>BJKM01000103.1:0-380000 GCA_015082035.1 Chaenogobius annularis
GTTCCCCTCCGGGGTGGGGTACAGTATTTTGAAGGAGAGTTGTCATTCACATCAGATATAAAACACATTGACTGTCACGTTGCGCTGAGTGGGGGAGCCATTGTCTCTGGCATCACTGGACTTTAAAATCCTGAACTGTTCATAATCAAAAGCCTCACAGCATGGATCATCCTGTGTCTCCATTAAAGATAATAAGAGGACATGGGGCCCCATTCACCTCAGGTAAAGAGATAAACCTGTCGTTTGTTCAGTCTGGGTCTCGGACAACAGAATAAAGTGGAGCCAGGTTTGTTGTTTTGTCACATGTGGCTGTAGGACTGCTCTCAAACACAGGAGGGTTGTCATTGATTAGCAACAGTTAAGTGGCAGTTTTTAGAGAGGACAGAGGTGGAGAGCCCTCGTCAGTGGCAGTGATTGTAATGTTGTAATCAGACACTAGCTCACGGTCCAGCTGTTCTGTGTGTAGAGAATAATAGTTTTTAATGGAAGGTACTAACTTGAAAGGGACCCCAGTCTGAAGGGAGCAGCGGACCTGTTGTTGTTCTCTGAGTCTCGGTCCTGAACATTAATGATGCCACCTCTGTACCAGGAGGACTATTTTCTGCTATGTATCTGATAAGGATTTTAAACTGACCACTGGAGCATTGTCATTGACATCTGTAACCATATGTCTACCAAGGTAAGATGACAGTCCTATCCATCTTTTGCTTTAACACGCATTTCAAAATGAGGTTGTGGCTTCAAGTCATGTTCCCATAACTCTTATTTCCTGTTTTGAATTTATGTTAAACATTTTTGAATCTTCTGTAACATGCACGAAATCATACTCACGTCACCGTTCACGCCTTCGTCTGCATCAGCCGCAGTAATAGTCCCACTACAGTATTTAGAGGGGATTTAGGCAGACTGGCTTTATACACGGCCTGCTAAACACAGGGCGTTCATAGCGTCCAATACGGTGACGTGAATGGCTACTGTCCCTGATCTCTGTGGAGACCCGCATCAAAAGCTGTCAAAACCAAGTCTATTCCTGTTGTTTTTCACGATCTAATTCTTTATCAAGCACCAGCTCAATCGTATTTCCTGTCATTACTAAAACAAAATTGTCGTTCTTGTTAAGACTGTATTGTTGGACTGAATTCTGCCCCACATCCTCATCGTGCGCCTCCTCTATTAAAAAACGAGCCCTCTGTCTGCAGATTCATTTATTTCTAAACTAAAAATCCTCGTTAAATTGGGTGCGTTGTCATTTATGTCTTGCACGTGAACACTAATTCGGTGAAGCTCCAGAGGATCTCCAGAACAAGCTCCCGTTTTACGACACACAACACGCCCTTTTCACGACAAAGCTCCTCAGGTCAATTCTGTCTGCAACAATCAGGTTTCCGTGTCCACGTTTATGTCAAAGTAGCGCTTCTCCGTTCCCTCGGGTGTCAACGCGCGCTTTTTCTGTGGTTTAATGCGCGCTCTCCAGCCCAGATCTTTAGCAATATTTCAATAATCCATCCTCGTTTGGTTTCCTCCGGAATGGAATAGCTCACATCTCCCACGATGCCTCAATCCACGTAAGGATCAAGAAAAATGTACAGGTTTTCTTCAGAAACACCATCGTCCCGCCAACAACGAACAGAAGCGAAAACAAGTGTGCATCAATTGTGTTCAGCGTTCAGTGTATTTTTTTTTTTGTCAAATCGACTTCAGCACTTGATAATGGTGTGGCTGCAGCACAGCTGGCTCAGCGGTGTACAGCGCCACCTCAGTAAATGTTATGTTCCCTTTTGTTATTTTTCTTTCGATAAAGTACCTGGCAATCTTATTACCTACTTAATTTTTACAAACAAACAATTAAAAATATATATATGTACATATATGTATATATGTATGTATATGTATATGTGTGTGGTGTGTGTATATTAATATATATATATATATATATATATATATATATATATATTATATTATATTATTATACATATATATATATATATATATGCAGTGACCTCCAAACTAGAGGAGTGGCTACAACAGATCCTGGAAAAACAGACATCTCAGTCCAGAAAAGTGCAGAACAAGGAACAGCAAAGATACTGCGCAGAATCCTGAGCTCCAAGGCCTCTTGTAGAGGACCCGAGCTTAGAAAAAGGGATGAGAACACCGCAGAGGGTGAGAAGGGATTTTTTTTTATATATATATATACTACCAAACAAACACTGGCAGAGAATGGATCTAATTTTTGTCAAATGATATGCTTTAATTCAACATCTGCTTATCTACAATGCCATTTTTATTTGGTTATTGCTCATCTTCTGTGTCATGTCCTCGTAAATAATTAAAGCTGTATAAATATCCAAACTGTATAAATATCTACATACTATGAATTGCAACGGGAAAACAATATATATATATATATATATATATATATATATATATATATATATTATATATATATATATATATATATATATATATATATATTGCATAACTTGGAGTCAGCAGTAATTATATCAACCTGCATTATTATAAAAAATAAATCTGCCAAGAGCTCAGCACAAACGTTTCCTTTGACTCATGTTTACAATTCACATTTTCTTTTTAGCTAAAACTCAAACCTTAAACAGCACAATCCAAGACAGAAATTATAATCGTTAAAATCTAATTTTGTCTAACTAGAAAAACAAAATTTTACTCAAGCATTATACATTTTTACACTGACAAAACAAATATGCAAGTTCTAAAGCATTTATCTCAGAAACAACTTCTAATCTCAGAAAAGCTATAAAGTCTGACACTAACTCTATTACAACACAACTTGAAAGAAGACCTTCTAATTTCTCTTTTTTTTTTTTTTTGGTAGAGTGTGTCAAAAACCTGATCTGTAATGACCACAATAAAAACTATTACAAAAGATTGCTGCTGATTAAAAGACAGAAAGGCACCATGTCCACCGCTTTGCCTGTGCCCAGATGTGAAAACATTTTGTTAAGAGCAAGCACTAGTAAACACACAAAAATAAAGTATGACAAAAGAAACAGAAGAGAAGTTTTGACACATTTTTGTAATTCTATGAACATGCTTCCATATCTCCAAAAACATCAGAATAATCGAAAGAACTTTTTCTCAGTGTCGAAATTGCAGGCAGCGTGTTGTCATTGTAGGACGAGACAAACTTGAAGTCACTTGTCTTTAAGCTTAAAGGCTATCAAACAAGACCTCTCCAATGGCATCACATCTTGATTATGTGTTGTTATCATAATGACAGATAAGAAGGCATTTCTTGACACAATTCCACTGTCAATCTCAGAAAGAAAAGCAATCACAGCTGAGTGAAGTTAAGTTGTTGTTGTTGTTGTTGTTGTTAAGAAAAGAAAATAAGACAAAAATAAGTTCCTTCTGACACAACGTTCTCAAATGCAAAAAACACTGCAAGTTGTTTGTATTTCAGGACCATTTATAGCAAGCATTGGTGCAAAATGTATTGGATGTTCATTTTTGAAAGGGTCTTAAAGATTTAACATGTTTGGACAGTGTTAAAGAGAGAACAACACTTTCTAATATGCACTTTATGAAGCATTTGAACGATTGATTATCGTCTGAAATTATTCTGGTTAATCTTATGATTTTTGTCCAAGCAATAAACAAATGAAGGAGATGAAGACCTCAAATCTGGCTTTTATAATTTGAGGGTTTTATCCAACATGAAACAGTTTTTTATATTTTAAAACATCTTAACTAATCCCATGCTTTTATTTTGTCCTGATTAGACTAATGCACTTTATTCTGGCATCAGCCATCATGCACTTTTACACTTACAGTTGGTTCAGAGTTCCGCAGAAAATAAAATAACGTGAACACATCACCCTGATTTTAGTATCTTCCAGTTTATTTTAGAGTTGATTTTAAGATTTCATTGATTGTTTTTAGAGCTTGTAATTGACTGGCTCCACATTACATTTTGGATCTCATCCAAATTTACTCGCTTGCACATGCTTTACATGAGGTCTGAGAGCCAACTCCAGCTTTGTGGTGCTAAGACGAGACTAAAAAACAGGGCAGACAGCACTTTATCTGTGGTCAGCCCCAAACTCTGGAGCGCTTCCGCATCACGTCCGAACAGCCCCCAAAGTGGAGTGTTTTTAAGTCTCCTCTTTAGGCCACTTTTATTCATTGACTTTTAACACCACGTAAGTTGTGATCATTTTAAAAGTTGTACAATTGTTTTATTTTTTTGTTCTTATTTGTTTTGACTAGTTTTGTTGCTGATGACTAATAGAGTTAAATAGATTATTCTTTATTATTTTCTGTATTTTTTTTCACATGTATTGTGTAGCACTTTGGCAACGGTTTAGTTTATGGAATGTGCTGTAAGCAAATTAAGTGGATTGGAGTAGATTCATAAATGAGAGACATAAATCCATGATTTGTTTTTTAATCTAAAATTTTGTTTAAAACATTTTTTTTTTTATGCAGTTCCATAATGCATAGCCAAACATAACAGGTGAGGGTGGTAAATAAACAATTACTGGTCGCTGGCTGCTAATTCTCATCATAGTTAGTAGCGTGTATTATCAAACACCAGTGTCGTATAAGAAGAAAAATACTTTAATTCACAAACAAGCTACATTCACTTGCCTAATTTCAAGATAAAAAAAAGCCACCGCTCATTTTAAATATAAGAACAAGAATGTCAATATGTGAAACTATACTTACAAAATACAACTTGCAACATTGTTATTAAAGTAAACCGAAACAAAACCAAATCTTCTTGATACATGAGTTTTGAATTTTTCTCTAGCATCACATCACCCCATGGTCTAACAGATGAAAAAACAATCACAATCAGAAGCACAAGATGGTATTAAAATCTGCAAAAGCAAGTCTGAAAACTGCCGATCTTACAGTATGGAGAGGTAGTCACAGAAAAAATGTTACCCTTAATGCAATTTAGGATGTAACAGTTTTTGCTACTGTGTGCCTACCTTACAATATAATTGTAAAATAATAGAGGCAAAAGCATACTTTTATCAAATCTAGTAACGATTGTAGTTTATGTTAGTACTAATCATGACAAACACAAGAACAGAGTTTGGAAAAGTATACAATTACAATGTTTTACACAAGTATTTCTGCTTAATGTGTGCCTACCTCAGGAGAGACATCACAATCTCCAAAGACGTCAGAAAAGTCAGTGGGGCTTTTCCTCAGTGTCTGATCTGCAGGCAGCGTGTTGTCATTGTAGGACGAGACAAACTTAAAGTCACTTGTCCTGGATCCAGTCGTCATGTATCCATCATAGTTGTAAGTGCTGCGTAAAGTTCCTGTGCCGTCAACATCTGCATAATTAGGAGGCAGATAACCACTGGGGATTGCAACTGCTCCATCAAACAACAGTCTGGGCTTCCTCCTGCGACAGAACCTCACACCCAGGACAATAATAATGAAGGTGAGGAAAAATGTAGACACTGACACCAGTGCAATGATCAGATAGGACGTCAGCTTTGAGTCCCTCTCATCATAAGAAATGTCCTTGAGTTCAGGCACTTCAGCCAAGTTGTCAGAGATCAGTAAATACATGGAGCAGGTGGCAGAGAGAGGAGGCTGTCCGTTATCCTTCACTGACACAAGAAGGTTCTGTTTCATGCTGTCAGATTCAGAGATGTCCCGCTGGGTCCTGATCTCTCCACTGTGAAAGACCAATAGTAAAAAGTCCAGCATCAGTGGATTTGACTATGTGATAGGACAGCCAGGCGTTCTGTCCAGAGTCTGCGTCCACTGCTATCACTTTGGACACCAGAGAGCCTGCATGTGCAGCTTTAGGGACCAGTTCAGTCATGAAGGAGTTCCCTCCGGGGTGGGGTACAGTATTTGAGGAGAGTTGTCGTTCACATCAGATATAAACATATTGACTGTCACGTTGCTGCTGAGTGGAGGAGACCCATTGTCTCTGGCCATCACCTGGACTTTAAAACTCCTGAACTGTTCATAATCAAAAGCCCTCACAGCATGGATCACTCCTGTGTCTCCATTAACAGATACATAAGAGGACACTGGGGCCCCATTCACCTCACCAGGTAACAGAGAATAAACCACTGTCCCGTTCTGTCTCCAGTCTGGGTCTCGAGCAGCAACAGAACATAAAGTGGAGCCAGGTTTGTTGTTTTCAGTCACATGTGCGCTGTAGGACTGCTCCTCAAACACAGGAGGGTTGTCATTGATGTCAGCTACAGTTAAGTGGACAGTTTTAGAAGAGGACAGAGGTGGAGAGCCCTCGTCAGTGGCAGTGATTGTAATGTTGTAATCAGACACTAGCTCACGGTCCAGCTGTTCTGTGGTCACTAGAGAATAATAGTTTTTAATGGAAGGTACTAACTTGAAAGGGACCCCAGTCTGAAGGGAAGCAGCGGACCTGTCTGTTGTTCTCTGAGTCTCTGTCCTGAACATTAATGATGCCCACCTCTGTACCAGGTGACACATTCTCAGGGATCTGATTGGTCAGTGATTTTAAAAATATAACAGGAGCATTGTCATTCATGTCTACAATATAATTTTGCATAAGATGCAAGTCCCGCCATCTTTAGCACTGATTTGACATATGAGGACTCTTTTTCATAATCTATAGACTGTGCAACTTTAACTTCACCTGTGGAGGGGTTTTTAAAAGTGAATATTTGGTTGTCATCCGAAGGGTGGTCAAATCCGTATGTTATTTCACAGTTTACTCCCTCGTCTGCATCAGTCGCAGTCACTGTAATAACCAGTGTATCTGGAGGAGAGTTTTCTGGAAGACTCGCTTTATACACAGTCTGACTAAACACTGGCGCATTATCATTAGCGTCAAGAACAGTGACATGGATGACGACTGTGCCTGATCTCTGAGGAGAGCCGCCATCAAACGCAGTCAACACAAGCGTGAATCTCATTATTATCCTCTCTGTCTAACTTCTTTGTCCAAAACTAATTCACTATATTTTCGACCGTTGCTCTTTGTTTTTTACATCCAATACAAAAGTGTCTTGTTCTCTTGTAAGGGTGTAACCCTGAACACTATTTTCACCTATGTCTCCATCGAATGCTTCATCTAATGGATAACCGTGCGCCCTTTCAGCCAATTCGTGGATTTCAAATTTAAGCGTGCTCCTCTTTAAATTGTGGCGCGTTGTCGTTTATGGTCTTGGACGCGGATCGTAAAGCGATGCAGCTCTAAAGGGTTTTTTCCAGCACGAGCTCCTGTTTTCAGAATACATGAAGTCTTCTTCGCACAAAGGCCCTCTCTGTCCATCCTCTCCTGAACAACCAGCTCTCCCGTGTTGAGGTTCACGCTGCAGTACTGGACGCCGTTGTCCTCGGAGTCCACGCGCGCCCTGCGCGCAGACAATCTGCCCAAGTCCAAGTCCAATATCCTTAGCGATATTTCCGATCACAGGATCCACGTTTCATCTCCTCTGGAATTGAATAAATCACGTCTCCAGTGACGGGATGAAAGGTAAACATGATAAACCCCAAAATGCAGTAAATTGGCAATCTAATGTGTGCCATTTCATCCAAAAAATGCTGTAGTTAAAACAGCTGTTTTGTACGATCCTAAACAAAACCCTTGGCACTCCAGCTTCCTTAAAACAATATTTTACAACAACTGACAACGAAGGGCGGAGAAAGGACGTGCTGCGGTTCACTGGTGAATACTGACACCAAGAGTTTATTTATAGGAACAGCAAGACCATTGAACAACAGAAACGTTGAATTTTTAAACTTTTCATTCGTAAAATAAATGTTTTGAATACTAAGAAAACAAATTAATGGGAAAAGGAACGGTTTTGCTTTCATACTTAACCACAGTCATGCATTATAAGAGCTTCCAGCAGATATGATTTGATTAATTCATCAAACATGTTAAATTCAACCAGGTCCATCCAAAAAGTGTATTTATCCTCATGATCAAATCTGATAGGAAAAGTCTAAGATTTTATCCAAACATTCACTCAAACAGTGTTTGTCTCTACTAAACTCTTGACTGTACATTTATAGGCTATCATATCACCACTTTCATGTTATTATATCTACATATATGTGTTTTGATTGCCATAATTGGATGTCAGTGACAGAGGAAATGACACATTTTTGCACCACAGTAGGAGAGTGTGTCGGTCATTTATGTTTCATTATTAAAATCAATTTGTTTTCTTAACTTAACATTTTTTTTGCATTTCTTTTATAATATGCAACAATGCCAAGAAGTCTCACTGACTCTTTGAAAACAGAGGATGGAAGAAACTCTGTATTTTGAACAAATGCACTGATGCAAGGGCTAATAATTACTTAATTAGTTGAGTTGAAATAATGCTAAAAATACTGATGATAAAACAAATGTTGACCATGTTTCAGTGTTTCTCAAATATGAATATTGAAACAGCAGATACGTACATAATGTTTTGACTACGTATGTCTTCAAAGAATCCTTAATAGAAGAGGAAATTGTAGAATATTTTTTGTATCAATCATTTTATGTTCAATTTCATTTCAGCTCAATGCATGCAGAGCACACGTGGAATACATACAACATAAAAGGCAAGTGTGGGCATTTGCTAAATGTTGTCATCATTATTGGATTACAGTTGGGCATCAAATAAAATCATCAAAAGCCCATTAAAAACACATGAATGAGCTTTAAAATGACAATGTTGCTACGGTGCTGTGTTGCTTTCTTATTAAAAATCCTCAAAGGCAGTGTTTTAACAAGTGTCTGCACACATCCAATCAAGACTCCTCCAACAAGCATTGGGCCAATACATCAAAATAGTTCAGTTTCACTTTTTCTGGAACTAGAACCAAACTCTCCAAATGTATCAACCAACAAAATAGTATAACCTTGAAAGAATTCCACAGTCAGTGAACAGAGTTGAAATCCGCAGTAATATTTAGGATATTCTCTGTCCCCAGGTATAAGAAAAAAGACATTTGTAAAAAGAACATCAGTTCTCAATGACAAAGGTATGTTCTTAAATGTGAATCAGAAACACTTTTACTTTCATGTAAGTGGGGAAAGTTTGTGGGATTAGTGTATTTATTTTGTAAAACTATAATTTACATAATTGCAAATGTTATTGGCTGTTCATTTTCTTTTGGGAGTTTTCTGATAAACAAACATGACTGTGACATCAAAGATGTTTAAAAATAATAATTTTAAAAAAATATGTTTTTTTTTAAGCCTCTGAATGATAAAGATATTTTAATAACAATCACTTCAGATGGAATCCTGAACCAAGTTTCTAAAACAATACATTAATAAAGGAGACTAAGTAAAACAATAACCTGAAACTCCAGCTACACTTCTCAGCACCACGGACAGAGCCAATGATATGCAAGCATTTGTAAAGAAAACTCACGCAAATAAACTTAACATTTAAAATCAGCAAAGAGCTTTATTCATAAATGTTCAGTATCAAAACAGTATCACATTTTAATAGGGATTGAAATTATTTTTCAATTTAGTATTGAGGTATTTCAACCATAACAGCAACCAAAACTAAATCCATCAACACTACAAACTGCCTAAGGGCCGACTCTTTTGTTATAAATCACAGAATAAAAGCAATCATAACATGACCTCTTAAGCATTTGGACAAACTGCCAGTCAGTTTGTTGATAATTCATTTCTGTAAAAATTATATGCAAATTTAAAAGCACAATAGTTGAATTTAGATTTACGTATTTGAAGGTGCAATGTCAATGTCAAAGTTTATTGCTAAAGCACAACTTCAAAAGCCCAAAGTGCTGTACAGACAAGTGCAATAAAATACATTAGCGAAACATAAAACACATTCATTTTTATTCATTTTCTACCACTTGTTCCTGTTAGGAGTCGCGGGTGAAGGAGCCTATGCCAGTGACTTTGGGCCTTAGGCGGGATTCACCCTGGACAGTGGCCAGCTTGTTGCAGGGTTAACACAGGAGACATACACACACAGACAACAATTCACTCTCACATTCATTCATTAGGGCCAATATAGAGTTGCCAATTTTGTCCAATATCTTTGGACGGTGGGAGGAAGCCGAAGAACCCAGAGAGAACCAAGGGGAGAGGTAACAAGGGGACATGAAGACTCCACCTATAGATATCATGTGATGTTGATCCGGCCCGGGAATCCAACCCACGATCTTCTTTGGAGGTGAGAGCGCTAACCACTCTGACAATAATTCCTTCATTTAACTGGGAGCCTTAAAATTTAGATACTTAAAAACCATGAGCAACATTTTACATTGGATTTTCTGAATAACTGGAAGCAGTGATGCCAGGACTGGAGTAATGTGTTGGTGATGCCTTATACCTTTGTGGGCCGCCACATTTTGCACTAACGGCAAGTGTTTGAGAGAGGTCAGATCGAGACCAAAATAAAGCGAGTGACAGTAATCTAGGCATGTTGTAATAAATGACTGAATTACTCTTTCAAAGTAAAAAATGAAACATTGTACACAAATGCATTAGAAACAAATAGATCTAATTACAAACTGTAGAGTTAAACAACACTTAAAGATTAGTGAAAACAGATCTGGTTCAACTTGAGCCAGAGTTTGAGATTGGTTTGAATGTCAAGACTGTCTCGGACTGAAAGTTGGGACACTGTTCCAAATCTCTGTGACTGACCTCACTTATACGACTGAAGGCTGTGCTTCTCGAGGAACTGCAAGTTACAGTCAAGAAAAGACCTTTTCCAGGTCTGAACTTCACAAACTCATTCAGAGGTGGTAGAGAAAGTCCATTTAACTTTTATAAATTCAGCAAGCTAACTAGATTGTTTTATTGGTCAAAATGTAAATAGTTTTAATTATATTGTTTTGTTGCCCATGGGCTTTATTAGACAGGACAGTTTTAGTGTAAAAGGGGAGTAAGAGAGAAGGAAGGACAAGCAGCAAATTGTCAGAGTCTAGTATTGAACTAAATACACTACGGACGGCTTTGCATGAAGCCTGGCATGTGTGCTGCCTCCTTAACCCCTCTACCACCGGGCAGCATGAATGTAAATAGTGATGAATATAATGTTTCTGAAGCATGTGGCAGTCAAAAAAATATGATAGTTTTCATTCTAATATTGAAAAGCTTTTTTGCATATGACATATTATGGTAAAAATACATTTAAAAACCTTAAGTCCAAGGGCATACTGAGATATTTAAATTGATGAACTATTTGACACTTTTAAAAATAAATTTGAGCCCGACTTAGCCATTTGGAAAAAACATACAAAACGTCTTTTAAAAAATGTAACAGAAGAAAACACTGTGGACACTTTTCTGGCTATGCATCTACGACACATATCTCTAGTCAATTGCCACCAGTGTCATTGTGAAAACGTTCCGGTCAAGTCTAAATGAGTGTCCCACTCCTCACAAGGTGCATTTGAGCTGCAGAAAAAGAGAGAATCACCTCAAACAAATATGAGAATCCCCCGAACCATTTAAAACAGAAAGTGAGAAAATGTCTTTCTGGTGGCAGCTCAGTGCCTATACATGAATGCATTTATAAAATGATTAATTAACAATCATGAACATTGAGAATTGAGATCAGATTAAATTACAAGTTTGAGTTTTTTTGTTTTCAAAATAAATGTGTGCCTACCTCAGGAGAGACATCACAATCTCCAAAGACGTCAGAAAAGTCAGTGGGGCTTTTCCTCAGTGTCTGATCTGCAGGCAGCGTGTTGTCATTGTAGGACGAGACAAACTTAACTTAAAGTTCACTTGTCCTGGATCCAGTCGTCATGTATCCATCATAGTTGTAAGTGCTGCGTAAAGTTCCTGTGCCGTCAACATCTGCATAATTAGGAGGCAGATAAACCACTGGGGATTGCAACTGCTCCATCAAACAACAGTCTGGGCTTCCTCCTGCGACAGAACCTCACACCCAGGACAATAATAATGAAGGTGAGGAAAAATGTAGACACTGACACCAGTGCAATGATCAGATAGGACGTCAGCTTTGAGTCCCTCTCATCATAAGAAATGTCCTTGAGTTCAGGCACTTCAGCCAAGTTATCAGAGATCAGTAAATACATGGAGCAGGTGGCAGAGAGAGGAGGCTGTCCGTTATCCTTCACTGACACAAGAAGGTTCTGTTTCATGCTGTCAGATTCAGAGATGTCCCGCTGGGTCCTGATCTCTCCACTGTGAAGACCAATAGTAAAAAGTCCAGCATCATCAGTGGATTTGACTATGTGATAGGACAGCCAGGCGTTCTGTCCGGAGTCTGCGTCCACTGCAATCACTTTGGACACCAGAGAGCCTGCATGTGCAGCTTTAGGGACCAGTTCAGTCATGAAGGAGTTCCCCTCCGGGGTGGGGTACAGTATTTGAGGAGAGTTGTCGTTCACATCAGATATAAAACACATTGACTGTCACGTTGCTGCTGAGTGGAGGAGACCCATTGTCTCTGGCCATCACCTGGACTTTAAAACTCCTGAACTGTTCATAATCAAAAGCCCTCACAGCATGGATCACTCCTGTGTCTCCATTAACAGATACATAAGAGGACACTGGGGCCCCATTCACCTCACCAGGTAACAGAGAATAAACCACTGTCCCGTTCTGTCTCCAGTCTGGGTCTCGAGCAGCAACAGAACATAAAGTGGAGCCAGGTTTGTTGTTT
The DNA here is from genome assembly GCA_015082035.1 of Chaenogobius annularis. Taxonomy (NCBI): domain Eukaryota; kingdom Metazoa; phylum Chordata; class Actinopteri; order Gobiiformes; family Gobiidae; genus Chaenogobius; species Chaenogobius annularis. The sequence continues at coordinate 12,636 of BJKM01000103.1, forward strand.
TCAGTCACATGTGCGCTGTAGGACTGCTCCTCAAACACAGGAGGGTTGTCATTGATGTCAGCTACAGTTAAGTGGACAGTTTTAGAAGAGGACAGAGGTGGAGAGCCCTCGTCAGTGGCAGTGATTGTAATGTTGTAATCAGACACACTAGCTCACGGTCCAGCTGTTCTGTGGTCACTAGAGAATAATAGTTTTTAATGGAAGGTACTAACTTGAAAGGGACCCCAGTCTGAAGGGAGCAGCGGACCTGTCTGTTGTTCTCCGAGTCTCTGTCCTGAACATTAATCTCGGTCCTGAACATTAATGATGCCCACCTCTGTACCAGGAGGACTATTTTCTGCTATAGTATCTGATAAGGATTTTAACTGACCACCGGAGCATTGTCATTGACATCTGTAACCAATATGATCTACCAAGGCCATAAGATGACAGTCCTAATCCATCTTTTGCTTTAACACGCATTTCAAATGAGGTTGTGGCTTCAAAGTCAATGTTCCCAATAACTCTTATTTCTCCTGTTTTTGAATTTATATTAAACGTATTTTTCACATCTTCTGTAACATGTCCAAAAATCATAACTCACGTCACCGTTCACGCCTTCATCTGCATCAGCCGCAGTAATAGTCACCACGACAGTATTTAGAGGGGAGTTTTCAGGCAGACTGGCTTTATACACGGCCTGGCTAAACACAGGGGCGTTATCATTAGCGTCCAATACGGTGACGTGAATGGCTACTGTCCCTGATCTCTGGGGAAGGTGGAGACCCGCCATCAAAAGCTGTCAAAACCAAGTCTATTCCCTGTTGTTTTTCACGATCTAATTCTTTATCAAGCACCAGCTCAATCGTATTTCCTGTCATTACTAAAACAAAATTATCATTCTTGTTAAGACTGTATTGTTGGATTGAATTCGGCCCCACATCCGCATCTCGCGCCTCCTCTATCACAAAGCGAGCTCCTCTGTCTGTAGTCTCGCGTATTTCAAGCTCAACTGTTTCATCATTGAATTGCGGTGAATTATCATTAATATCTTCTATGTGTAGGTGTATACGACGAAGCTCAAGCGGATTCTCCAAAACTAGCTCTTGCTTCAGTGTGCAGGACGGTTTTTTCGCACAAAGCCCTTCCCGGTCAATTCTACCAGCGACAAACAGTTCTCCATTTTTCAAGTTCAGTTCACAAAACCGCTCATCCGTTCCCTCGGTGTCAATGCGTGCTTTTCTGTGGCTTAAAGCACCTTTCTGCAAACCCAGATCCTTCACTATATTTCCGAGTACCACTCCTTTTTTCAACTCCTCGGAAAACGTGTAGCTCACGTCTCCCTGCGTCCTGTCCATCCAGATGAAAAAAAAGTACCATCCTAGTCGCGAAAACAACCACATTTTAAAATCCACTACGAGAGTATATTCCCACTCTGTTTTAATAAAGGAAAAGACCACAGCAATGAATGGAAGGGTCTACTTGTCTCTTAGGGCTAATCCACTATAAAGGGAATGTATAAAGACGCACAAGCTCAACACGATTTCGACTGGTATAGAGCGACACCAAGGGGTAGATAAAAGTGGAACGTGGAGTTTAAAAAAACAAAACAATTAGCAGTCACGTTCTGCTAAAATTGTCCATGTCCCATAATAGAGCCTTTTCCAATTAGTAAAATATAGAGCATCTTTTATCTAGTACAAGAACAAACAAATTAACTATTTAGAAACATTAACTTGAGCAGCAATGAAACCTGCACTCAAAGGCCAATTGCAGAAGAGCCAATGTAAACGAGAATAAACATTTCCTTTTCACCAGTATGGAGTACTTTAGTTCTACCAATTATCTACATGACAGTTAAAACAAATATGAACGAAATGAAAAATAGGTAAAGTGGCCGATGTTTTGTTTAAAACAAAGTGATCAGAATTTGACTTTAAAGGACTCATGTTTTTTGTAATTTTTTGTAAGCTTAAATAAAATAAAATCGTGGATTTGAAGAGTTCCTTTGCAAAATCTGAATTCTCCAATTTGAAAATGTTTCACAAAGTTATTAGCATTTTATCCAAGAAACAACTTCTAATCTCAGAAAAGCAATAAAGTCTGATATTATTATTGCACATCCCTGTGCAATATTTTTTTTCCATATGACAGCTGTAAATAAGAGTGTTATTATTATTCAGATTATGAGTTTTCTTTTTTTTTTTCAAAGTTATCTCTTTTTCTAAGAGTTTTTTGTCAGAGTTTTCTTTTTTCTTTTTCTAAGTTATCTGTTTTTATTATTATACTTAGCATAATCTGTTTCTGTATCATTTGTTGCAACACTGTAATTTCCCCATTGTGGGACAAATAAAGTTGATCTTATCTTATCATATTTTATCAACTCTATTACAGCACAAATTGAATGAAGAACTTCTAATTTCTCTCTTTTTTTTTTGGGTAGTGTGTCAAAAACCTGATCAAGCTGTAATGACCACAAACAAAACTAGTACAAAAGATTACTGTTGATGAAAAGACAGAAATGCACCATGTCCACAGCTTTGCCAGTGCCCAGATGTGAAAAATGTTTTAAGAGCAAGCACTACACAAAAATAAAGTGTAAGAAAAGAAACAGTAGATAAGTTTGACAATTTTTTTGTAACTCTATGCACATGCTTTCATATCTCCAAAAACATCATAAATATCAAAAGGACATTTTCTCAGTGTCTAATTTGCAGGCAGCGTGTTGTCGTTGTAGGACGAGACAAACTTGAAGTCACATGTCCTTCAGTTTAAGGGCTATCAAATCAAAACCTCTCCAACGGCATCACATCTTCGTTGATTATTAATTTATTTGGAAATAAAACAATATTCTTCAAAGTTATCATCCAATAAACAAACATAATGACAGATAAGCAGGAATTTCTTGACAAAATTCCACTGTCAGTCCTCAGGAAGAAAAGCAATTACAGCTGAGTGAAGTTAAGTTGTTGTTAAGAAAATAAAATAAAAGATAAGACAAAAATAAGTTCCCTTCTGACACAACGTTCTCAAATGCAACAAACACTGCAAGTTGTTTGTACTAAAGGACCATTTAGAATGCAAAGGTTTTGAAGCATTTGAACGATTGATTATCGTCTGAAATTATTGCTGGTTAATCTTATGATTTTTGTCCAAGCAATAAACAAATGAAGGAGATGAAGACCTCAAATCTGGCTTTTAAAATTTGAGGGTTTTATCGAACATGAAACAGTTTTTATATTTTAAAACATCTTAACTAATCCCATGCTTTTATTTTGTCCTGATTAGACTAATGCACTTTATTCTGGCATCAGCCATCATGCACTTTTACACTTACAGTTGGTTCAGAGTTCCGCAGAAAATAAAATAACGTGAACACATCACCCTGATTTTAGTATCTTCCAGTTTATTTTAGAGTTGATTTTAAGATTTCATTGATTGTTTTTAGAGCTTGTAATTGACTGGCTCCACATTACATTTTGGATCTCATCCAAATTTTACTCGCTTGCACATGTTTACATGAGGTCTGAGAGCCAACTCCAGCTTGTGGTCGCCTAAGACGAGACTAAAAACAGGGCAGACAGCACTTTATCTGTGGTCAGCCCCAAACTCTGGAGCGCTTCCGCATCACGTCCGAACAGCCCCCAAAGTGGAGTGTTTTAAGTCTCCTCTTTAGGCCCACTTTTATTCATTGACTTTTTAACACCACGTAAGTTGTGATCATTTTAAAAGTTGTACAATTGTGTATTTTTTTGTTCTTATTTGATTTGACAGTTTTGTTGCTGATGACTAATAGAGTTAAATAGATTATTCTTTATTATTTTCTGTATTTTTTTCACATGTATTGTGTAGCACTTTGGCAAAGGTTTAGTTTATGGAATGTGCTGTAAGCAAATTAAGTGGATTGGAGTAGATTCATAAATGAGAGACATAAATTCATGATTCGTTTTTTAATCTAAAATTTTGTTTAAAACATTTTTTTTTATGCAGTTCCATAATGCATAGCCAAACATAACAGGTGAGGGTGGTAAATAAACAATTACTGGTCGCTGGCTGCTAATTCTCATCATAGTTAGTAGCGTGTATTATCAAACACCAGTGTCGTATAAGAAGAAAAATACTTTAATTCACAAACAAGCTACATTCACTTGCCTAATTTCAAGATCAAAAAAGTCACCGCTCATTTTAAATATAAGAACAAGGATGTCAATATGTGAAACTATACTTACAAAATACAACTTGCAACATTGTTATTAAAGTAAACCGAAACAAAACCAAATCTTCTTGATACATGATTTTCAGAAGCACAACATGGTATTAAAATCTGCCAAAGCAAGTCTGAAAACTACCGATTTTACAGTGTGGAAAGATAGTCACTGAAAAATGTTAACCTTAATGCAATTTAGGATGTAACAGTTTTTGCTACTGTGTTCCTACCTCAGGAGAGACGTCACAATCCCGAAAGACGTCAGAAAAGTCAGTGGGGCTTTTCCTCAGTGTCTGATCTGCAGGCAGCGTGTTGTCATTGTAGGACGAGACAAACTTAAAGTCACTTGTCCTGGATCCAGTCGTCATGTATCCATCATAGTTGTAAGTGCTGCGTAAAGTTCCTGTGCCGTCAACATCTGCATAATTAGGAGGCAGATAACCACTGGGGATTGCAACTGCTCCATCAAACAACAGTCTGGGCTTCCTCCTGCGACAGAACCTCACACCCAGGACAATAATAATGAAGGTGAGGAAAAATGTAGACACTGACACCAGTGCAATGATCAGATAGGACGTCAGCTTTGAGTCCCTCTCATCATAAGAAATGTCCTTGAGTTCAGGCACTTCAGCCAAGTTATCAGAGATCAGTAAATACATGGAGCAGGTGGCAGAGAGAGGAGGCTGTCCGTTATCCTTCACTGACACAAGAAGGTTCTGTTTCATGCTGTCAGATTCAGAGATGTCCCGCTGGGTCCTGATCTCTCCACTGTGAAGACCAATAGTGAAAAGTCCAGCATCAGTGGATTTGACTATGTGATAGGACAGCCAGGCGTTCTGTCCAGAGTCTGCGTCCACCGCTATCACTTTGGACACCAGAGAGCCTGCATGTGCAGCTTTAGGGACCAGTTCAGTCATGAAGGAGTTCCCCTCCGGGGTGGGGTACAGTATTTGAGGAGAGTTGTCATTCACATCAGATATAAACACATTGACTGTCACGTTGCTGCTGAGTGGAGGAGACCCATTGTCTCTGGCCATCACCTGGACTTTAAAACTCCTGAACTGTTCATAATCAAAAGCCCTCACAGCATGGATCACTCCTGTGTCTCCATTAACAGATACATAAGAGGACACTGGGGCCCCATTCACCTCACCAGGTAACAGAGAATAAACCACTGTCCCGTTCTGTCTCCAGTCTGGGTCTCGAGCAGCAACAGAACATAAAGTGGAGCCAGGTTTGTTGTTTTCAGTCACATGTGCGCTGTAGGACTGCTCCTCAAACACAGGAGGGTTGTCATTGATGTCAGCTACAGTTAAGTGGACAGTTTTAGAAGAGGACAGAGGTGGAGAGCCCTCGTCAGTGGCAGTGATTGTAATGTTGTAATCAGACACTAGCTCACGGTCCAGCTGTTCTGTGGTCACTAGAGAATAATAGTTTTTAATGGAAGGTACTAACTTGAAAGGGACCCCAGTCTGAAGGGAGCAGCGGACCTGTCTGTTGTTCTCTGAGTCTCTGTCCTGAACATTAATGATGCCCACCTCTGTACCAGGTGACACGTTCTCAGGGATCTGATTTGTCAGTGATTTTAGAAATATAACAGGAGCATTGTCATTCATGTCTACAATTTCAATAAATAAAGTTGCATAAGATGCAAGTCCTGGCCCGTCTTTTGCACTCATTTGAATTTCATATGAGGACTCTTTTTCATAATCTATCAATTGTGCAACTCTAACGTCACCTGTGGAGGGGTTTAAAGTGAATATTTTGTCGTCATCCGAAGGGTGGTCAAATCCATATGTTATTTCACTGTTTACTCCCTCGTCTGCATCAGTAGCAGTCACAGTAATAACCAGTGTATCTGGAGGAGAGTTTTCTGGAAGACTCGCTTTATACACAGTCTGACTAAACACTGGCGCATTATCATTAGCGTCAAGAACAGTGACATGGATGACGACTGTGCCTGATCTCTGAGGAGAGCCGCCATCAAACGCAGTCAACACAAGCGTGATCTCATTATTATCCTCTCTGTCTAACTCTTTGTCCAAAACTAATTCACTATATTTTCGACCGTTGCTCTTTGTTTTTACCTCCAAAGCAAAGTGCTTGTTCTCTTGTAGGGTGTAACCCTGAACACTATTTTCACCTATGTCTCCATCAACTGCTTCATCTAAAGGATAACGTGCGCCCTTATCAGCCGATTCACTGATTTCAAATTTAAGCGTGTCCTCTTTAAATTGTGGCGCGTTGTCGTTTATGTCTTGGACGCGGATCGTAAAGCGATGCAGCTCTAAGGGGTTTTCCAGCACGAGCTCCTGTTTCAGAATACATGAAGTCTTCTTCGCACAAAGGCCCTCTCGGTCAATCCTCTCCTGAACAACCAGCTCCCCCGTGTTGAGGTTCACGCTGCAGTACTGGACGCCGTTGTCCTCGGAGTCAGCGCGCGCCCTGCGCGCAGACAATCTGCCCACATTAAGTCCAATATCCTTAGCGATATTTCCAATCACGGATCCTCGTTTCATCTCCTCTGGAATAGAATAACTCACGTCTCCAATGACGGGATGAAAGTCAAAAATAATAAACCCCAAAATGTAGTAAATGGGTAATCTAATGTGTGCCATTGCATCCAAAAAATACTATCGTAAAATCAGCAGTTTTTTGCGATCCTAAACAAAACCCTTGGCACTCCAGCTTCCTTAAAACAGTATTTTACAACAACTGACAACGAAGGGCGGAGAAAGGATGACGTGCTGCGATTCACTGGTGAATACTGACACCAAGAGTTTATTTACAGAAACAGCAAGACTATTGAACAACAGAAACATTGAATTTCTAAATTTGTCATAACTGTAAAATAAATGTTTTCTATATTAAGAAAACAAATTAATTGGCAAAGGAACAGTTTTTCTTTCATATTTAACCAGTCATGAATGATAAAAGTTTCCGGCAGATATGATTTGATTAATTCATCAAACATGTTAAATTCAACCAGGTCCATCCAAAAAGTGTATTTATCCTCATGATCAAATCTGATAGGAAAAGTCTAAGATTATAACCAAACATTTACTCAAACAGCATGTAAGTCTCTACTAAACTGTTGACTCTGCATTTGTAGCCTAATATAATAACATAAAAGTGGTGATATATCTACATATATGTTGTTTTATTGCCATCTTTGGATGTCAGTGACAGATCATTATTGAAATCAAATAGTCTTAGCTTAACATTTCTTTTGCATTCCTTTTATAATATGCAATAATTCCAAGTCTCACTGACTCTTTGAAAACAGAGGATGGAGAGAGAAAAAAGGGTGGAGAATAAACTCTGTATTGTGAAAAAATGCACTGATGCAAGCCCTTAATTAGTTGAGTTGAAATAATGCTAAAAATACTGATGATAAAACAAATGTTGACCATGTTTCAGTGTTTCTTAAATATGAATATTGAAAAGACAGATGCATTCATAATGTTTTGACTACGTATGTCTTCAAAGAATCCTTATTATAAGAGGATATTGTAATATATATATATATATATTTTTTGTATCTAAATTTTATGTTCAATTTAATTTCAGCTCAATGCATGCAGAGCACATGTGAAATACATACAACATAAAAGGCAAGTGTGGGCATTTGCTAAATGTTGTCATCATTATTGGATTACAGTTGGGCATCAAATAAAAGTATCAAAATCCCAATTAAAATACAAGAATGAGTGTTAAAATGACAATGTTGCTACAGTGCTGTGTTTGCTTTCTTGTTCAAAAAAAGACTCATCACAATCCTCAAAGGCAGTGTTTTAACAAGTGTCTGCACACATCCAATCAAGACTCCTCCAACAAGCATTGTGCCAAATACATCAAAACAGTTCAGTTTCACACATTTATTGGAACTAGAACCAAACTCTCTAAATGTACCCACTAAATAGTATAACCTCGGCATAATTCCACAGTTGGCGAACAGAGTGGAAATCCACAGTAATATTTAGGAAATACTCTGTCCCCAGGTCCAAGGAAAAATACATTTGTAAAAAAGAATATCATTTCTCAATGGCAAAGGTACAGTATATGTTATTAAATGTGACTCAGAAACACTTTTGCCTTCATGTAAATGAATAAAGTTTACAGGATTAGTGTATTTCTTTTCCAAAACTACAATTTACATAATTACAAATGTTACTGGCTGTTTGTTGTCTTTTGGGGGTTTTCTCATAAACAATATGACAGTGACATAAAAGATTTTTTCAATAAAAAAAAAAAAAAAGCTTTTTGAAGCTTCTGAATGATAGAAAGTTAATAAAAATCACTTCGGATGGAATCCTTAACCAAGTTTCTAAAACAATACATTAATAAAGGAGACTAAGTAAAACAATAACCTGAAACTCCAGCTACACTTCTCAGCACCACGGACAGAGCTAACGATATGCAAGCATTTGTAAAGAAAACTCACGCAAATAAACTTAACATTTAAAATCAGCAAAGAGCTTTATTCATAAAGTTCTGTATCAAAACAGTATCACATTTTAAAAGGGATTGAAGTTATTTTTCAATTTAGTATTGAGGTATTTCAACCATAACAGCAACCAAAACTAAATCCATCAACACTACAAACTGCCTAAGTGCCGACTCTTTTGTTATAAATCACAGAATAAAAGCAATCATAACATGACCTCTTAAGCATTTGGACAAACTGCCAGTCAGTTTGTTGATAATTCATTTCTGTAAAAAAGATATGCAAATTTAAAAGCACAATAGTTGAATTTAGATTTACGTATTTGAAGGTGCAATGTCAATGTCAAAGTTTATTGCTAAAGCACAACTTCAAAAGCCCAAAGTATTGTACAGACAAGTGCAATAAAATACGTTAGCCAAACATAAAATACATTCATTTTTCGTTCATTTTCTACCGCTTGTTCCTGTTAGGAGTCACGGGTGACTGAGCCTATCCCAGTAACTTTGGGCCTTAGGCAGGGTTCACCCTGGACAGTGGCCAGCTTGTTGCAGGGTTAACACAGGAGACATACACACACAGACAACAATTCACTCTTACATTCATTCACTAAGGCCAACTAACACATACATGTCTTTGGACGGTGAAAGGAAGCCGGAGAACCTGGAAAGACTCCACCCAGAAAGATCATGTAATGTTGATTTGGAATCGAACCCACAATCTTCTTTGGAGGTGAGAGCGCTAACCACTGGGAGGCGAGAGCGCTAACCACTGGGAGGCGAGAGCGCTAACCGCTCTGACAATAATTCCTGCAATTAACAGGGAGTCTTAAAATTTAGACACTTAAAAACCATGAGCAACATTTTACATTGAATTCTCTGGATGACTGGAAGTCAGTGCAGTGATGCCATAAAAGGCATGTTGTAATAAAATACTGAATCACTCTTTCAGTGTAAACAATGAAACAAATGCATAGGAAACAAATAGATTAAATTACAAACGGTTGAGTTAAACAACACCTAGATTAGATTAGTGAGAACAGATCTGGTTCAATTTGAGCCAGAGTTTGAGACTGGTTTGAATGTCAGAGGTGGTAGAGAAATCCATTCACTTTTATAAATTCAGCAAGCTAATTATATTGTTTTATTAGTCAAAACGTAAATAGTTATAATTATTTCATTTTTTTGCCCATAGGCTTTTTTTTTAGACAGGACAGTTTTCGTGTGAAAGCGGATGAGAGAGAAGGGAGGACATGCAGCAAATGTTCAGGGCCTAGTATTGAAAAAACACTGTGGCCAGCTGCAAATGGAGCATGGCATGTGTGCTGCCTCCTTAACCTCTCGACCACCGGCAGCATAAACTAAATAGTTATGAATATAATGTTTCTGAAGTATTTATGGCAGTTATGAAAATATGATGGGTATAATTCTAATATTTAAATGCTTTTTTGCATATGACATATTATGGTAAGAATACATTCTAAAACATTTAGTGTAAGGGCATACTGAGATATTTAAATTTGACAATTTTAAAAATAAATTTGAGCCTGACTAAGCCATTTTGAAAAAAACAAAAAAAAACAAATGAAACATCTTTCAATTTTACAGGAGAAAACACTGCGGACACTTTGCTGGCTATGCATCTACGACACATATCTCTAGTCAGAGAGTGAGATGAGATTAATTTACAAGTTTGAGTTTTTTTGGTTTTCAAAATAAATGTGTGCCTACCTCAGGAGAGACGTCACAATCTCCAAAGACATCAGAAAAGTCAGTGGGGCTTTTCCTCAGTGTCTGATCTGCAGGCAGCGTGTTGTCATTGTAGGACGAGACAAACTTAAAGTCACTTGTCCTGGATCCAGTCGTCATGTATCCATCATAGTTGTAAGTGCTGCGTAAAGTTCCTGTGCCGTCAACATCTGCATAATTAGGAGGCAGATAACCACTGGGGATTGCAACTGCTCCATCAAACAACAGTCTGGGCTTCCTCCTGCGACAGAACCTCACACCCAGGACAATAATAATGAAGGTGAGGAAAAATGTAGACACTGACACCAGTGCAATGATCAGATAGGACGTCAGCTTTGAGTCCCTCTCATCATAAGAAATGTCCTTGAGTTCAGGCACTTCAGCCAAGTTATCAGAGATCAGTAAATACATGGAGCAGGTGGCAGAGAGAGGAGGCTGTCCGTTATCCTTCACTGACACAAGAAGGTTCTGTTTCATGCTGTCGGATTCAGAGATGTCCCGCTGGGTCCTGATCTCTCCACTGTGAAGACCAATAGTAAAAAGTCCAGCATCAGTGGATTTGACTATGTGATAGGACAGCCAGGCGTTCTGTCCAGAGTCTGCGTCCACTGCTATCACTTTGGACACCAGAGAGCCTGCATGTGCAGCTTTAGGGACCAGTTCAGTCATGAAGGAGTTCCCCTCCGGGGTGGGTACAGTATTTGAGGAGAGTTGTCGTTCACATCAGATATAAACACATTGACTGTCACGTTGCTGCTGAGTGGAGGAGACCCATTGTCTCTGGCCATCACCTGGACTTTAAAACTCCTGAAACTGTTCATAATCAAAAGCCCTCACAGCATGGATCACTCCTGTGTCTCCATTAACAGATACATAAGAGGACACTGGGGCCCCATTCACCTCACCAGGTAACAGAGAATAAACCACTGTCCCGTTCTGTCTCCAGTCTGGGTCTCGAGCAGCAACAGAACATAAAGTGGAGCCAGGTTTGTTGTTTTCAGTCACATGTGCGCTGTAGGACTGCTCCTCAAACACAGGAGGGTTGTCATTGATGTCAGCTACAGTTAAGTGGACAGTTTTAGAAGAGGACAGAGGTGGAGAGCCCTCGTCAGTGGCAGTGATTGTAATGTTGTAATCAGACACTAGCTCACGGTCCAGCTGTTCTGTGGTCACTAGAGAATAATAGTTTTTAATGGAAGGTACTAACTTGAAAGGGACCCCAGTCTGAAGGGAGCAGCGGACCTGTCTGTTGTTCTCTGAGTCTCTGTCCTGAACATTAACGATGCCCACCTCTGTACCAGGTGACACATTCTCAGGGATCTGATTGGTCAATGATTGTACATAAATAACTGGAGCATTGTCGTTTACATCAATAATTTCTATCAATAAACTTGCATATGAAGCCAAACCTAAACCATCTTTTGCACTGATTTGCATTTCATATGACGGCATTTTTTCATAATCAATTTTGCCTTTAACTCTGACCTCTCCTGCTTTGGGATGAATAGAAAACACATCTTTACTTGAAACATGGTCAAACTCATACGTAAGCTCACTGTTTACTCCCTCGTCTGCATCAGTCGCAGTCACTGTAATAACCAGTGTATCTGGAGGAGAGTTTTCTGGAAGACTCGCTTTATACACAGTCTGACTAAACACTGGCGCATTATCATTAGCGTCAAGAACAGTGACATGGATGACGACTGTGCCTGATCTCTGAGGAGAGCCGCCATCAAACGCAGTCAACACAAGCCTGATCTCATTATTATCCTCTCTGTCTAACTCTTTGTCTAAGACTAACTCGCAGTATTTTCTTCCTGCAGAGTTTGTTTTAACGTTTAATTTAAAATGGTCGTTCTGCTCCAGGGTGTAGCCCTGCACAGCGTTTTCTCCAATGTCTTCATCGTGGGCTTCACCAACTGCAAATCGTGCGCCTTTAACAGCTGATTCTCGAATTTCAAATCTAAGCGTCTCCTCCTTAAACATCGGTGCGTTATCATTTACGTCTTGAACGCGTAAAATAAACAGATGTAACTCTAAGGGGTTTTCCAGCACGAGCTCCTGTTTCAGAATACATGACGTCTTCTTCGCACAAAGGCCCTCTCTGTCAATCCTCTCCTGAACAACCAGCTCTCCCGTGTTGAGGTTCACGCTGCAGTACTGGACGCCGTTGTCCTCAGAATTAATACGAGCTCTGCGCTTAGAAACATCAATCCCGAGGTCCTTAGCAATATTCCCGATCACAGATCCGCGCTTCATCTCTTCAGGAACAGAGTAGCTCACGTCTCCGCGCACCACATTTAAAACAAGAAAAAACAAAACGCCGCCCAACTTCAGCATTTTCGTGAAATGTGTCCTTGTTTTGTACTTTTCTACAAACATAAATCCAAAATAGAGCTCCAAAGATACAACTTTATGCGCTGTTTTGGAAAGGGTTATGAGCTGAAATCCAATCTAGAAGAATATATCCACAAGGCGCACAATGCAAACTGAGAAGGGAGGGGAAATAGAGCACGTGCCCGTTTACTGGTGCATACTGACACCACGAGTTAAATCACAGAAACTGCAAGAACATGTCGTACAGCTTGTTTTCGTTGCCTTGGAACATTACTCTGATCAGAATAGAATTTTTCAAATCTTAAAATGCATTCAATATTTGTTTTAAACAATTAAAATATCAAAACCCGGTGTATGTTGCTAATTGTAATAACTAGTTGAAAAATGTTTGGGTCTTTTAAATTGGATATTTAAGATAAGCCCATATTTGCAGTTTTTTTTTTTAATGTCTTTAAGAAGATAAATCAGACACAGTCCCACTCTACATTTAGTCAAGGGTGGAGTGAAATTTACTACAGATGTCAACATGACGCTTTACTTCAGAGATTTTTTGAGCTATATAATTTCAACTGTATTATGCAAAAATACTATATAATAAATTAGCAAATGACATAAAAGAGTCTAAAAACAAACATTAGGAAATGTATAGGGTCACTAGGGACGTATTTTCAATTTGCGTGAACAGAATAAAAAAAAAAAAAAGATTTTAGAACTAAAAGCTCCTAAGTTTGGCATGTGACATGCTATTAGTTAAAAACAAACTCGAGTTCATAGCTGAACAACAAAAAACTTAGATAAACTTGAATATTTAATCAGTCTCTTAAAATGTGTGTATTCTGAAATGTGAAAATAGTAAAAAAAATATATCTATTTTTAAGAATATAGATCGTCATTCATTTTGCAATTATTGACTAATCTCAGTGTTATAACAATTTTCAACAGATTTTAAAAGATATTTGAAAAACCTTTTGTTAACATGTCCCTGAAAAATATGTTATTACATGAGGAACAATATGGGTTTAGGGCTTTCAGATCCACCTCAATGGCAGCAATGCAAATAACCGATAATATTACATCTGCAATAGATAGTAATACATATTCAGTGAGTGTTTTCTCAACCTAAAATAAACGTTTTCCAATCAATCATAAAATATTATTGAACAAATTAGAGAAGTATGGCATTAGAAGACCAACTTACTCTTAATTAGAAAGTCATCTCAACAATAGGTATCAGTTTGCATATACTTTAATGATGAAACTACATTTCAGTGTAGAGTGATGCGTAGGGTGCCCCAGGGGTCTCTGTTGGGTCCTAAATAGTATATTTTATTTATAAATGACCTTTATAAAGGGTCGGATTTGTTAAATTTTGTCTTACATGCTGATGACACCTTATTTCTCTCGGGAAATGCTCCAGCTTCTTACAAACGTAACAAGATACCTAAAACAAAATGATGGTTATATGCAAACAACGATCCTTAAACATAATCAAAACCAAATATATCGTATTTGGTATCTACTAATAAGAGATATTACAGATGTTAAGATTGGTGATGTGGTTTTAAAAAGAGTCATTGAAATAACATTTCTTGGAGTAATTATAGATCACACATTATCGTGGACACCACATGTTCAAGAACTATATTACATGAGATCAAGTATTTCTTAAACAAATCTACATTGTTTACCTTATATTGTTTTCTGGTAGTACCAAATATGAGTAACTGCAATGAAATTTGGGATCATCAGTCAAGTACAAATTCCGTTTTAATTTTGTAAAAAAAAGCTATTAGGATTGCCAATCATTCGTATATAATGAATCGACAAAACAAATATTTCTAATATTTAGAGCACGGGAATTTAGAATATCTAGTGACTAGATCAGGGAATTTTCATGCTCTAAATTTTAGAAATATTAGGACTGAGTAGATTCTAGTCAGTCTTAATGAAGCATTGTATAAAGTTAGAAAAAAACCTGTGCCAGCGAAAATATAGTGTTTGTTTGAAATCAAGAAAGTTAAATATGATCTGAGAGGAAAGTATAGGTTTCAAAAATACAATTAGAACTAGTGTCAAATACTATTAGTTTTTCTGTTCAAGGGGTTAATTTGTGGAATGGTCTTGACAAAGTTTTTTTTTTTTTATGTCCAAGACAACAATAGGTGTAAAATATAAGAAGAACATTTAAATTCAGTATTTGAGAAATGTGTTAAAAAAATATATATATATACTTTTCTAATGTATCTGAAAATATCAGGGCAGATGTGACACTGTAAAAAGAGCAGGCGTAATAAACTGTGGCTTCAGATGACGTCTTTCTTGTTCGATTTTGTTTCAAGCAAAGACATGTATGCATAATGTACTCATTTATCTTACGTAACCAAAATAAACACTCTCTCAAAGGCTCTCTCAAACTCCTTAGATGATGAATTGATGAAACACAAGACACTTCACAAGCTCACGGTCCAGCTGTTCTGTGGTCACTAGAGAATAATAGTTTTTAATGGAAGGTACTAACTTGAAAGGGACCCCAGTCTGAAGGGAGCAGCGGACCTGTCTGTTGTTCTCTGAGTCTCGGTCCTGAACATTAATGATGCCCACCTCTGTACCAGGTGACACATTCTCAGGGATCTGATTGGCCACTGATTTTAAGTTAATGATAGGAGTATTGTCATTAACATCAGTGACATCAATTATTAATGTTGCATAAGAGACCAAACCTAATCCATCTTTTGCACTGATTTGAATTTCATACATAGATGTTTTTTTATTGTCAATATTTTTTTTTTACTGTCACTTGTCCAGTTTTAGTGTCAATTGAAAAAGTATTACTGTTATCGTCATCAACCCAAAACGCTGGTTACACCTTTCATTGCCTCAGACTGAGCCAAAGATATGCAGCGTTTGGCTAGACAAATCACTTATATGTAACTGTTAAATGAATAAAGAGCTAACTTCACAAAGTTTGGTTTTGAACCAGTGACACATTTTTAAGAGATTGAAGTCAATGATGTTTAAATAAAGCAAACCAAAACTATCTATAAAAAAGCTGATATGAAAAAAAAGCCAAAGTATATATATTTTTTTTGATTACATTGTTTTTAAGTCAGGTTTGTCTTGACTTGTATGTAATACTCAAGAAATTCAGAGTCAGACCCAACCTCTTATAGTTCTGCAACGCCATCATTGAAAGTATAGGCACCTTTTCAATAAGTGACTGGTATGACAACTTGGACTCAGTCTCATGCAAAAAAGTGTGCATTGTTGATAAATTCCTCCAAGAAAACATTAATCCTTCAACCCTCATCCATAGAAACACTACATCCTTGACGCATCATACAAAGAGCTTTAAAAATCCCCTCTGACCTCTCCCATCCTCTGCATCCCATGGTTCACCCCAATTCTCATTCTAAATGCCATTTTAAAAGACAAAGGTGAGTGCAAAGTCACACTAAGATATTTATATAAAACTACAATTTGAAGTAAAAACCCTTTTCAAAATACATTCAAGCCTGGCTTTGATGTCTTGAAAATATCATATAAAGCGCCTTTTTATAATTTGACAGAAGCCAACACTCTCCGGATACATCGTAGTCAATGAATCTACTCTTAATACTGTTCCATCTCTTATCAATCACTTCCTGGGTCAAGGGGAAAATTCCACAGTCAAGTCTGAAAAAGTGAGTGAACAAGTCATATTAGATCTGAACAATCTTCATCTTTCCCATTTAAAACAGAGAGTGCGAAAGGGTCTTTCTGCCAGCAGCTCAATGCCTATATACATATACATATGCATTTAAAAAAGGTATAATGAGAAATAGATTGAAAACTTATAATTGTGATAATAGAAAATGACAAGTTAGAGGTTTTTATCTTCTTCTTTCTAAATAAATGTGTGCCTACCTCAGGAGAGACATCACAATCTCCAAAGACGTCGGAAAAGTCAGTGGGGCTTTTCCTCAGTGTCTGATCTGCAGGCAGCGTGTTGTCATTGTAGGACGAGACAAACTTAAAGTCACTTGTCCTGGATCCAGTCGTCATGTATCCATCATAGTTGTAAGTGCTGCGTAAAGTTCCTGTGCCGTCAACATCTGCATAATTAGGAGGCAGATAACCACTGGGGATTGCAACTGCTCCATCAAACAACAGTCTGGGCTTCCTCCTGCGACAGAACCTCACACCCAGGACAATAATAATGAAGGTGAGGAAAAATGTAGACACTGACACCAGTGCAATGATCAGATAGGACGTCAGCTTTGAGTCCCTCTCATCATAAGAAATGTCCTTGAGTTCAGGCACTTCAGCCAAGTTATCAGAGATCAGTAAATACATGGAGCAGGTGGCAGAGAGAGGAGGCTGTCCGTTATCCTTCACTGCCACAAGAAGGTTCTGTTTCATGCTGTCAGATTCAGAGATGTCCCGCTGGGTCCTGATCTCTCCACTGTGAAGACCAATAGTAAAAAGTCCAGCATCAGTGGATTTGACTATGTGATAGGACAGCCAGGCGTTCTGTCCAGAGTCTGCGTCCACTGCTATCACTTTTGGACACCAGAGAGCCTGCATGTGCAGCTTTAGGGACCAGTTCAGTCATGAAGGAGTTCCCCTCCGGGGTGGGGTACAGTATTTGAGGAGAGTTGTCATTCACATCAGATATAAACACATTGACTGTCACGTTGCTGCTGAGTGGAGGAGACCCATTGTCTCTGGCCATCACCTGGACTTTAAAACTCCTGAACTGTTCATAATCAAAAGCCCTCACAGCATGGATCACTCCTGTGTCTCCATTAACAGATACATAAGAGGACACTGGGGCCCCATTCACCTCACCAGGTAACAGAGAATAAACCACTGTCCCGTTCTGTCTCCAGTCTGGGTCTCGAGCAGCAACAGAACATAAAGTGGAGCCAGGTTTGTTGTTTTTTCAGTCACATGTGCGCTGTAGGACTGCTCCTCAAACACAGGAGGGTTGTCATTGATGTCAGCTACAGTTAAGTGGACAGTTTTAGAAGAGGACAGAGGTGGAGAGCCCTCGTCAGTGGCAGTGATTGTAATGTTGTAATCAGACACTAGCTCACGGTCCAGCTGTTCTGTGGTCACTAGAGAATAATAGTTTTTAATGGAAGGTACTAACTTGAAAGGGACCCCAGTCTGAAGGGAGCAGCGGACCTGTCTGTTGTTCTCTGAGTCTCGGTCCTGAACATTAATGATGCCCACCTCTGTACCAGGTGACACATTCTCAGGGATCTGATTGGCCACTGATTTTAAGTTAATGATAGGAACATTGTCATTAACATCAGTGACATCAATTAATAAAGTTGCATAAGAGACCAAACCTAATCCATCTTTTGCACTAATTTGAATTTCATACAAAGACATTTTTTCATAGTCAATATTTGTTTTCACTGTCACTTGTCCAGTTTTAGTGTCAATTGAAAAAGTATTGCTGTTATTGTCATCAGAAACATGATTAAACTGGTAGCTTATCTCACTGTTTACTCCCTCGTCTGCATCAGTAGCAGTCACTGTAATAACCAGTGTATCTGGAGGAGAGTTTTCTGGAAGACTCGCTTTATACACAGTCTGACTAAACACTGGCGCATTATCATTAGCGTCAAGAACAGTGACATGGATGACGACTGTGCCTGATCTCTGAGGAGAGCCGCCATCAAACGCTGTCAACACAAGCGTGATCTCGTTATTATCCTCTCTGTCTAACTCTTTATCTAAAATCAACTCACAATATTTTCGTCCTGCAGAGTTTGAGTTAATATCGAGTTTGAAGTTTACATTTTGCTGAAGGGTGTAGCCCTGCACAGCGTTTTCTCCTATGTCTCCGTCATGCGCTTCACCAACAACAAACTTCGTGCCTTTATCAGCCGATTCTCGAATTTCAAATTTTAGTGGATCATCTACGAATTGTGGCGCGTTGTCGTTTATGTCTTGGACGCGGATCGTAAAGCGATGCAGCTCTAAGGGGTTTTCCAGCACGAGCTCCTGTTTCAGAATACATGAAGTCTTCTTCGCACAAAGGCCCTCTCTGTCAATCCTCTCCTGAACAACCAGCTCTCCCGTGTTGAGGTTCACGCTGCAGTACTGGACGACGTTGTCCTCGGAGTCAACACGCGCCCTGCGCGCAGACAATCTGCCCAAATCAAGTCCAATATCCTTTGCGATATTTCCGATCACGGATCCACGTTTCATCTCCTCTGGAATAGAATAACTCACGTCTCCATTGATCAGGGGAAAGGCAAAGAAAAGTAGCAGCAAAACCATCATAAAGAGGAGTCTGAAATTGCGCATTTTTGTCCAAAAACGTTTTAAACAAATGCTCCGATTTGCGCTGTATTCAGAATTTCTCTAAGATAAGCACAGTCTTAAAACTGAGGCCAGTGGCTGATCTATAACAACTGACAAAGAAGGGAGGAGAATGCACGTGTTCTGCGTTCACTGGTGAACACTGACACCACGAGTATGTTTGAAAGAACAGCAAGTTCAGTGTTTATTTTCCAACGTTATATATGATAGTCTTTTTAGTGTAACGACAAAACTCTATCTCAAAATACACACAAAATATAACTGATTCTGAGTTTGTGTCGTTTGCCGTGACCACAAGAATCATGTAAATGATTATCTATTTATTTCATGTGACTCAAGTCAATAAAATAGCCACATTAAACCGTCACGATGTCAAATAACGATTGACTGAGACGAAATATGCTATGGTTAGTACAAAAAAAGCCCCTTAAATCAAATGTTCGCTAATAACACCAGCAAAAACAATGTTATATCTATCTTATATATATATATATCATGTCAATGAAATAGTTACCTGTGCTCTAACAACACGTTAAGCCCGCCAAATATAAATCCACGCACTCTGATTATACATCCTGACTTTGTATTTTTAGACTTAATCACTGTAAATTGAGAATATACAATAATTATAACGTGTTGTTGTATCAAATATATGTTCAAACATTCCGTTTCTGTCAATAAAAAAATATTTGATCATCTAATGATGTCCAAATAAATCTAGACTTGCAAGAAAAAATAATTACAATCCCATGATTACAATTTCTCTTCAATTGTGAGCATGGCTATCATATTACTAATTATAATAAATGCAGCGTAATCAGCAAGATCATGTGATGCATTAGAAACATTACACAATAAATTAAACCTGATTATTTGTTTCTGCTGTTTGGGTTAGGTTCTAGGAGAAGGATGGACAATTCAAATTCCCAGATCCTTTGTGAGCACCTCATTGGAATACTCTTCACTCGGGGTTCTTAAACTTTATGACAATGAGGTATAACTTTTTTAGTACGAACTAAACTCGGCAATCTATGAGCCCTTCGCTATGATTAGGAACAGAGATGGTTTGGAACTAAGCAAAGTTATTTACTGCAGAACACGTTTTAAGGATCTATACTTACTTGAGTTGTATCTTAGTTGAGTACTAATACTTTTACTCCACTACATTTGAAAGATAAATATCATTTTCTACTTCACTACATTTCAAAAATAAAAGGCTCAAAATACAATGTACTTTAGTTGGAGAGGTTTTCTCCATGTTTTGTCCCATTTAAAACCATATGACGCTCACTCCAGAGACTTGAGCAGGGCAGATGTGCTGTCAGTGCCGCACCGTCACAACAAGAAACAGGTAATGGCTGAAAAACAAATACGTTTCCTGTTGTTGACTAAATATGCAGTTATGTACTTACAATAGAGTTGGCTCTTTCTAGTTTTTGGATTTGAGGTTATAAATGTCAATGTATTGGCTAAATATTACATTTCAGTTGTGACTGGTCCAATCAGGGCGATGGGACGACCCCTCTCCTGTCAATCAGCCAATGATGTCAAATGGTATTCAGAAGACTTTTTGTCTAAAAACAATATAATTTGTTCAGAATTATGTTATATTATTATTTTAAATATGTATATATATATATATATATATATATATATATATATATATATATATATATATATATATGTGTGTGTGTGTGTGTGTGTGTGTGTGTGTGTGTATATATAATATATATATATATATATATATATATATATATATATATATATACACACACACACACACACACACACATATATATATATATATATATACACACACACACACACACACACACACACACACACACACACACAGGATACTTTGTCTGTGGTCTGCTGCGTGACGCAGCCTGCGTCTCTTTTCAACGTACGTCGTGGGGCTGTATGAAAACCGCCCTGGTAGAAATGTAATGGGAATCTTTAGCCAATTAAATCCTGAGAAAAATTACGACGTCACTATGAGAAAAGCCATGGTAAAACTGAATGAAATGGGTGATTTTTTCATCTCCCATTAAGCGTGGTGTTTACGCCATGGAGCGACACTGTTTACGCTAAAGAAACAGCCGAGCAGGTACACTTCACATGTGATCGCACGCCTTGTTATCTGTGTTTACTTTATAGAAGTGCATCTACAGACGTCTGTGTTCAACGGCACGTCCAAAACGACTCAGAATGAACTCATTGACTGTCGCTGGCTGTGAATCAAAACTATATTCGTGATGAAGTGAAAGCGGCTGATTTCTTATCAGTCCGAGCCGATCAGACATCTGATGTGTCGAACCTGTGTAGCACTTGTGCTCCGTTACCTTGACTGCAAACACACCAAACAGGAGCGTTTTTTTTTTTAGTTTATTACCTGGATAATGCCAATGCTGAAAGTATCGCCGAACTTCTATTCATAAATAGATGCTTTGGTTATTAAAAAACCCATGAAAGAATGCTATAAATGACATGTATTTAAGAACAACTTTACATAGCAATGTTGTCTGTGATGATTCAATATAAAAATTTAAAATGTTATACACATGTATTTCAGGCTAAGTAATGCCACTTAGAAGCTGATCTTTTTGTTTCGTTTTCTGTTCGGTTTGATGAAACGGGAACCAAAAATTGTTTGTCTTCTTTTTTTCTCTTGATGTAGTAACTGCTACTATGCACTATAAGGTAGAGGATCACTGAGATTTTTGTTTTGCTCTTTACGATCTGATATTTTATAAAGTGTAAATTGTAATTTTATGTCAAATGTATTTTCTGGCAAATGGTATCTGCCTCTAAGTCAAAGTATTACCATTACCAAATGTGGAAATAAAGTGTGTTTACTTAATTAATTCAGGTGTAAATGTGTATTTAAAATTTTGGACTTAAAAATAAACAAAAACACGGTAACGTCAAATAGCCCCCCCTATATTTTGCATCACCAGCCGCCACTGTTGAATTTATTTTTCCAATTTACTTGTTCTGACATATCTCTTGTCCTCTGGTCGAACTTTGTACATCACTTTTTGGCATACTTTACTTGTTTTACAGATTGAAGTGAACAGGTTAAGATCAATAAACAGTATAATTTTTTCAGACGTCTATTCTTATTTATTTATCACTCACACGTATTTGAAATAATTGTTAAAGAAAGAAATTTAAATACTTAATGTAATGAAAGGAAATTCTTTGTCCATGGTTAAAAATAAATTCATTAAAGATGTTTTGTTAATCACAAATGTCTTTATGAAAAGTCCCGTGTCAAGTCTGAGTAAACTTTTTACTCCACACACAACCAGGAGGACCCATCGATCCACACACTGCCTTATTTTCTCTGACCCAACTCTCAAAATGAGAAATACTATCCTTTTCTGTGATATTCCAAAAATCGTGTCCATGAAAAATCAACGTTACTTACTTATTCATGTCTAATCCAAGTAACCCAATTATTACACACAGTGGCATTTCTTCTTTTTTTTCTTTATCTGCAACAGTGTTATTACAGTACTACAACTTCAAAATGAAATATCCATAATCAATGATTGTGAAAATTTTCAATGGTTTCTCCTGAGTATCCATAGAAATATGGCTGAATGCAAAACAGTGAAATCTCAGCTGCATGAAAGGCAGTAAAAGCAAGAATGTATGAAAAAGTAATAATTACACTTATACACTTATTTTGGATACTGTGTTCCTACCTCAGGAGAGACATCACAATCTCCAAAGACGTCAGAAAAGTCAGTGGGGCTTTTCCTCAGTGTCTGATCTGCAGGCAGCGTGTTGTCATTGTAGGACGAGACAAACTTAAAAGTCACTTGTCCTGGATCCAGTCGTCATGTATCCATCATAGTTGTAAGTGCTGCGTAAAGTTCCTGTGCCGTCAACATCTGCATAATTAGGAGGCAGATAACCACTGGGGATTGCAACTGCTCCATCAAACAACAGTCTGGGCTTCCTCCTGCGACAGAACCTCACACCCAGGACAATAATAATGAAGGTGAGGAAAAATGTAGACACTGACAGCCAGTGCAATGATCAGATAGGACGTCAGCTTTGTAGTCCCTCTCATCATAAGAAATGTTTCCTTGAGTTCAGGCACCTTCAGCCAAGTTATCAGAGATCAGTAAATACATGGAGCAGGTGGCAGAGAGAGGAGGCTGTCCGTTATCTTCACTGACACAAGAAGGTTCTGTTTCATGCTGTCGGATTCAAAGATGTCCCGTGGGTCCTGATCTCTCCACTGTGAAGACCAATAGTAAAAAGTCCAGCATCAGTGGATTTGACTATGTGATAGGACAGCCAGGTCGTTCTGTCCAGAGTTCTGCGTCCACTGCTATCACTTTGGACACCAAGAGAGCCTGCATGTGCAGCTTTAGGGACCAGTTCAAGTCATGAAGGAGTTCCCCTCCCGGGGTGGGGTACAGTATTTTGAGGAGAGTTGTCATTCACATCAGATACAAACACATTGACTGTACACGTTGCTGCTGAGTGGAGGAGACCCATTGTCTCTGGCCATCACCTGGACTTTAAAACTCCTGAACTGTTCATAATCAAAAGCCCTCAACAGCATGGATCACTCCATGTGTCTCCATTAACAGATACATAAGAGGACACTGGGGCCCCATTCACCTCACCAGGTAACAGAGAATAAACCACTGTCCCGTTCTGTCTCCAGTCTGGGTCTCGAGCAGCAACAGAACATAAAGTGGAGCCAGGTTTGTTGTTTTCAGTCACATGTGCGCTGTAGGACTGCTCCTCAAACACAGGAGGGTGTACATTGATGTCAGCTACAGTTTAAGTGGACAGTTTTTAGAAGAGGACAGAGGTGGAGAAGCCCTCGTCAGTGGCAGTGATTGTAATGTTGTAATCAGACACTAGCTCACGGTCCAGCTGTTCTGTGGTCACTAGAGAAATAATAGTTTTTAATGGAAGGTACTAACTTGAAAGGGGCCCCAGTCTGAAGGGAGCAGCGGACCTGTCTGTTGTTCTCTGAGTCTCCTGTCCTGAACATTAATGATGCCCACCTCTGTACCAGGTGAACACATTCTCAGGGATTTGATTGGTCAGTTGTTTTTAAGTTAATGATAGGAGCATTGTCATTAACATCAGTGACGTCAATTATTAATGTTGCCATATGAGACAAGCCCTAATCCATCTTTGGCACTGATTTGCATTTCCATAAGAAGATATTTTTTCATGATCAATGTCACCTGATACAACAACTTCTCCTGTTTTTGGATTAATAGAAAACACATCACTATTTTCATCGGACAAGCGGATCAAATTCATACACAAATTTCACTGTTTACTCCCTCGTCTGCATCAGTCGCAGTCACTGTAATAACAGTGTAATCTGGAGGAGAGTTTTCTGGAAGACTCGCTTTATACACAGTCTGACTAAACACTGGGCGCATTATCATTAGCGTCAAGAACAGTGACATGGATGACGACTGTGCCTGATCTCTGAGGAGAGCCGCCATCAAACGCAGTCAACACAAGCGTGATCTCGTTATTATCCTCTCTGTCTAACTTCTTTGTCCAAAATCAACTCACAATATTTTCGTCCTGCAGAGTTTGGTTTAACTATTAGCTTTGAAAATTGTTCATTTTGCTGAAGGGTGTAGTCCCTGCACAGCGTTTTCTCCTATGTCTCCGTCATGCGCTTCACCTACGAGAGCAAACTTTGTGCCCCTTTAACAGTCGGATTCATGAATTTCAAATTTAATTGAATCCTCTTTAAATTGTGGCGCGTTGTCGTTTATGTCTTGGACGCGGATCGTAAAGCGATGCAGCTCTAAGGGGTTTTCCAGCACGAGCTCCTGTTTCAGAATACATGAAGTCTTCTTCGCACAAAGGCCCTCTCTGTCAATCCTCTCCTGAACAACCAGCTCTCCCGTGTTGAGGTTCACGCTGCAGTACTGGACGACCGTTGTCCTCGGAGTCCACGCGCGCCCTGCGCGCAGACAATCTGCCCAAATCAAGTCCAATATCCTTAGCGATATTTCCGATCACGGATCCACGTTTCATCTCCTCTAGAACAGAGTAACTCACGTCTCCATTGATGGGACTGAGAGACAAAAATAATTAACCCCAAAGTGCAAGATATGGCAAATCTGCAGTCAGCCATAATGCATCCACTGATTAGAATTGTTATGACGTTTAGCAAGACAAGCCGTCCGGTGGAATCTTTAACCGAATATCAATTCACTCTCCTGCATCCATAAAACAGAACATTTGACAACAACTGACAAAGAAGGGCGGAGAAAGGACGTGCTGCGGTTCACTGGTGAATACTGACACCAAGAGCTTATTTAAAAGAACAGCAAGACTACTTTTTAAATTTAAAAAAAAAAAAGTGTTTTTCATTCCCCTGGTTTGAGCATTAAAAAAAAAAAAATCTTCATTTAACATTGCCTTAATTTAGTAGATAACACGTACAGTGTATTAACTGTTTAAATTAATTCAAGCACATATTCAGGTGGCTGTGGACTGTGTGATGCTTTGGCTAATCCGTGCCAAAAAGATGCGTATATTTTTTTTTTCTCGTAATGAATTAGTGATTAATATACATGTTTAACCTGTCAATAACGAGACAGAATGTCTAGAAAACTGAATAATTTAACAATATCCTACAACCCATACTAGACAAATGCAGTTTTGTTGTTGTTGTAGTTTTTTTGCTTTTGTAATTCAATGTTTAATTTGTTCCTAAGTATAACTCAAGGCATTTTTATTGTATATTTGTAGATATTTATAAAGAAAAAGAAGTCAATGAGAGAAATGTTCTTTTACAGTAGTCACTGTTGATTATAAAACACAAAACAAAGAGTAGAATATCTAAAATGTCAATAAAACATTCAAATAAAAAATAATTAATAAATGTATAAAAACACAATATTTAATAAAATAATTTCAAACAAGAGCAGGTTTAACATTGGCACTATGGGTAGACTTTTGCGAATACTTTGAATTAATTAAAAGACATACAATCATTTAATTTAAAAAGTCTTTGAGTTTTTGTTCCATAACCTGGGAGCAATGTTCCTAAAAGTCCTTCTTCCCCACTCCGTATTGATTTGGTGAGACTCTAAAATATGAATGTCCTGTGATCTTAATCAACAAATACCTGGTCTGATTTTCAGCAAACATGTAAAATAACGAGGAAAATCACAATGAGAGCCTTATAAATAAACTTAAGACAGTGCTATTTTCTTCTCGCATCCAGTGATTGTCGTTTAGAGTATAGGTCATAGTAGTGGGTTCTGTATCCCTCTGGATCTAGATACTGCTCAGTTGCCAGGTCCAAGAAGAAAATTATTTAAAAAAAGATTTGGAACCATAGGTTACACAGCATAGAACGCACAGAAGAAGCAGAATTACCTCTGAACTATAGCTACACATTTCAGCACCTCCGACAGAGCTGAAGATTTGCTGAATTTGGCAGAAAACTTACCCTAAGTAAAAGCTTAAATCATTAAAGACTTAGAATTTGTAAACATCACTATCATTAGAATATCAACAACTAAAAGGGATAAATACTTATTTCTAAACTTTACAGCCATAATTACACCATATGTAAACCAAACAAAATCCACACACAATGATTAAAGATGCAGTCAGAGAAGCCAAGGTCTAAGTCATTTACCCTCAATAAAAAATAAACATGAATAATAACATGAGCTGGTAAACCAGTGAAAAAGAAAATATAAAATGTGGAGAAATTAAATGACATTTCTTGGCTGTGTTTTGCAAAACATTCAATATATTTCCAATGTATTTCTTCAAGAGAAAAACAGTTCCAGTTATGCTCTGGCATATCCAGCGCTGATCTGTTCAGGCTGTGCAAATGTAACCATGGTCACATTCATTTTCCGGACCATTCGCTTGGTGCTCTTTTACAATATAATGGGGTGAAACAGTCCGACATGTGAAGTCAGTCACTAGTTTAGGCAAAAAATCCCTTTGACATTGATAAACAAACACATTTCCTTTTGCCTGGACTCTCTGGAAGCTGCTCCAAAACAACTGTCCGATGAGACTGAGATAGACAATTCAAGAGACCATCACAAAATGTTGTCTTACTACCGGTTTACACTTCCATAAAGAAAACTGAAATATTATTTATTTTCATCATTTAGAATTCTGCAACGCTGATATAACAGTATGTTCACACAAATGATGAATAATACATTGAGTTTTTAAGTTGAATCTACTGAAAAACCTCAAGAGTCTGACTAAATAAAACATAACAAAACCAAAAGACATATTTTTTTTTAAAACTGAAGAAAAAGCATTTTTTTTCTCTAAAATCTTGTAATAATAAAGTTTGTGTAAGATAAGTAATATTCAAGACCAAGAATAAAATAAGACTATTAGTTATGATATACTAATTTCTGCCTAATTTGTCAGAAACGTGTGCCTACCTCAGGAGAGACATCACAATCTCCAAAGACGTCAGAAAAGTCAGTGGGGCTTTTCCTCAGTGTCTGATCTGCAGGCAGCGTGTTGTCATTGTAGGACGAGACAAACTTAAAGTCACTTGTCCTGGATCCAGTCGTCATGTATCCATCATAGTTGTAAGTGCTGCGTAAAGTTCCTGTGCCGTCAACATCTGCATAATTAGGAGGCAGATAACCACTGGGGATTGCAACTGCTCCATCAAACAACAGTCTGGGCTTCCTCCTGCGACAGAACCTCACACCCAGGACAATAATAATGAAGGTGAGGAAAAATGTAGACACTGACACCAGTGCAAATGATCAGATAGGACGTCAGCTTTGAGTCCCTCTCATCATAAGAAATGTCCTTGAGTTCAGGCACTTCAGCCAAGTTATCAGAGATCAGTAAATACATGGAGCAGGTGGCAGAGAGAGGAGGCTGTCCGTTATCCTTCACTGACACAAGAAGGTTCTGTTTTCATGCTGTCGGATTCAGAGATGTCCCGCTGGGTCCTGATCTCTCCACTGTGAAGACCAATAGTAAAAAGTCCAGCATCAGTGGATTTGACTATGTGATAGGACAGCCAGGCGTTCTGTCCAGAGTCTGCGTCCACTGCTATCACTTTGGACACCAGAGAGCCTGCATGTGCAGCTTTAGGGACCAGTTCAGTCATGAAGGAGTTCCCCTCCGGGGTGGGGGTACAGTATTTGAGGAGAGTTGTCATTCACATCAGATATAAACACATTGACTGTCACGTTGCTGCTGAGTGGAGGAGACCCATTGTCTCTGGCCATCACCTGGACTTTAAAACTCCTGAACTGTTCATAATCAAAAGCCCTCACAGCATGGATCACTCCTGTGTCTCCATTAACAGATACATAAGAGGACACTGGGGCCCCATTCACCTCACCAGGTAACAGAGAATAAACCACTGTCCCGTTCTGTCTCCAGTCTGGGTCTCGAGCAGCAACAGAACATAAAGTGGAGCCAGGTTTGTTGTTTTCAGTCACATGTGCGCTGTAGGACTGCTCCTCAAACACAGGAGGGTTGTCATTGATGTCAGCTACAGTTAAGTGGACAGTTTTAGAAGAGGACAGAGGTGGAGAGCCCTCGTCAGTGGCAGTGATTGTAATGTTGTAATCAGACACTAGCTCACGGTCCAGCTGTTCTGTGGTCACTAGAGAATAATAGTTTTTAATGGAAGGTACTAACTTGAAAGGGACCCCAGTCTGAAGGGAGCAGCGGACCTGTCTGTTGTTCTCTGAGTCTCTGTCCTGAACATTAATGATGCCCACCTCTGTACCAGGTGACACGTTCTCAGAGATCTGATTGGTCAGTGATTTTAAGTTAATGATAGGGGCATTGTCATTAACATCAGTGACATCAATTATTAAAGTTGCATAAGAGACCAAACCTAATCCATCTTTTGCACTGATTTGCATTTCAAAGGAAGATGTTTTTTCATAGTCAATCACCCTTTTAACTCTTACTTCTCCAGTTATTGAATCAATAGAAAATACATTACTGTCTTTACTTGATACGTGATCAAACTGATAGGCAATATTACAGTTTACTCCCTCGTCTGCATCAGTAGCAGTCACAGTAATAACCAGTGTATCTGGAGGAGAGTTTTCTGGAAGACTCGCTTTATACACAGTCTGACTAAACACTGGCGCATTATCATTAGCGTCAAGAACAGTGACATGGATGACGACTGTGCCTGATCTCTGAGGAGAGCCGCCATCAAACGCAGTCAACACAAGCGTGATTTCGTTATTGTCTTCTCTGTCTAACTCTTTATCTAACACTAATTCGCAGTATTTTCGACCCCCGGACTTCGTTTTAACATTTAATTTAAAATGGTCGTTCTGCTCAAGGGTGTAGCCCTGCACAGCGTTTTCTCCAATATCTTCATCGTGGGCTTCTCCAACTGCAAATTGTGCGCCTTTAACTGCTGATTCTTGAATTTCTATAATAAGTGGATCGTCCGTGAATTGTGGCGCGTTGTCGTTTATGTCTTGGACGCGGATCGTAAAGCGATGCAGCTCTAAGGGGTTTTCCAGCACGAGCTCCTGTTTCAGAATACATGAAGTCCTCTTTGCACAAAGGCCCTCTCTGTCAATCTTCTCCTGAACAACCAGCTCTCCCGTGTTGAGGTTCACGCTGCAGTACTGGACGCCGTTGTCCTCGGAGTCAACGCGCGCCCTGCGCGCAGACAATCTGCCCACATTAAGTCCAATATCCTTAGCTATATTTCCGATCACGGATCCACGTTTCATCTCCTCTGGAATTGAATAACTCACGTCTCCAGCGATGGGATGGAATTCAAAAACAATAAACAATAAAGTGCAAGACATGAAGAATCTAATGTTAGCCATTGTGCATCCGAGGAAAACGGTTAGAAATATTTGCTAAATGAGCAGATCTGTGAGATCCTTCACCAAATCCTAGCACGTCGCTTTCGTTAAACTGAAATTTACTACAACTGAGAAAGGGAGGAGAAAGTAGGCTACGTGCTGCGGTTCACTGGTGAATACTGACACCAAGAGTTTGTTTAAAGTAATAGCAAGACTTAATAGACTTCTGGATAGCAAAAACATTTTATTTCTAAAAGTATACTTTAAATAACCTGTTTATTAGAAAATAAATACACATAGTACTATATCGCCTCTTGGTAAAATCTGAAAAGATCAAGAGTTTAGTGAGATACTTACTTTTTGTATGGCCAAATAAACTGGCCCAATGTATCACCAATTTTATATTATTATATCATGTAAATGTTTTTATTGCCATCTTTGGATGTCAGTGATGGAGGAAATTGCTAGTTACCTGGACAGCAGGAGTGTGTGCCCGTTTTTCTTTTTATAAATGACATTTTTATAAATGAAACATTTTGTTTGGATTTATACTTTTTTTTTCAATATGCAACCATACAAATAACTTGTATGTTAAATTCTCACTGACTCATTGATAACAGAGGATAGAGTGAGAATAAAGGGAGAAAAAAGAACCTCTGCCTTGTGTACCAATGCCTAAAAATGCACTGATGCACAGGCTAATTTCTCCAAACCTACATGTTTTGCAGCCTTTGCATGTTAGAAAGTTGTGCAGTGAAACAACTCCAGATGGAACCTTAAATTATGTATTGAAAACAACACACAAATAAAGGAGACAAACAAAAAATCCCTCAAAACTCCTACACTTCTCAGCACCACGGACAGAGACAAACATATGTAGCATTTGGCAAGACAACTCACTTAAAGTCAGTTTTTTCTAATCATTACTTAGTTTGCTGGGATAGCACCTGTGATACATATTTACCAGAGTTTTACTTCTGTTAAGTTGGAGCTTGTGAAAGATTATTTATAATAAAAGTTTAAGATTAAAGGAAGTACTGCCAAGTTCTAAAACAGAATCCTTCCATCTCATGTGACAGGCCACTGTAACACAGAGACAATTTACACTGAACTGATATTTTTTTTCTGAGAGTTTAAACAATCATTAAAAAAAAAAAAAAAAAAAAAAAAGGTTTACATGGCATTATTGTTTGTCAAATCATAATTATTGTGTAATTTATAGGGGTTTTGTTGTTTCAATCTTGTTTTCAGCATGGTTACTAAGTAACAATTGTAGAAGTACCTCTACATATGTTAAATTTGCCACCCATGTCCAACCAGAAAGTACAATTTTAAACATTACAAAAATGGTCAAACTGGGGACAAATAGGCAACATGTTTACTGAAATCTGAAACATAATTGTGTTCACTACATTTTAGTCAAATGTGTAGTCCAACACTGTCATAAAGACTTTAACTCAATCAATTTAAATGAGTGAAAATCTGAATTCTAAAAATCAAATAGTGACACATTTTTAAAAGGGATTGAAGTATTATTTTTTAAATATAGTATCCCAGTATTTCAACCGTGATTGAAAATCAAAACTACACACACACCAATATGAATGGTACAGCATAATGTTTGACTCTATTGTTGTTAATTAAAAGATAGAACATACAAATGGCTACAGTTTTTACTGATCAAAATTAAAATTTTAGTTTTAAAGTTTTATCATTTCTGATGAATATGACAGTAATGCATATTAATGTTTTCAATATACATTTAAGGCTTTTATATTTAGTAATTCCATTATTTGTACAGATGCCAGGATGGTCTTTGAACAATATGTAATACAATATTTGATGTGTGGGGGGAAAAAACCCGTTTGCCAACATAATCCTGGTAAGAATGATTTTAAAAAGTATTTTTAAAAGACAAACTTGAGTTCAAAGTCATACTGCAATATTTAAATATGAAGTTATCATTCTTTTAAAAATACCTTTGATCCTGACTTTGCAGATTTAAAATGACCACATAAAGCTTCTATTTTTGAATTTAACAGTGACAATAACATTCATTTTACAGACACATTGCTGGCTACCAAACGACATTCATTAACTTACTAGAGCAAATTTACAGTTGCAAATTTACCTAACATATGCATCTTTTTGGACGGTGGGAGGAAATCGGAGAGAACCCAGGGTAACACGGGTAGGACATATAGACTCCTACCTTAAAATATAAATTTCCACCCCCAGTGTCAATGAGAAAACGGTCCAGTCAAGTCTGAATGAGTGTTCAACTGTACACACAGCCACAAGACTGTGCTAATGAACACCCTCATCTTTCCCATTTAAAACAGAGACTGAAAACTAGCCTTTCTCACATCTGCTGAGGATTTATGTGAATTTGACCAGGCTGTAAAAATTGAGAAAAAACGTAACTCCTGAAAAATACATAAATAAAATAATTATACAATTTGATACACTGAAGGAGTATTTCTCATGAAATAAATAATATAAAAAATAAGAGTATGTTTTCCTCATTATTATTATTATTATTATTATATTAAAATATGTCCCTACCTCAGGAGAGACATCACAATCTCCAAAGACGTCGGAAAAGTCAGTGGGGCTTTTCCTCAGTGTCTGATCTGCAGGCAGCGTGTTGTCATTGTAGGACGAGACAAACTTAAAGTCACTTGTCCTGGATCCAGTCGTCATGTATCTCATCATAGTTGTAATTGCTGCGTAAAGTTCCTGTGCCGTCAACATCTGCATAATTAGGAGGCAGATAACCACTGGGGATT
Organism: Chaenogobius annularis; assembly: GCA_015082035.1. Classification (NCBI taxonomy): domain Eukaryota; kingdom Metazoa; phylum Chordata; class Actinopteri; order Gobiiformes; family Gobiidae; genus Chaenogobius; species Chaenogobius annularis. The sequence continues at coordinate 45,266 of BJKM01000103.1, forward strand.
GCAACTGCTCCATCAAACAACAGTCTGGGCTTCCTCCTGCCACAGAACCTCACACCCAGGACAATAATAATGAAGGTGAGGAAAAATGTAGACACTGACACCAGTGCAATGATCAGATAGGACGTCAGCTTTGAGTCCCTCTCATCATAAGAAATGTCCTTGAGTTCAGGCACTTCAGCCAAGTTATCAGAGATCAGTAAAATACATGGAGCAGGTGGCAGAGAGAGGAGGCTTGTCCGTTATCCTTCACTGACACAAGAAGGTTCTGTTTCATGCTGTCAGATTCAGAGATGTCCCGTTGGGTCCTGATCTCTCCACTGTGAAGACCAATAGTAAAAAGTCCAGCATCGGTGGATTTGACTATGTGATAGGACAGCCAGGCGTTCTGTCCAGAGTCTGCGTCCACTGCTATCACTTTGGACACCAGAGAGCCTGCGTGTGCAGCTTTAGGGACCAGTTCAGTCATGAAGGAGTTCCCCTCCGGGGTGGGGTACAGTATTTGAGGAGAGTTGTCATTCACATCAGATATAAACACATTGACTGTCACGTTGCTGCTGAGTGGAGGAGACCCATTGTCTCTGGCCATCACCTGGACTTTAAAACTCCTGAACTGTTCATAATCAAAAGCCCTCACAGCATGGATCACTCCTGTGTCTCCATTAACAGATACATGAGAGGACACTGGGGGCCCCATTCACCTCACCAGGTAACAGAGAATAAACCACTGTCCCGTTCTGTCTCCAGTCTGGGTCTCGAGCAGCAAACAGAACATAAAGTGGAGCCAGGTTTGTTGTTTTCAGTCACATGTGCGCTGTAGGACTGCTCCTCAAACACAGGAGGGTTTGTCATTGATGTCAGCTACAGTTAAGTGGACAGTTTTAGAAGAGGACAGAGGTGGAGAGCCCTCGTCAGTGGCAAGTGATTGTAATGTTGTAATCAGACACTAGCTCACGGTCCAGCTGTTCTGTGGTCACTAGAGAATAATAGTTTTTAATGGAAGGTACTAACTTGAAAGGGACCCCAGTCTGAAGGGAGCAAGCGGACCTGTTTGTTGTTTCTCTGAGTCTCTGTCCTGAACATTAATGATGCCCACCTCTGTATCAGGTGACACATTCTCAGGGATCTGATTGGTCAATGATTTGTACATAAATAACTGGGAGCATTGTCGTTTACATCAATAATTTTTCTATCAATAAACTTGCATATGAAGCCAAACCTAAACCATCTTTTGCACTGATTTGAATTTCATATGATGGCATTTTTTCATAATCAAATTTTTCCTTTAACTCTGACCTCTCCTGCTTTGGGATGAATAGAAAACACATCTTTACTTGAAACATGGTCAAACTCATACGTAAGCTCACTGTTTACGCCCTCGTCTGCATCAGTAGCAGTCACTGTAATAACCAGTGTATCTGGAGGAGAGTTTTCTGGAAGACTCGCTTTATAACACAGTCTGACTAAACACTGGCGCATTATCATTAGCGTCAAGAACAGTGACATGGATGACGACTGTGCCTGATCTCTGAGGAGAGCCGCCATCAAACGCAGTCAACACAAGCGTGATCTCATTATTATCCTCTCTCTGTCTAACTCTTTGTCCAAGACTAACTCGCAGTATTTTCTTCCTGCAGAGTTTGTTTTTACATTTAATTTAAAATGGTCGTTCTGCTCCAGGGTGTAGCCCTGCACAGCGTTTTTCTCCAATGTCTTCATCGTGGGCTTCACCAACTGCAAATCGTGCGCCTTTATCAGCTGATTCTTGAATTTCAAATCTATGCGTCTCCTCCTTAAACATCGGTGCGTTATCATTTACGTCTTGAACGCGTAAAATAAACAGATGTAACTCTAAGGGGTTTTCCAGCACGAGCTCCTGTTTCAGAACACATGAAGTCTTCTTCGCACAAAGGCCCTCTCTGTCAAACCTCTCAACTGAACAACCAGCTCTCCCGTGTTGAGGTTCACGCTGCAGTACTGGACGCCGTTGTCCTCAGAATTAATACGAGCTCTGCGCTTAGAAACATCAATCCCGAGGTCCTTAGCAATATTCCCGATCACAGATCCGCGCTTCATCTCTTCAGGACACAGAGTAGCTCACGTCTCCGCGCACCACATTTAAAACAAGAAAAAACAAAACGCCGCCCAACTTCAGCATTTTCGTGAAATGTGTCCTTGTTTTGTACTTTTCTACAAACATAAATCCAAAATAGAGCTCCAAAGAGACAACTTTATGCGCTGTTTTGGAAAGGGTTATGAGCTGAATCCAATCTAGAAGAATATATCCACAAGGCGCACAATGCGAACTGAGAAGGGAGGGGAAATAGAGCACGTTCCCGTTTACTGGTGCATACTGACACCACGAGTTAAATCACAGAAACTGCAAGAACATGTCGTACAGCTTGTTTTCGTTGCTGTGGAACATTATTTTGATCAGAATAGAATTTTTGCAAAGCTTCAAATACATTCAATATTTTCACAGTAAAATATCAAAACCCGTTATATGTCTCTTATTGTAATGACTAGTTGAAACATTTTTAGGTCTGTTAATTTGTATATTTAAGTGATTCCATATTTGCAGTATTTTTAAATGTCTTTAGGAAGAGAAATCAGACACAGTCCCACTATACATTTAATCAAAGGTGGATGAAATTTACTCAACTACAGATGTCAACATGACACTTTACTGCTGAGATTTTTTGAGTTGCATAATTTTAACTGTCCTGTACAAAAGTACCATATCAACAACTTGTCACCCATAGAACAAAAGAACCAGAAAATGAAAATATAAAAAATATATAAAAACTAAACTAATAAGTATAATTAGAAATAGTATGAATGAAGGTTAGCATATGCTACTTTAACAACAGAAACAAAATATGCAAAAGTCATGGAAAGTGCAAAATAATTTAAATTAAAAAACAAATAACAAACTAGATTGTTCAAGTTATTTTAGAAGGGATCATATAGTAATCAGAAACACAAAAGAAAAAGCTAATTAATTCCACAAATACTTTGCTCATATAAATAATAAATGAGCAAAATACATAAACGATTCTAAAAATAAACAATATGAAATTAATAGGGTCAATACGAACGTCTTTTCAATTTGTGTATCAGATGTGAACAAAAATAAAAACTGGAAAATGTGAAAGATTTTAGAAATAAAACCTTAAAAATTTGGACAGTAACATGGTATTAGTTTTTTTTTTAAAAAACCACACACACACACACACACACACACAAAACCTTACACCTTACCTAAATCACATCAGCAGCTTTTTACCATCTAAAAAACATTGCCAAAATCAAAAGTATAGTGTCTAAACCAGACTCGGAGAGACTTATCCATGCGTTTGTCTCTAGTAGATTAGACTACTGTAACGGCCTGCTCACTGGCCTCTCCAAACAAGCTGTAAAACAGCTGCAGTACATCCAGAACGCTGCTGCTCGGGGTCCTGACCAGAACCAGGTCAGGCTCAGGTCTCTGCACTGGCTCCCTGTGGCTCAGAGAATAGACTTCAAAGCAGCTCTGCTTGTATACAAGTCTCTCCATGGCCTAGCACCAAAGTACATCTCGGACATGTTAGTGCCATATGAAACCATCTCGGACTCTGAGGACCTCAGGGACCGGCCTCCTGCTGGTGCCCAGAGTCAGGACTAAACATGGGGAATCTGCGTTTCAGTTTTATGCAGCTAAAATCTGGAACAGTCTTCCTGAGGATGTGAGACAGGCCGCTACTCTTGGCAAATGTTCAAATCTAAACTAAAAACTGTTTTGTTTGGCTGTGCATATGACTGAAATGCTTTTCTTTGCACTCTTCTCTTTTAAGTCTTGAACTATTATTTTGTGATTTCTGCCATGTCTTTGTGATCTTAATGCATTTTTTCCTGTTGTGTGAAGCACTTTGAATTGCCTTGTGTATGAATTGTGCTCTACAAATAAACTTGCCTTGCCTTGCCTACATAATTGAATATTTTATCAGTCTCTTAAAATGTGTGTATTATCTATTACATCTAAAATAGTTAGCAATAAATACACAGTGAGTGTTTTTGTCGACCTAAAAAAAGCCTTCAAATCAATCATAAAATATTACTGAATAAATGAGAGAAGTATGGCTTTAGAAGACCCACTTACTTTTGATTAGAAAGTCCTCTCGACAACAGGTACCAGTTTTTATATACTTTAATAATGAAACTTCATATAGGTGTAGGGTTCTCTGTTGGGTATTTTATATATAAGTGACATTTGTAACGTGTCGGATTTGTTAAATTTTGTCTTACATGCTGTTGACACCTAATTTCTCTCTGGGGTAAAATCCACCAGCTTCTAACAAACGTAACAAGATACCTAAAACGAAATTATGGTTATATGCAAACAACGATCCTTAAACATAACCAAAACCAAATATATTTGGTTACCGACTAATAAGAGATATTACAGCTGTAAAGATTGGTGATGTGGTTTTTAAAAGAGTCATTGAAATAACATTTGTTGGAGTAATATTTGATCTGATATTATCTTGGAAACCACACATAACCCATGTTCAAGAACTATATCACATAAGATCAAGTTCTTCTTAAACAAATCTACATTGTATACCTTATATTGTTCTCTGATAGTAACAAATATGACTTACTGCAATGTAATTTGGGATTATAGATATAGTCAAATACAAATTCCGACTTTTATTTATAAAAAAAAAGATATTAAGATTACCAATCATTCTTATATAATGAATCGACAAAACAAATATTTCTAAAATTTAGAGCACACAAATTCTATGATCTAGAATAGTCTGAATAAAGCATTTTATGAAGTTAGAAAACAACTTGTGCCTGCAAAAATATACTGTTTCTTCTTTCAGGTGATCAAGGCAAATGACACATTTCTGACGTCATTATTTGAAACAAAAACATAGACAAATCCTAGGTGTGTGGTTCTTGATCTCATTAGTTGTTGATTATTGCACTTTTATACTAGATCTATTGCATTCCATTGGCACGCCCATAACGACTTTTAAACACCTTTTGAATCTTTTGAATAAACTTTAATTATTTTCAAAAGTAACTGAAGGATTTGAAGGTTGAACCAAAACTTTTGAAATGATCAGTTCTGATCAGAAAAAAAGTGCCAAAGCAACTTTAAGAAAATAATAATAAATAATGACATTACTACTACTACTACTACTACTACTACTAATAATAATAATAATAATAATAATAATAATAATAATAATAATAACAATAATAATACAAATAATAAGAATAATAATGATACCACTAATAATAATAATACAAAAATATAAAGAATTATTTGGTTCCAAAGCAAAATATGCTAATTTACATTCCCCAATCTGGTAATAAAAATAACAGGTCTTAGATTTTAAATCAAATTTCTTTATACTTAATACTTACTATAAAATACACACGCACACAAATCTAATATATATATAATATAAATGAATAAAGGGGGAAAAAAATATTGTTGTAAGAAGGGCGAAAGTTGGCAAATAATATGCTGGAATCAAAACATATAATAAAATAATAAACCTTCCTGTTTTTTTTAAAATAGATACAACTCAAATGCAGTGATTATTATGACAGATGCTTTGTAAATACAAAAATAAACCTTAGTTTAACAAAACCATAAAACCCTTATATTTTCTCAAACTGTCCAAGATAATTATTCAACATTAGTAACCTTTACATTTAAAATTTAAAAAAAGCGCAATAATGTTCACCTTAATATGATTGTTTTACCTTTAGTTACAACGGTAACCCTAAATATTACAATGTGTCTTAACATCACTTCAGAATTGTTATTAAAATAAATCTTCGCTAACACCTTTCCACGTATTTTTAAGCTGTGTAAGCGTCATATTGATACGGACATGCCCAGTTGAGTTGGCGCCTAAAGTCACTTCCTGAAATACGTCTGGACAAAACCAGTGTGAATAATGTAGGAACAGTGTTTGGTTTATATATATTTACTCTCAATAGAACAATTGCATAAATGTTTTGTGCACGTGTGTGTGTTTGTTTGAATAATTGATCTAGCTGTATAAAACTCTTGTGTTAGTGCCAATATTAAATTATTGGTGGGAATAATATGGTTTGGGGAAATTACTGAAACATTGACATCTAGGCAAAATTGCTTTTTTATTTGTAAGTTCTTTCAGGTACCTTTGCCCAGTAACATTTACGTTAACTAAAAAATGGATTGCCTAGAGTTTTTTGCGTTTCCTTTCTGTTGTATGACCAGGAAATCATTTTGCATTATAAAATTAAAATAAAAAACACAACAACAAAAAACGTTTTGTGTGTTTATTTTGCTGAAGTTTTGGAGCCTCTAATTATACATGAGTAAAATGCGCATTTGCATGTTTCATCCTAAATCCTGTCCCTCCATGACGGGGCTACTGCATTTGGAGCCTAAAATTGGCATGTAATTAATAATTTGATAGTAGTAGTAACTGAAGCTGGTTTTTCGATATGCAGTCATGTCCGAGTCCTGTCTGCACTGTAGAAGCATGGGCTTCAGAGAGACTCCTCGTGCTGAAACATCTTTTGTAACGTAACATCGTTAACGTAATTATTTGTAAATGTTGTTCCATTTAACCAAATCCCTATCCAGGACAGCAAGTGAGTGAGTGTGGATATATAAAATGTCTGATCACTGGCTGCCCAGCTTCTTACTCCGCACACAACCACAAGGTAACATTAATCCACAAACAAGCTACCTTCAGTCACCCATTTCAAAGCTCACAGTTCCCCTCTTTATATCTGAACAGAATGTGAAAATTATATTCAAGCTACTCAAGCTAAAGACAATTTGCAACAATGTTATTAAAATGTCATAACAGAACCCAGACTAAATCTCCTTGATACTTATTCTTTAAATGTAGTCTCCAGCATCATCTACCACAGGGGTCTCACTGATGAGAAAACAATCATATCCACAAAATGGAATTCAAATGATTCAAAGAAGAAGCAGGTATGAAATCTATCAATGTTAAAATGTTAAAAATAGACAGAGAACAATGATAAATACAATGTAATTTAGGAAATAACAATTAGTGTTACAGTGTGCCTACCTCAGGAGAGACATCACAATCTCCAAAGACGTCAGAAAAGTCAGTGGGGCTTTTCCTCAGTGTCTGATCTGCAGGCAGCGTGTTTGTCATTGTAGGACGAGACAAACTTAAAGTCACTTGTCCTGGATCCAGTCGTCATGTATCCATCATAGTTGTAAGTGCTGCGTAAAGTTCCTGTGCCGTCAACATCTGCATAATTAGGAGGCAGATAACCACTGGGGATTGCAACTGCTCCATCAAACAACAGTCTGGGCTTCCTCCTGCGACAGAACCTCACACCCAGGACAATAATAATGAAGGTGAGGAAAAATGTAGACACTGACACCAGTGCAATGATCAGATAGGACGTCAGCTTTGAGTCCCTCTCATCATAAGAAATGTCCTTGAGTTCAGGCACTTCAGCCAAGTTATCAGAGATCAGTAAATACATGGAGCAGGTGGCAGAGAGAGGAGGCTGTCCGTTATCCTTCACTGACACAAGAAGGTTCTGTTTCATGCTGTCAGATTCAGAGATGTCCTGCTGGGTCCTGATCTCTCCACTGTGAAGACCAATAGTAAAAAGTCCAGCATCAGTGGATTTGACTATGTGATAGGACAGCCAGGCGTTCTGTCCAGAGTCTGCGTCCACTGCTATCACTTTGGACACCAGAGAGCCTGCATGTGCAGCTTTAGGGACCAGTTCAGTCATGAAGGAGTTCCCCTCCGGGGTGGGGTACAGTATTTGAGGAGAGTTGTCATTCACATCAGATACAAACACATTGACTGTCACGTTGCTGCTGAGTGGAGGAGACCCATTGTCTCTGGCCATCACCTGGACTTTAAAACTCCTGAACTGTTCATAATCAAAAGCCCTCACAGCATGGATCACTCCTGTGTCTCCATTAACAGATACATAAGAGGACACTGGGGCCCCATTCACCTCACCAGGTAACAGAGAATAAACCACTGTCCCGTTCTGTCTCCAGTCTGGGTCTCGAGCAGCAACAGAACATAAAGTGGAGCCAGCTTTGTTGTTTTCAGTCACATGTGCGCTGTAGGACTGCTCCTCAAACACAGGAGGGTTGTCATTGATGTCAGCTACAGTTAAGTGGACAGTTTTAGAAGAGGACAGAGGTGGAGAGCCCTCGTCAGTGGCAGTGATTGTAATGTTGTAATCAGACACTAGCTCACGGTCCAGCTGTTCTGTGGTCACTAGAGAATAATAGTTTTTAATGGAAGGTACTAACTTGAAAGGGACCCCAGTCTGAAGGGAGCAGCGGACCTGTCTGTTGTTCTCTGAGTCTCTGTCCTGAACATTAATGATGCCCACCTCTGTACCAGGTGACACATTCTCAGGGATCTGATTGGTCAGTGATTTTAGAAATATAACAGGGGCATTGTCATTCATGTCTACAATTTCAATAAATAAAGTTGCATAAGATGCCAATCCCAATCCATCTTTAGCGCTAATTTGAATTTCATATGAGGACTCTTTTTCATAATCTACATATTTTGAAACTGTAACTTCACCAGTGGAGGGGTTTAAAGTAAACATTTTGTCGTCATCCGAAGGGTGGTCAAATCCGTATTTTATTTCACTGTTTACTCCCTCGTCTGCATCAGTCGCAGTCACAGTAATAACCAGTGTATCTGGAGGAGAGTTTTCTGGAAGACTCGCTTTATACACAGTCTGACTAAACACTGGCGCATTATCATTAGCGTCAAGAACAGTGACATGGATGACGACTGTGCCTGATCTCTGAGGAGAGCCGCCATCAAACGCAGTCAACACAAGCGTGATCTCGTTATTATCCTCTCTGTCTAACTCTTTGTCCAAAAGTAATTCACTATATTTTCGACCGTTGCTCTTTGTTTTTTACCTCCAAAGCAAAGTGCTTGTTCTCTTGTAGGGTGTAACCTTGAACACTATTTTCACCTATGTCTCCATCAACTGCTTCATCTAATGGATAACGTGCGCCCTTATCAGCCGATTCACGAATTTCAAATTTAATCGAATCCTCTTTAAATTGTGGCGCGTTGTCGTTTATGTCTTGGACGCGGATCGTAAAGCGATGCAGCTCTAAGGGGTTTTCTAACACGAGCTCCTGTTTCAGAACACATGAAGTCTTCTTCGCACAAAGGCCCTCTCTGTCAATCCTCTCCTGAACAACCAGCTCTCCCGTGTTGAGGTTCACACTGCAGTACTGGACGCCGTTGTCCTCGGAGTCCACGCGCGCCCTGCGCGCAGACAATCTGCCCAAGTCAAGTCCAATATCCTTAGCGATATTTCCGATCACGAATCCACGTTTCATCTCCTCTGGAATTGAATAACTCACGTCTCCATTGATGGGATGAAAAGCAAAAATAACAAACCCCAAAGTGCAAGATATGGCAAATCTGCAGCCCGCCATTATGCATCAACTGAGTAGAATTGTTAGAAATATCAGCTAAATCAACAGCGTTGAATCCTGAACGAATTCATTCACTCGCCTGCATCCGTAAAACAGAACATTTGACAACAACTGACAACGAAGGGTGGAGAAAGGACGTGCTGCGGTTCACTGGTGAATACTGACACCAAGAGTTTATTTAAAAGAACAGCAAGACTACTTTCTCACTTTCATAAGATGTGTTTCATTTTATTGAGCATAAAAATAGCAAATAAATTATGTACTGACAGTGTGAAACAAACATTTGTAAAACATGTACACGCAGGAAAGATGCTAACGTATCAAAGCTACTTAACCAGTAATGCTGTCACCACATAAAATTGAACAAGAGTAAGAGTATATAAGTTTATACTTCTTCCTCCTTTTTGGGAATAATTACATCACAAATGCAGCATACGGTAACAAACGTGCATGTTGCTCAACAATAAACAAACTGAAACTGAAAATGTATTTTATAGCACATATGATGGTGCCGTTCTACACGGCCATCATTGAGTCCATCCTCACCTCCTCCATCACCGTGTGGTACGCTGGAGCCACAGCCAGGGACAAACAGAGACTACAGCGCATTGTGCGCTCTGCTGAGAAGGTGATCGGCTGCAGACTTCCATCTGCAGGATCTGTACGTCTCCAGGGCTCTGGGACGAGCAGGTCGGATCACAGCTGACCCTTGTCACCCTGGACATGGACTATTTGAGCCACCCCCCTGAGGCAGGAGGCTATGGTCCATCCGGACCAGAACCTCACACCACAACATCAGTTTCTTTCCCTCTTCTGCTGAACTCATGAACACTTAAAACACTTGCCGCGTTAACAATACTCAATACTATTCACGCACTGTTCCCTTTCTGCACTATTTCCGAACATCTTTAAATTTGTATGTAAATATTTGTGTGCATACTGAGACCAAGTCAATCTTATTTACATTATTTTATTAGTAAATTCTTAATTTATGCATGCCACCATATTTGATTCTATAGATGTTGCTATTATTATTTTATTATTTATTGTTTTATGTTGCACCTTAACGCTGAAACAAGTTGTTTGCGAACTGTGTTCAAGGACAATGGCAATAAACCTTTTCTGATTCCAATATAAAATGTGTAAAATGACCCCAATGATAACATAAAATGAAACCTTTTTAAAAGGGTGATACTTTTGCTGATAAGCTTTCACATTCAGTGCAAACATATTCAGTTTTTTAAGTTAATGTATTGATGTTTGTGTATTTTATTTGTATAACTACCTTAAGGAATTTGTCACAATCCCCTGGATTTGAGGTATAATTTATATCCTTACAAATTCAGTATAGAATCAAGGCATCTCCAGCAATATGGCCTCTTTCATTTTTTTGGGAAGTATGAAAAAAATAAAAACTTTGCAAAGTAATTAGCCAGAAAGCCGATTAACAAACCATGGTGTCAGAGAAATGTCCATAATAGATTTAAAGTACACTGTTGTGTGTGCAACAAAAAGCTTCCTATTTTCTAACTAACAATGTTGTAAAAATACAACAGAATATATAATAATGTGCACCATTTTAAGAATTTTGCAACAAAGATAAGACAACATGTTCACAAAATTGCAGCTAAAAAATCTTCACAGATACAACACATTATTTCATTTCATTTCATTTCATTTACGTTACATCTACTGAATAACCACAAAACTCTGACTAAATACAGAAAAATAAACCATAAAGTATTTTTTCAATGATGCAAACGCATATAAAGTTTATCATTTGTAATGCTTTCACAAAGATTTTGTGATAGCTTTAAATGACAATTAATTTATTGACATTATTATTTCTGATTAATGTGTGCCTACCTCAGGAGAGACATCACAATCTCCAAAGACGTCAGAAAAGTCAGTGGGGCTTTTCCTCAGTGTCTGATCTGCAGGCAGCGTGTTGTCATTGTAGGACGAGACAAACTTAAAGTCACTTGTCCTGGATCCAGTCGTCATGTATCCATCATAGTTGTAAGTGCTGCGTAAAGTTCCTGTGCCGTCAACATCTGCATAATTAGGAGGCAGATAACCACTGGGGATTGCAACTGCTCCATCAAACAACAGTCTGGGCTTCCTCCTGCGACAGAACCTCACACCCAGGACAATAATAATGAAGGTGAGGAAAAATGTAGACACTGACACCAGTGCAATGATCAGATAGGACGTCAGCTTTGAGTCCCTCTCATCATAAGAAATGTCCTTGAGTTCAGGCACTTCAGCCAAGTTATCAGAGATCAGTAAATACATGGAGCAGGTGGCAGAGAGAGGAGGCTGTCCGTTATCCTTCACTGACACAAGAAGGTTCTGTTTCATGCTGTCGGATTCAGAGATGTCCCGCTGGGTCCTGATCTCTCCACTGTGAAGACCAATAGTAAAAAGTCCAGCATCAGTGGATTTGACTATGTGATAGGACAGCCAGGCGTTCTGTCCAGAGTCTGCGTCCACTGCTATCACTTTGGACACCAGAGAGCCTGCATGTGCAGCTTTAGGGACCAGTTCAGTCATGAAGGAGTTCCCCTCCGGGGTGGGGTACAGTATTTGAGGAGAGTTGTCATTCACATCAGATATAAACACATTGATTGTCACGTTGCTGCTGAGTGGAGGAGACCCATTGTCTCTGGCCATCACCTGGACTTTAAAACTCCTGAACTGTTCATAATCAAAAGCCCTCACAGCATGGATCACTCCTGTGTCTCCATTAACAGATACATAAGAGGACACTGGGGCCCCATTCACCTCACCAGGTAACAGAGAATAAACCACTGTCCCGTTCTGTCTCCAGTCTGGGTCTCGAGCAGCAACAGAACATAAAGTGGAGCCAGGTTTGTTGTTTTCAGTCACATGTGCGCTGTAGGACTGCTCCTCAAACACAGGAGGGTTGTCGTTGATGTCAGCTACAGTTAAGTGGACAGTTTTAGAAGAGGACAGAGGTGGAGAGCCCTCGTCAGTGGCAGTGATTGTAATGTTGTAATCAGACACTAGCTCACGGTCCAGCTGTTCTGTGGTCACTAGAGAATAATAGTTTTTAATGGAAGGTACTAACTTGAAAGGGACCCCAGTCTGAAGGGAGCAGCGGACCTGTCTGTTGTTCTCTGAGTCTCTGTCCTGAACATTAATGATGCCCACCTCTGTACCAGGTGACACATTCTCAGAGATCTGATTGGCCACTGATTTTAAGTTAATGATAGGAGCATTGTCATTAACATCAGTTATGTCAATTATTAATGTTGTATAAGAGACCAAACCTAATCCATCTTTGGCACTGATTTGCATTTCATAAGAAGCTATATTTTCATGATCAATTATTCCTGTGACTCTGATATCGCCTGTTTTTGGACTAATAGAAAAGACATTACCATTCTCGTTGGACCTTTGGTAAAATTCATAAATTACTTCACTATTTAAACCCTCGTCTGCATCAGTCGCAGTCACTGTAATAACCAGTGTATCTGGAGGAGAGTTTTCTGGAAGACTCGCTTTATACACAGTCTGACTAAACACTGGCGCATTATCATTAGCGTCAAGAACAGTGACATGGATGACGACTGTGCCTGATCTCTGAGGAGAGCCGCCATCAAACGCAGTCAACACAAGCGTGATCTCGTTATTATCCTCTCTGTCTAGTTCTTTCTCCAAAATCAACTCGCAATATTTTCTTCCTGCAGAGTTTGAGTTAACAATTAGTTTGAAGTTGTAATTTTCCTGAAGATTGTAGCCCTGTACAGCGTTTTCTCCTATATCTCCGTCATGCGCTTCACCTAGCGCAAACCGGGCCCCTTTACCGGTGGATTCTTGGATTTCAAACTTAAATGAATCCTCTTTAAATTGTGGCGCGTTGTCGTTTATGTCTTGGACGCGGATCGTAAAGCGATGCAGCTCTAAGGGGTTTTCCAGCACGAGCTCCTGTTTCAGAATACATGAAGTCTTCTTCGCACAAAGGCCCTCTCTGTCAATCCTCTCCTGAACAACCAGCTCTCCCGTGTTGAGGTTCACGCTGCAGTACTGGACGCCGTTGTCCTCGGAGTCAGCGCGCGCCCTGCGCGCAGACAATCTGCCCAAGTCAAGTCCAATATCCTTAGCGATATTTCCGATCACGGATCCATGTTTCATCTCCTCTGGAATAGAGTAACTCACGTCTCCAGTGACGGGATGAAAGGCAAAAATAATAAACCCCAAAATGCAGTAAATTGGCAATCTAATGTGTGCCATTGTATAAAAAAAATGCTATAGTTAAATCAGCAATTTTTTACGATCCTAAACAAAACCCTTGGCACTCCAGGTTCCTTAAAACGGTATTTTACAACAACTGACAACGAAGGGCGGAGAAAGGACGTGCTGCGGTTCACTGGTGACTACTGACACCAAGAGTTTGTTCATAGGAACAGCAAGACCATTGAACAGAAAGTGAATTTCTAAATCTTTCATGATGACTGTAAAAAAAAAATGTTTTGTATAATAAAAAAAAAAAAAATTATAATCACGGGTAAATGAACAGTTTTTTTCTTTCATATTCAACCACAGTCATGACAAGAACTTCCAGCGAATCTGATTTTTATAATGTATCAAACATGTTAAATTCAACCAGGTTCAAGTAAAAAGTGTAAATGAATCCTAATAATAAAATCTGATGATAAAGATCCAAGATTTTATTCAAACATTTACTCAAACGGTATGTCTTTCTCTACTAAACTCTTGACTATACATTTACAGGCTATTATATCACCAGTTTCAATTTATTATAGCTACATATATGTGTTTTGATTGCCTTAATTGGATGTCAGTGACTGTTGGGGAGTGTGTCTGTCATTTATGTTTCATTATTGGAATCAAATGGTTTACTTAGCTTCACATTTTTTTTGCATTTCTTTTATAACATGCAACAATGCCAAGAAGTCTCACTGACTCTTTGAAAACAGAGGATGGAAGAAACTCTGTATTGTGAACAAATGCACTGATGCAAGGGCTAATAATCACTTAATTAGTTTAGTTGAAATAATACAAAACATACTGATCATTAAAAAAAATGTTGACCATGTTTCAGTATTTCTCAAATATGAATATTGCATTAACAGATGCATACATAATGTTTTGACTTTGTTTGTCTTCAAAGAATCCTTAATACAAGAGGAAATTGTAATATTTTTTGTATAATAATTTTATGGTCAATTAGTTTCAGCTCAATGCATGCAGAGCACACGTGGAATACATACAACATAAAAGGCAAGTGTGGGCATTTGCTAAATGTTGTCATCATTATTGGATTACAGTTGGGCATCAAATAAAATCATTAAAAGCCCACTTAAAACACATGAATGAGGTTTAAAATGACAATGTTGCTACGGTGCTGTGTTGCTTTCTTATTAAAAATCCTCAAAGGCAGTGTTTTAACAAGTGTCTGCACACATCCAATCAAGACTCCTCCAACAAGCATTGGGCCAAATACATCAAAATAGTTCAGTTTCACTTTTTCTGGAACTAGAACCAAACTCTCCAAATGTATCAACCAACAAAATAGTAATAACCTTGAAAGAATTCCACAGTCAGTGAACAGAGTTGAAATCCGCAGTAATATTTAGGATATTCTCTGTCCCCAGGTATAAGAAAAAAACACATTTGTAAAAAGAACATCAGTTCTCAATGACAAAGGTATGTTCTTAAACATGACTCAAACACTTTTACTTTCATGTAAGTGGGAAAAGTGTATAGGATTAGTGTATTTCTTTTGTAAAAATATAATTTACATCATTACAAATGTTACTAGCTGTTCATTGTCTTTTGGGAGTTTTCTGATAAACAAACATGGACTGTGACATCAAAGATGTTTAAAAAAAAAAAAAAATATGTAATTTTTTTAAGCCTCTGAATGATAAAGATATTTTAATAACAATCACTTCAGATGGAATCCTGAACCAAGTTTCTAAAACAATACATTAATAAAGCAGAGACTAAGTAAAACAATAACCTGAAACTCCAGCTACACTTCTCAGCACCATGGACAGAAGAGCCAACAATATGCAAGCATTTGTAAAGAAAACTCACGCAAATAAACTTAACATAAACTTAACATTTAAAATCAGCAAAGAGCTTTATTCATAAAGTTCAGTATCAAAACAGTGTCACATTTTAATAGGGATTGAAATTATTTTTCAATTTAGTATTAAGGTATTTCAACCATAACAGCAACCAAAACTAAATCCATCATTTTACCACTTTCATGGAATCGGGTGGGCGATTCTCTACGATTTTCCAGTATTCTTCACTTGTGCCATTCATCCACTTTTCCCCTTTTTTCATATTCTCTATTTGTCGGGGAGCATCGGTTGGAAATGTTTATTTAATCAAGATTTCAATCAAAGTTGGACTATATTAGGACAATGTGGACACTGAAACACGTTAGGCCTCGATCCTCCGGCCCCCCACAACCACGACAAAAGGTTAGGACTAAACTGTCGTTACAGTAATAAATGACTGAATCACTCTTTCAAAGTCTTTGGCAGGTAAGCTAATTCTGACCACCGCACTGACTTGTTTGTCGAGCTTAAGTGATGAATCCATCAGTACATCAAGGTTTTTCACAAATTGGTGGTAAAAGAAGATAAAGGACCAAGAGTACTATCCATCCGTCTGATTATATCTGAATCACCAAAAACAACCATTTAAGTTTTCTTCTCATTTAAATCTAGAAGATTTGAGGTCTTCCAGTCTTTAATGTCTCTGAGGCAGTGAATTAAGGGCTCAAACCATGAAACATTGTAAACAAATGCATTAGAAACAAATAGATCTAATTACAAAACTGTAGAGTTAAACAACACTTAAAGATTAGTGAAAACAGATCTGGTTCAACTTGAGCCAGAGTTTGAGATTGGTTTGAATGTCAGACTGTCTCGGACTGAAGTTGGGACACTGTTCCAAATCTCTGTGACTGACCTCACTTATAGACTGAAGGCTGTGCTTCTCGAGGAACTGCAGTTACCTCAAGAAAAGACCTTTTCCAGGTCAGAACTTCACAAACTCATTCAGAGGTGGTAGAGAAAGTCCATTTAACTTTTTATAAATTCAGCAAGCTAACTAGATTGTTTTATTGGTCAAAATGTAAATAGTTTTAATTCTTTAGTTTTTTTTGCCCATGGGCTTTATTAGACAGGACAGTTTTAGTGTAAAAGGGGGATGAGAGAGAAGGAAGGACAAGCAGCAAATTGTCAGAGACGAGTGTTGAACTCAAGACGCTGCGGCCAGCTGCACATGAAGCCTGGCATGTGTGCTGCCTCCTTAACCCCTCTACCACCGGGCAGCATAAAACGTAAATAGTTATTAATATAACGTTTCTGAAGTATATGGCAGTTATGAAAGTATGATGGTTTTCATTCTAATGTTTTAAAGCTTTTTTGCATATGACACAATTTTTTTTAAGGATGCCAGGTTTGTCATTGACCAATATGATGGGAGAAAAAAATAACTTTTTTTAATTGTATTCTGGTAAAAATACATTCTAAAACCTTAAGTCCAAGAGCACAGTGAGATATCTAGATTAATCAACAATTTGTCACCTTCAAATATAAATTTGAGCCTGACTTTGCCGTTTTGAAAAAAACAAATGAAACTTAAAAATGTAACAGAAGAAAACACTGCGGACACTTTTCTGGCTATGCATCTACGACACATATCTCTAGTCAATTGCCACCAGTGTCATTGTGAAAACGCTCCGGTCAAGTCTAAATGAGTGTCCCACTCCTCACAAGGTGCATTTGAGCTGCAGAAAAAGAGAGAATCACCTCAATCAAAAATGAGAATCACCCGAACCATTTAAAACAGAAAAGTGAGAAATGTACTTTCTGGTGGCAGCTCAGTGCCTATACATGAATGCATTTATAAAATGTACGATACTGAAGGAAAAGTATAAATAATGAAACATTTTGAGAATTTAAATCAAATTAAATTACAGGTTTGAGGTTTTGTTTTAGTTTTTTGTTTTTGCAAAATAAACGTGTGCCTACCTCAGGAGAGACATCACAATCTCCAAAGACGTCAGAAAAGTCAGTGGGGCTTTTCCTCAGTGTCTGATCTGCAGGCAGCGTGTTGTCATTGTAGGACGAGACAAACTTAAAGTCACTTGTCCTGGATCCAGTCGTCATGTATCCATCATAGTTGTAAGTGCTGCGTAAAGTTCCTGTGCCGTCAACATCTGCATAATTAGGAGGCAGATAACCACTGGGGATTGCAACTGCTCCATCAAACAACAGTCTGGGCTTCCTCCTGCGACAGAACCTCACACCCAGGACAATAATAATGAAGGTGAGGAAAAATGTAGACACTGACACCAGTGCAATGATCAGATAGGACGTCAGCTTTGAGTCCCTCTCATCATAAGAAATGTCCTTGAGTTCAGGCACTTCAGCCAAGTTATCAGAGATCAGTAAATACATGGAGCAGGTGGCAGAGAGAGGAGGCTGTCCGTTATCCTTCACTGACACAAGAAGGTTCTGTTTCATGCTGTCAGATTCAGAGATGTCCCGCTGGGTCCTGATCTCTCCACTGTGAAGACCAATAGTAAAAAGTCCAGCATCAGTGGATTTGACTATGTGATAGGACAGCCAGGCGTTCTGTCCAGAGTCTGCGTCCACTGCTATCACTTTGGACACCAGAGAGCCTGCATGTGCAGCTTTAGGGACCAGTTCAGTCATGAAGGAGTTCCCCTCCGGGGTGGGGTACAGTATTTGAGGAGAGTTGTCGTTCACATCAGATATAAACACATTGACTGTCACGTTGCTGCTGAGTGGAGGAGACCCATTGTCTCTGGCCATCACCTGGACTTTAAAACTCCTGAACTGTTCATAATCAAAAGCCCTCACAGCATGGATCACTCCTGTGTCTCCATTAACAGATACATAAGAGGACACTGGGGCCCCATTCACCTCACCAGGTAACAGAGAATAAACCACTGTCCCGTTCTGTCTCCAGTCTGGGTCTCGAGCAGCAACAGAACATAAAGTGGAGCCAGGTTTGTTGTTTTCAGTCACATGTGCGCTGTAGGACTGCTCCTCAAACACAGGAGGGTTGTCGTTGATGTCAGCTACAGTTAAGTGGACAGTTTTAGAAGAGGACAGAGGTGGAGAGCCCTCGTCAGTGGCAGTGATTGTAATGTTGTAATCAGACACTAGCTCACGGTCCAGCTGTTCTGTGGTCACTAGAGAATAATAGTTTTTAATGGAAGGTACTAACTTGAAAGGGACCCCAGTCTGAAGGGAGCAGCGGACCTGTCTGTTGTTCTCTGAGTCTCTGTCCTGAACATTAATTATGCCCACCTCTGTACCAGGTGACACATTCTCAGGGATCTGATTGGTCAGTGATTTTAGAAATATAACAGGAGCATTGTCATTCATGTCTACAATTTCAATAAATAAAGTTGCATAAGATGCAAGTCCTGGTCCGTCTTTAGCACTGATTTGAATTTCATATGAAGACTCTTTTTCATAATCTATCGATCTTGCAACTCTAACTTCACCTGTGGAGGGGTTTAAAATGAACATTTTGTCGTCATCTGAAGGTTGGTCAAATCCGTATGTTATTTCACTGTTTACTCCCTCGTCAGCATCAGTCGCAGTCACTGTAATAACCAGTGTATCTGGAGGAGAGTTTTCTGGAAGACTCGCTTTATACACAGTCTGACTAAACAACTGGCGCATTATCATTAGCGTCAAGAACAGTGACATGGATGACGACTGTGCCTGATCTCTGAGGAGAGCCGCCATCAAACGCAGTCAGCACAAGCGTGATCTCGTTATTATCCTCTCTGTCTAACTTTTTGTTCAAAACTAATTCACTATATTTTCGACCGTTGCTCTTTGTTTTTACCTCCAAAGCAAAGTGCTTGTTCTCTTGTAGGGTGTAACCCTGAACACTATTTTCACCTATGTCTCCATCGAATGCTTCATCTAATGGATAACGTGCGCCCTTTTCAGCCGATTCACGAATTTCAAATTTAAGCCTGTCCTCTTTAAATTGTGGCGCGTTGTCGTTTATATCTTGGACGCGGATCGTAAAGCGATGCAGCTCTAAGGGGTTTTCTAACACGAGCTCCTGTTTCAGAATACATGAAGTCTTCTTCGCACAAAGGCCCTCTCTGTCAATCCTCTCCTGAACAAACCAGCTCCCCCGTGTTGAGGTTCACGCTGCAGTACTGGACGACGTTGTCCTCGGAGTCAGCGCGCGCCCTGCGCGCAGACAATCTGCCCAAGTCAAGTCCAATATCCTTAGCGATATTTCCGATCACGGATCCACGTTTCATCTCCTCTGGAATAGAGTAACTCACGTCTCCAGTGACGGGATGAAAGGCAAAAATAATAAACCCCAAAGTGCAGTAAATGGGTAATCTAATGTGTCCCATTGTATAAAAAAAAAATGCTATTGTTAAATCAGCTATATTTTAGGATCCTAAACAAAACCCTTGGCACTCCAGCTTCCTTAAAACGGTATTTTACAACTGACAACGAAGGGCGGAGAAAGGACGTGCTGCGGTTCACTGGTGACTACTGACACCAACAGTTTGTTCATAGGAACAGCAAGACCATTGAACAGAAACTGAATTTCTTAATCTTTCATGATAACTGTAAAAAAAAATGTTTTGTATAATAAAAAATAATTTAAAAATTCACGGGTAAATTTTTTCTTTCATATTTAAACACAGTCATGACAAGAGCTTCCAGCGAATCTGATTTTAATAATGTATCAAACATGTTAAATTCAACCAGGTTCAACTAAAAAATGTAAATGTATCGTAATAATAAAATCTAATGATAAAGGTCCAAGATTTTATTCAAACATTTACTTAAACAGCATGTTTTTCTCTGTTTTTGACTGTACATTTACAGGCTATTATATCACCACTTTCATGTTATTATATCTACATATATGTGTTTTGATTGCCTTAATTTGATGTCAGTGACAGAGGAAATGACACATTTTTGCAGCACTGTTGGGGAGTGTGTCTAACATTTATGTTCCATAATTTAAATCAACTAGTTTTCTTAACTCAACATTTATTTTGCATATCTTTTATAATATGCAACAATGCCAAGAAGTCTCACTGGCTCTTTGAAAACAGAGGATGGAAGAAACTCTGTATTGTGAACAAATGCACTGATGCAAGGGCTAATAATCACTTAATTAGTTGAGTTGAAATAATACAAAACATACTGATCATTAAACAAATGTTGACCATGTTTCAGTGTTTCTCAAATATGCATATTCAATTAACAGATGCATACATAGTTTTTTTGATGACGTATGTCTTCAAAGAATCCTTAATACAAGAGGAAATTATAATATATTTTTTGAATCAATAATTTTATGGTCAATTTAATTTCAACTCAATGCATGCAGAGCACATGTGGAATACATACAACATAAAAGGCAAGTTTGTGCATTTGCTAAATGTTGTCATCATTATTGCATTACAGTTGGGCATCAAATAAAAGTATCAAAACCCCACACAAAAACACAAAAATGAGTGATAAAATAACAATGTTGCTACGGTGCTGTGTTGCTTTCTTATTAAAAATCCTCAAAGGCAGTGTTTTAACAAGTGTCTGCACACATCCAATCAAGACTCCTCCAACAAGCATTGGGCCAAATACATCAAAATAGTTCAGTTTCACTTTTTCTGGAACTAGAACCAAACTCTCCAAATGTATCAACCAACAAAATAGTATAACCTTGAAAGAATTCCACAGTCAGTGAACAGAGTTGATATCCACAATAATATTTAGGACATTCTCTGTCCCCAGGTATAAGAAAAAAGACATTTGTAAAAAGAACATCAGTTCTCAATGACAAAGAATGTTCTTGAAATGTGACTCAGAAACACTTTTACTTTCATGTTAGTGGGAAAAGGTGATAGGATTAGTCTATTTCTTATGTACAACTATAATTTACATCATTACAGATGTTACTAGCTGTTCATTGTATTTTGGTGTTTTTTCGATAAAAAAGCATGGACTGTGACAAAAAGGATGTTTTTATTTTTAAAAATGTAATGGCTTTTGAAGCCTCTGAATGATAGAAAATTATTTTAATAAAAATCACTTCAGAAGGAATCCTTAACCAAGCTTCTAAAACAATACATAAATAAAGGAGACTAAGTAAAACTATAACCTGAAACTCCAGCTACACTTCTCAGCACCACGGACAGAGCCAATGATATGCAAGCATTTGTAAAGAAAACTCACGCAAATAAACTTAACATTTAAGATGAGCAAAGAGCTTAAGTCATAAAGTTCAGTATCAAAACAGTATCAACATTTTAATAGGGATTGACATTATTTTTTTTCCATATAGTATTAAGTATTTCAACCATAACAGCAACCAAAACTAAATCCATCAACACTACAAACTGCCTAAGGGCCGACTCTTTTGTTATAAATCACAGAATAAAAGCAATCATAACATGACCTCTTAAGCATTTGTACAAACTCCCAGTCAGTATGTTGATAATTCTTTTCTGTAAAAAATATATGCAAATAAAAAGCACAATAGTTAGATTTAAATTGACGTATTTAAAAGTACAAAGTCAATGTCAAAGTTTATTGCTAAAGCACACTTACAACTTTAAAAGCACAAAATGATGTACAGACAAGTGCAATAAAATACGTTAGCGAAACATAAAATACGATTAATTACAATTACACACAAAGTTAATACAAATAATGACTCAGCTCAGTTCGTGTCAAAAGGCAAAAGAGACAAGGTAAGTTTTTAACACAGATTTAAATTGCTCTTGTTTCTCAGATCTAACATGCAGAGGCTGTTCCAGAGCCTGGGTCCCACCACAGAGAAAGCTTGGTCACCTCGTCTTTTTAGCTTTGACATGGGCAAATCCAGGAGGAGCTGAGAGGAGGGCCGCATGGTACGAGCAGGAACATAGTGGGACAATAACTCTCGCAAATAACAGGGAGCCAGACCATTTAGAGACTTAGAAACCATGAGCAACATTTTACATTAGATTCTTTGGATGACTGGAAGCCAGTGCAGTGATGCCAGAAAAGGAGTAATGTGTTGGTGACGCCTTATACCTTTGTGGTTGGGACACTGTTCCAAATCTCTGTGACTGACCTCACTTATAGACTGAAGGCTGTGCTTCTCGAGGAACTGCAGTTACCTCAAGAAAAAACTTGTTCCAGGTCTGAACTTCACAAACTCATTCAGAGGTGGTAGAGAAAGTCCATTAACTTTTATAAATTCAGCAAGCTAACTAGATTGTTTTATTGGTCAAAATGTAAATAGTTTTAATTATATTGTTTTGTTGCCCATGGGCTTCATTAGACAGGACAGTTTTAGTGTAAAAGGGGAGTAAGAGAGAAGGAAGGACAAGCAGCAAATTGTCAGAGTCTAGTGTTGAACTAAATACACTACGGACGGCTTTGCATGAAGCCTGGCATGTGTGCTGCCTCCTTAACCCCTCTACCACCGGGCAGCATGACTGTAAATAGTGATGAATATAATGTTTCTGAAGCATGTGGCAGTCAAAAAAATATGATAGTTTTCATTCTAATATTGAAAAGCTTTTTTGCATAGGACATATTATGGTAAAAATACATTTTAAAACCTTAAGTCCAAGGGCATACTGAGATATTTAAATTGATGAACTATTTGACACTTTAAAAAATATATTTGAGCCTGACTTAGCCATTTGGAAAAAACATACAAAACGTCTTTTAAAAAATGTAACAGAAGAAAACACTGTGGACACTTTTCTGGCTGTGCATCTACGACACATATCTCTAGTCAATTGCCACCAGTGTCATTGTGAAAACGCTCCGGTCAAGTCTAAATGAGTGTCCCACTCCTCACAAGGTGCATTTGAGCTGCAGAAAAAGAGAGAATCACCTCAAACAAAAATGAGAATCACCCGAACCATTTAAAACAGAAAGTGAGAAAATGTCTTTCTGGTGGCAGCTCAGTGCCTATACATGAATGCATTTATAAAATGTACAATACTGAATGAAAAGTAATAATAATGAAAAAAATTAAGAATTGAGATCAGATTAAATTACGAGTTTGAATGTTGTCTTTTTTTTTCTTAGTGTGCCTACCTTGTTCATCTACTTAAGTCATAATAGCAACAGTAATAAAAATGAATGATCGTAAGTAAGAGTTGACTGAGCCAAAGTTTGCTATAGCGAAAAAGCCCATAAATAAAATGTACGCAAATACCACCAGCAAAATTGTAATATCTGATGAGTCCCTAGAAAATAAGAAATAAACAGTGCTTGTAAAATGGCTGTTCTTGGTTCTGTAGGTTTTGTGAGTATAAAAAAACAATTTCAAAGAATGAAAAAAAAGCAAGTGATTGAATATTGTGTATTAGAAATTACTTTAGAAGGAAACATATACAACGTCTCGACAGAAAACGTGAATAGTGGAGAGTCTCAAAAGTATATATTTGCATCAACACGGACAGAGCCAGTGATGTCAAGAATTTTGCAAGAAATCTTGCAGAAAGAATCTTTATACAAAATGTAAATCCTACATCACTGGAATACATTAATACATTTCTGTCTCATTTCAATGAAACACAATTACCTGGCTGGCTAACACCACTGTTGGCCAACCAAAAATAAATCGAGCGCTACCTCCGGGGGCAAAACATGGCCCTTTGATTTTGAGATGTAACCTTTTTAGTACAAAGTATTTGCTCTATGGTTAAGAACAGAGATGGTTTGTAACTAAGTCAATTTAGTTACTGCGCGTAAGAACCCATTTTAAGGATCTGTACTTTACTTGAGTTGTATCTTAGCTGAGTACTAATTACTTTGATCACTACATTTATATATATATATATATATATATATATATATATATATATATACTATATATATACTGTCCCCGACCGCCACGCGATGTTGCAGAGACGTGTCAAACACAACAGTCCTACAACATCCAGAGACTTTAGGGACTCAGGCCGTATCTCATCCACCCCCAGAGCCCTGCCACCGAGGAGTTTGCCAACAACCTCAGTGACTTTGGCTTGGGTGATGGATGAGTCAGCCTCCGAGTCCTCAGTCTCTATATCCTCTTTGGAAGACGTGACAGTGGGATTTAGGAGGTCCTCAATGTATTCCGTCCACCTTCCGACGACATCCTCAGGAGGGGGAAGCAGTGCTTCACCAACACCATTTACGGTGCGGGTGGAGACCTGCTGACGTCGACTGGACCGGACGGTTTCCCAGAATTTCTTTAGGGCCGACCGATAGTCCTCCTCCATGGCCTCCCCGAAATTCTCCCAGCCCCGGGTTTTGTACTCTGTGACAGCACAAGCTGCGGTACACCTGGCCCGCCGATACCGTCAACGGCCTCAGGAGTCCCACAAGCCAAAGAGGCCTGATAGGCCTCCTTTTTCCGCCTGATGGCATCCCTTACTTCCAGTGTCCACCACCGGGTTCGGGGGTTGCCGCCGCGACAGGCACCTGAGCCCTTAAGACCACAGCTCCGAGCAGCCGCATTGACAATGGAGGTCGAGAACATGGTCCACTCGGACTCAATGTCCCCAGCCTCCCCCGGGAGGGAGGGAGAAGCTCTCCTGGAGGTGTGAATTGAAGACCCTGTTGACAGAGGGCTCCGCAAGACGTTCCCAACAGACACTATACGCTTGGGCCTGCCAAGTCTGTCCGGCTTCCTCCGCCGCCAGCGGATCCAACTCGCCACCAGGTGGTGATCGGTTGACAGCTCCGCCCCTCTCTTTACCCGAGTGTCCAAGACACGCCGCCGGAGGTCAGATGACACGACAACAAAGTCGATCATTGAGCTCCGGCTTAGGGTGTCCTGGTGCCACGTGCACTATTGGACACCCTTGTGCTTGAAAATGGTGTTCGTTACGGACAGTCCGTGACTAGCACAGAAGTCCAAAAACTGAACACGCTCGGGTTCAGATCGGGAAGGCCGTTCTTCCCAATCACTCCTCTCCAGGTGTCACTGTTGTTGCCCACGTGGGCGTTGAAGTCCCCCAGAGTCCCCTGTTGGAGCACTGTCCAGTAACCCTCCCAGGGACTCCAAGAAGGCCGGGTACTCTACACTGCTGTTCGGCCCGTAGGTCGACACAACACGTGTTTAGTCTCATTTTAAATGTATGATGCTCACTCCAGAGACTAGAGGGGAAACAAATGTGCTGCCAGTGCCCCACACTCACAACCAGAAACAGATAGTGGCCGCGACATGAATTATAGTTTCCTGTTGCGTATTAACTTTAGGGTTGTTAATAAAACCTGCAGTTTTGTCAATAAAATATGGTTTGCTCCTTCTTGCTTTAGTTGTTGTGATTGTAAATTACACTTTATAAGCTAAATATTAAATTTCTCTCTGATTCTGCTCAAACATGTATCTTGTCTTCTGATCTAATCGTATACACAATACAGACTTTTGTTACAGTACTGTGCAGGACAAGCCCAAACAGCGGTTTGCTTCTTTTCTTTAGAATAACCTTATTTTTGCTATTTTTGATGCAAAGTTCTAATTCGGTTATTTTAAATTGTTTGTAAAAAAGCTATTTATAAACATGTATTAATATACAATATGGATAAGAAGCACTTCTCCAAAGATATTTTGTTGAACACGAGTGGTTGTGAAAATGCTGAGTCTGAATAAATGTTTACTCCAAACACAACCAAGAGGAAATATTATTACACAAGCTGCCTTCATTTGCCGGACTCAGCTCTGAGAATAAGAAATATGATGTTTCAGGAGCAATTTCTTGTCTGTAAAATAAAAAAAATCAACATTACTTACTCACACATGTCTAACCAAAGTAACTAATTGATTTAAAGTGACATTTCTTCTTTTTTTAATCTGCAAAAGTGTTATTACAGTATTACAGATCTTAAACACAATATTTCTAAACTATAATTGTAAAAAAAAAAATATATCCAATGGACTCTCTTGAGTATGCATGGACATCTGGCTGAATGCAAAACAATGAAACCAACATGACTATGAACTCTACTAAAGACGGATAGTTTAGTTAGATTAAATAAAAAGAAAACCTTGTAAATAATGATTTCAGATACACTGTGTTCCTACCTCAGGAGAGACATCACAATCTCCAAAGACGTCAGAAAAGTCAGTGGGGCTTTTCCTCAGTGTCTGATCTGCAGGCAGCGTGTTGTCATTGTAGGACGAGACAAACTTAAAGTCACTTGTCCTGGATCCAGTCGTCATGTATCCATCATAGTTGTAAGTGCTGCGTAAAGTTCCTGTGCCGTCAACATCTGCATAATTAGGAGGCAGATAACCACTGGGGATTGCAACTGCTCCATCAAACAACAGTCTGGGCTTCCTCCTGCGACAGAACCTCACACCCAGGACAATAATAATGAAGGTGAGGAAAAATGTAGACACTGACACCAGTGCAATGATCAGATAGGACGTCAGCTTTGAGTCCCTCTCATCATAAGAAATGTCCTTGAGTTCAGGCACTTCAGCCAAGTTATCAGAGATCAGTAAATACATGGAGCAGGTGGCAGAGAGAGGAGGCTGTCCGTTATCCTTCACTGACACAAGAAGGTTCTGTTTCATGCCGTCAGATTTCAGAGATGTCCCGCTGGGTCCTGATCTCTCCACTGTGAAGACCAATAGTAAAAAGTCCAGCATCAGTGGATTTGACTATGTGATAGGACAGCCAGGCGTTCTGTCCAGAGTCTGCGTCCACTGCTATCACTTTGGACACCAGAGAGCCTGCATGTGCAGCTTTAGGGACCAGTTCAGTCATGAAGGAGTTCCCCTCGGGTGGGTACAGTATTTGAGGAGAGTTGTCGTTCACATCAGATATAAACACATTGACTGTCACGTTGCTGCTGAGTGGAGGAGACCCATTGTCTCTGGCCATCACCTGGACTTTAAAACTCCTGAACTGTTTCATAATCAAAAGCCCTCACAGCATGGATCACTCCTTTGTCTCCATTAACAGATACATAAGAGGACACTGGGGCCCATTCACCTCACCAGGTAACAGAGAATAAACCACTGTCCCGTTCTGTCTCCAGTCTGGGTCTCGAGCAGCAACAGAACATAAAGTGGAGCCAGGTTGTTGTTTTCAGTCACATGTGCGCTGTAGGACTGCTCCTCAAACACAGGAGGGTTGTCATTGATGTCAGCTACAGTTAAGTGGACAGTTTTAGAAGAGGGAGAGGTGGAGAGCCCTCGTCAGTGGCAGTGATTGTAATGTTGTAATCAGACACTAGCTCACGGTCCAGCTGTTCTGTGGTCACTAGAGAATAATAGTTTTTAATGGAAGGTACTAACTTGAAAGGGACCCCAGTCTGAAGGGAGCAGCGGACCTGTCTGTTGTTCTCTGAGTCTCTGTCCTGAACATTAAATGATGCCCACCTCTGTACCAGGTGACACATTCTCAGGGATCTGATTGGTCAATGATTGTACATAAATAACTGGAGCATTGTCGTTTACATCAATAATTTCTATCAATAAACTTGCATATGAAGCCAAACCTAAACCATCTTTTGCACTGATTTGAATTTCATATGATGGCATTTTTTCATAATCAATTTTTCCTTTAACTCTGACCTCTCCTGCTTTGGGATGAATAGAAAACACATCTTTACTTGAAACATGGTCAAACTCATACGTAAGCTCACTGTTTACTCCCTCGTCTGCATCAGTAGCAGTCACTGTAATAACCAGTGTATCTGGAGGAGAGTTTTTCTGGAAGACTCGCTTTATACACAGTCTGACTAAACACTGGCGCATTATCATTAGCGTCAAGAACAGTGACATGGATGACGACTGTGCCTGATCTCTGAGGAGAGCCGCCATCAAACGCAGTCAACACAAGCGTGATCTCATTATTATCCTCTCTGTCTAACTCTTTGTCCAAGACTAACTCGCAGTATTTTCTTCCTGCAGAGTTTGTTTTAACGTTTAATTTAAAATGGTCGTTCTGCTCCAGGGTGTAGCCCTGCACAGCGTTTTCTCCAATGTCTTCATCGTGGGCTTCACCAACTGCAAATCGTGCGCCTTTAACAGCTGATTCTCGAATTTCAAATCTATGCGTCTCCTCCTTAAACATCGGTGCGTTATCATTTACGTCTTGAACGCGTAAAATAAACAGATGTAACTCTAAGGGGTTTTCCAGCACGAGCTCCTGTTTCAGAACATGAAGTCTTCTTCGCACAAAGGCCCTCTCTGTCAATCCTCTCCTGAACAACCAGCTCTCCCGTGTTGAGGTTCACGCTGCAGTACTGGACGCCGTTGTCCTCAGAATTAATACGAGCTCTGCGCTTAGAAACATCAATCCCGAGGTCCTTAGCAATATTCCCGATCACAGATCCGCGCTTCATCTCTTCAGGAACAGAGTAGCACGTACCACATCTAAACAAAATGAAGAATATATCCACAAGGCGCACAATGCAAACTGAGAAGGGAGGGGAAATAGAGCACGTGCCCGTTTACTGGTGCATACTGACACCACGAGTTAAATCACAGAAACTGCAAGAACACGTCGTACAGCTTGTCTTCGTTGCTGTGGAACATTACTCTGATTTGAACAGAATCTTTCAAAGCTTCAAATACATTCAATATTGTTATTAAACAAGTAAACCCCGGTGTATGTTGCTATTTGTAATAACTAGTTAAAACATTTTGGGAAGTCTATTAAATTGTATATTTAAGATGAGTTCATATTTGCAGTATTTTTAAATGTCTTTAGGAAGAGAAATCAGACACAGTCCCACTATACATTTAATCAAGGGTGGAGTGGATTTTACTCAACTACAGATGTCAACATGACACTTTACTGCTGAGATGTTTTGAGCTGTATAATTTCAACTGTTTTATGCAAAAGTTCTATATAAACAACTTGTCACCCAGAAAACAAAACAGCCAAAAAATAAATATAAAATATTTAAAAATAAACGTATCAGTATCAGAAATAGTAAGAAGGAAGGTTATCATATGCTACTTGAACAACAGAAAGAAAATATGCAAAAGACATGGAAAGTGCTGAATAATTTAAATTAAAAAACAAATAACAAACTAGATTGTTCAAGTTATTTTAGAAGAGATCATATAGTAATCAGAAACACAAAAGACAAAGCAAATTGATTCAAATTAGCAAATGACATAAAAGAGTCTACAAACAAATATGAGGAAATTATTAGGGTCACTACAAACGTGTTTTCAATTTGTGTATCAGACGTGAACAGAAATAAAAACCGGAAATTACAAAAGATTTTAGAAATAAAAACTCAAAAATTACAAGTTAAAAACAAAACCAATGTCATTGCTGAACCACAAAAACTTGCATAAACTTGAATATTTAATCAGTCTCTTTATTCCCTAATAATATGAAAATAGTACAAGAGATATATTTATTTTCAAGAAAGGAGATCGTCATTCATTTTGCAATTATTGACCAATCTTAGTGTTATAAAAATGTTCAACTGATTTTCAAAGATATTTGAAAAATATCGTGTAAACAGAACGGATAATTTCACAGAAAAAAATATGTTATTACATGAGGAACAATATGGGTTTAGGGCTGGAAGATCCACCAAAATGGCAGTAATGCAAATAACTAATATTATTACATCTGCAATAGATAATAATAAATACTCAGTTGTTTCTTTTGTCGACCTAAAAAAAACCTTTAAAATCAATCATAAAATATTACTGAATAAATTAGAGAAGTATGGCTTTAGAGGATAACTCTTGATTAGAAAGTTATCTCTAAAAAAGGTACCAGTTTGTATATACTTTAATAATGAAACTTCATATAAGTGTAGGGTGACACGTGGGGTGCCCCAGGGTTCTCTGTTGGGTCCTAATTTACGTTATCAAAAATAGATTGCCATGGGTTTAGTAGCGTTCCCTTTATTTTCCACAGTTAGCTCTTTCTGTTATATGACCAGGAAATTATTATTTCTATTTATTTTTTTAGCTTGAAGGCTTCATTAGACATGAAAGGTGAGCATTAAATGGGGGATGAGAGAGAAGGGAGGACATGCAGTATATCTTTCGGAGTTGGGATGCGAACTCACGACACTGAGGCTGGCATGGAGCCAAGCATATGCAAGTGCATGACCAAGGAAATTATTTTGCATTTTAAAATTGAAAAAAATAAAAAAGTAAAACATCAAATGTTCTTGTGTTTATTTTGCTGAGGTTTTGAAGCATCTAATTTTAAAAGAGTAAACTGTGCATTTGCTTATGTTTCCTCCTAAATCCTGTCCATCTATGACGCTCTGCACGCCAAAGGGAAACGTGGGATACTAAACAACACGTTGTGAGTCATATTTTGGATGCTTGTGATAGGCGTGTTCGGGATAAGCAAAACCTGCGCACATCCGAGCTGTGTCGATCGACATTGCAATCTCAGGTTTAACCCCACTGGTCTGCAGAAGGCTGCTGGGCATGTCTACACTCTCATTGGACACTTCAGCTTTTGCCGATGAACAGCTAAACACGAACGCGGCTTTTGCATTTTGAGCCTAAATTGGCATGTAATTAATAATTTGATAGTAGTAGTAACTGAAGCTGGTTTTTCGATATGCAGTCATGTCCGAGTCCTGTCTGCACTGTAGAAGCATGGGCTCAGAGGACTCCTCGTGCTGAAACATCTTTTGATAACGTAACATCGTTAACGTAATTATTTGTAAATGTTGTCCCATTTAACCAAATCCCTATCCAGGACAGCAAGTGAGTGAGTGTGGATATATAAAATGTCTGATCACTGGCTTGCCCAGCTTCTTACTCCGCACACAACCACAAGGTGACATTAATCCACAAAACAAGCTACCTTCAGTTACCCATTTCAAAGCTCACAGTTCCCCTCTTATATATCTGAACAGAATGTGAAATTATATTCAAGCTAATTAAAAAAAAAAAAAAGGTGTTAAAGTGTTAAAAAATAAACAGAAGCAATGATAAACAAAACGCAATTTAGGAAATAACAATTAGTGCTACCTGTGTTCCTACCTCAGGAGAAGACGTCACAATCTCCAAAGACGTCAGAAAAGTCAGTGGGGCTTTTCCTCAGTGTCTGATCTGCAGGGCAGCGTGTTGTCATTGTAGGACGAGACAAACTTAAAGTCACTTGTCCTGGATCCAGTCGTCATGTATCCATCATAGTTGTAAGTGCTGCGTAAAGTTCCTGTGCCGTCAACATCTGCATAATTAGGAGGCAGATAACCACTGGGGATTGCAACTGCTCCATCAAACAACAGTCTGGGCTTCCTCCTGCGACAGAACCTCACACCCAGGACAATAAAATAATGAAGGTGAGGAAAAATGTAGACACTGACACCAGTGCAATGATCAGATAGGACGTCAGCTTTGAGTCCCTCTCATCATAAGAAATGTCCTTGAGTTCAGGCACTTCAGCCAAGTTATCAGAGATCAGTAAATACATGGAGCAGGTGGCAGAGAGAGGAGGCTGTCCGTTATCCTTCACTGACACAAGAAGGTTCTGTTTCATGCTGTCAGATTCAGAGATGTCCCGCTGGGTCCTGATCTCTCCACTGTGAAGACCAATAGTAAAAAGTCCAGCATCAGTGGATTTGACTATGTGATAGGACAGCCAGGGCGTTCTGTCCAGAGTCTGCGTCCACCGCTATCACTTTGGACACCAGAGAGCCTGCATGTGCAGCTTTTAGGGACCAGTTCAGTCATGAAGGAGTTCCCCTCCGGGGTGGGGTACAGTATTTGAGGAGAGTTGTCATTCACATCAGATATAAAACACATTGACTGTCACGTTGCTGCTGAGTGGAGGAGACCCATTGTCTCTGGCCATCACCTGGACTTTAAAACTCCTGAACTGTTCATAATCAAAAAGCCCTCACAGCATGGATCACTCCTGTGTCTCCATTAACAGATACATAAGAGGACACTGGGGCCCCATTCACCTCACCAGGTAACAGAGAATAAACCACTGTCCCGTTCTGTCTCCAGTCTGGTGTCTCGAGCAGCAACAGAACATAAAGTGGAGCCAGGTTTGTTGTTTTTCAGTCACATGTGCGCTGTAGGACTGCTCCTCAAAACACAGGAGGGTTGTCGTTGATGTCAGCTACAGTTAAGTGGACAGTTTTAGAAGAGGACAGAGGTGGAGAGCCCTCGTCAGTGGCAGTG
The DNA here is from genome assembly GCA_015082035.1 of Chaenogobius annularis. Taxonomy (NCBI): domain Eukaryota; kingdom Metazoa; phylum Chordata; class Actinopteri; order Gobiiformes; family Gobiidae; genus Chaenogobius; species Chaenogobius annularis. Next base: position 77,922 of record BJKM01000103.1, read on the forward strand.
ATTGTAATGTTGTAATCAGACACTAGCTCACGGTCCAGCTGTTCTGTGGTCACTAGAATGAATAATAGTTTTTTAATGGAAGGTACTAACTTGAAAGGGACCCCAGTCTGAAGGGAGCAGCGGACCTGTTCTGTTGTTCTCTGAGTCTCTGTCCTGAACATTAATGATGCCCACCTCTGTACCAGGTGACACATTCTCAGGGATCTGACTGGTCACTGATTTTAAGTTAATTATAGGGAGTATTGTCATTAACATCAGTGACATCAATTATTAAAGTTGCATAAGAGAGACCAAACCTAATCCATCTTTTGCACTAATTTGAATTTCATACAAAGACATTTTTTCATAGTCAATATTTTGTTTCACTGTCACTTGTCCAGTTTTAGTGTCAATAGAAAAAGTATTGCTGTTATCGTCATCAGAAAAATGATTAAACTGGTAGCTTATCTCACTGTTTACTCCCTCGTCTGCATCAGTCGGCAGTCACTGTAATAACCAGTGTAATCTGGAGGAGAGTTTTCTGGAAGACTCGCTTTATACACAGTCTGACTAAACACTGGCGCATTATCATTAGCGTCAAGAACAGTGACATGGATGACGACTGTGCCTGATCTCTGAGGAGAGCCGCCATCAAACGCAGTCAGCACAAGCGTGATCTCGTTATTATCCTCTCTGTCCAATTCTTTATCTAAAATCAACTCACAATATTTTTCGTCCTGCAGAGTTTGAGTTAATATCGAGTTTGAAGTTTACATTTTGCTGAAGGGTGTAGCCCTGCACAGCGTTTTTCTCCTATGTCTCCGTCATGCGCTTCACCAACAACAAACTTCGTGCCTTTAACAGCCGATTCTTGAATTTCAAATTTTTGTTGGATCATCGACAAATTTTGGCGCGTTGTCGTTTATGTCTTGGACGCGGATCGTAAAGCGATGCAGCTCTAAGGGGTTTTCCAGCACGAGCTCCTGTTTCAGAACACATGAAGTCTTCTTCGCACAAAGGCCCTCTCTGTCAATCCTCTCCTGAACAACCAGCTCTCCCGTGTTGAGGTTCACGCTGCAGTACTGGACGCCGTTGTCCTCGGAGTCAACACGCGCCCTGCGCGCAGACAATCTGCCCACATCAAGTCCAATATCCTTAGCGATATTTCCGATCACGGATCCACGTTTCATCTCCTCTGGAATAGAATAACTCACGTCTCCATTGATCAGGGGAAAGGTGAAGAAAATGAACAGCAAAACCATCATAAAGAGGAGTCCGAAATTGCGCATTTTGTCCAAAAACGTTTTAAAAACAAATGTTCCAATTTGCAAAGACGCTGTATTCAGAATTTCTCTAAATCTAAGCTAAGCACAGTCTTAAAACTGAGGCCAGTGGCTGATCTATAACAACTGACAAAGAAGGGGGGAGAATGCACGTGTTCTGCGTTCACTGGTGAACACTGACACCGAGTATGTTTGAAAGAACAGCAAGTTCAGTGTTTATTTCCCAACGTTATATATGATAGTCTTTTTAGTGTAACAAAAAACAAAATCTCGAAATACACACAAAAAAATATAACTGATTCTCATTTTTGTGTTGTTTGCCGTGACCACAAAAATCATGTAAAGGATGATCTATTTATTTCATTTTGATTACAATTTATTGGCCTAAATATTAAATTTCATTGGCAACTGGTCCATTAACGGGTGTGGGGTGACACCTCTTATGTCAAATGGTATTCAAAAGACTTTTTGTCTAAAAACAAATATAATTTGTTCAGAGTTATGATTATATTATTATACATATGTAATATATATATATATATATATTATATATATATATATATATATATATATATATATATGTGTGATTACAAATTAAGCATCATTTATTCATATAATTAAGCTCATTACGAGATTTGGATGATTTCAAATGTACTTGGTTCCTTTACAGAGTTCATATCAACAAAAATACAATGATGCGGTGCTTGTGCTCTTACAGCACTGTCCATAATTCCATCATTAACATCTTTCAACAAAATAAATAGTCCGGATCCCACCCGGGAGCAGGGAAGACTTTTACTTTACAAGCTAAAAACAGGTGTAATCAAAAAGGTAGCGGTGGCTGAGCTGGACGCCGCAGTGGAACGCCAACACCTTTACCACTTTGTTATTTACACATCATTTCCCCCCTCACTAGGGCACCTTTGGAATAACAGGGTAATAGTTTTAAAACAAAAAGACACTTTTCAATCAATACTGGTTTGACCAAAATTTCATATCTGAGTGACATTTCTTCTCCTTTTTTATTCTGCAACAGTGTTATTACAGTACTGCTGCTTTAAAATGTAATATTCCTCAATGATTATGAAAATAGTCAATGGTTTCTCCTGAGTATCCATAGAGACCTGGCTGAATGCAAAACAATGAAACCTTCAGCGACATGAAAGGCAGTAGAAGCATGAATGTATGAAAAAGCACTTGTAACACTTTGGAAATGATTATTTTCAATACTGTGTGCCTACCTCAAGGAGAGACGTCACAATCTCCAAAGACGTCCAGAAAAGTCAGTGGGGCTTTTTCTCAGTGCAGGCAGCGTGTTTGTCATTGTAGGAAGAGACAAACTTAAAGTCACTTGTCCTGGATCCAGTCGTCATGTATCCATCATAGTTGTAAGTGCTGCGTAAAGTTCCTGTGCCGTCAACATCTGCATAATTAGGAGGCAGATAACCACTGGGGATTGCAACTGCTCCATCAAACAACAGTCTGGGCTTCCTCCTGCGACAGAACCTCACACCCAGGACAATAATAATGAAGGTGAGGAAAAATGTAGACACTGACACCAGTGCAATGATCAGATAGGACGTCAGCTTTGAGTCCCTCTCATCATCATAAGAAATGTCCTTGAGTTCAGGCACTTCAGCCAAGTTATCAAGAGTCAGTAAATACATGAGCAGGTGGCAGAGAGAGGAGGCTGTCCGTTATCCTTCACTGACACAAGAAGGTTCTGTTTTCATGCTGTCAGATTCAGAAGATGTCCCGCTGGTCCTGATCTCTCCACTGTGAAGACCAATAGTAAAAAAGTCCAGCATCAGTGGATTTGACTATGTGATAGGACAGCCAGGCGTTCTGTCCAGAGTCTGCGTCCACTGCTATCACCTTGGACACCAGAGAGCCTGCATGTGCAGCTTTAGGGACCAGTTCAGTCATGAAGGAGTTCCCCTCCAGGGGTGGGGTACAGTATTTGAGGAGAGTTGTCATTCACATCAGATATAAACACATTGACTGTCACGTTGCTGGCTGAGTGGAGGAGACCACATTGTCTCTGGCCATCACCTGGAATTTAAAACTCCTGAACTGTTCATAATCAAAAAGCCTCACAGCATGGATCACTCCTGTGTCTCCATTAACAGATACATAAGAGGACACTGGGGCCCCATTCACCTCACCAGGTAAACAGAGAATAAACCACTGTCCCGTTCTGTCTCCAGTCTGGGTCTCGAGCAGCAACAGAACATAAAGTGAGCCAGGTTTGTTGTTTTCAGTCACATGTGCGCTGTAGGACTGCTCCTCAAACACAGGAGGAGTTGTCATTGATGTCAGCTACAGTTAAGTGGACAGTTTTTAGAAGAGGACAGAGGTGGAGAGCCCTCGTCAGTGGCAGTGAATTGTAATGTTGTAATCAGACACTAGCTCACGGTCCAGCTGTTCTGTGGTCACTAGAGAATAATAGTTTTTAATGAAGGTACTAACTTGAAAGGGACCCCAGTCTGAAGGGAGCAGCGGGACCTGTCCTGTTGTTCTCTGAGTCTCGGTCCTGAACATTAATGATGCCCAGGGCTCTGTAACCAAGGTGACACATTCTCAGGGATCTGATTGGTCAGTGACTTTAAGTTGATTATAGGGGCATTGTCATTAACATCAGTGACATCAATTATTAACGTTGCATATGAGACAAGCCCTAATCCATCTTTGGCACTGATTTGCAATTCATAGGAAGACGTTTTCATTATCATGATCAATATATTACCTTTCACCCTGACCTCTCCTTTTTCAGGATTAACAGAAAAGGTGTAACTATTTTCAACGGACTTTTGGTAAAATCCATATGTTATTTCAACTATTTACTCCTCGTCTGCAATCAGTCGCAGTCACTGTAATAACCAGTGTATCTGGAGGAGAGTTTTCTGGAAGACTCGCTTTATACAAAAATGCAGTCTGACTAAACACTGGCGCATTATCATTAGCGTCAAGAACAGTGACATGGATGACGACTGTGCCTGATCTCTGAGGAGAGCCGCCATCAAACGCAGTCAGCAAAAGCGTGATCTCGTTATTATCCTCTCTGTCTAGCTTTTTATCTAAAATCAACTCACAATATTTTCGTTCTGCAGAGTTTGAGTTAATATTGAGTTTGAAGTTGTCATTTTGCTGAAGAATGTAGCCCTGTACAGAGTTTTCTCCTATATCTCCGTCATGCGCTTCTCCGAGAGCAAATTGGGCCCCCTTATCAGTGGATTCTTGGATTTCAAATTTGAATGAATCCTCATTAAATTGTGGCGCATTGTCGTTTATGTCTTGGACGCGGATCGTAAAGCGATGCAGCTCTAAGGGGTTTTCCAGCACGAGCTCCTGTTTCAGAACACATGACGTCTTCTTCGCACAAAGGCCCTCTCTGTCAATCCTCTCCTGAACAACCAGCTCTCCCGTGTTGAGGTTCACGCTGCAGTACTGGACGCCGTTGTCCTCGGTGTCAACGCGCGCCCTGCGCGCAGACAATCTGCCCAAGTCAAGTCCAATATCCTTAGCGATATTTCCAATCACGAATCCACGTTTCATCTCCTCTAGAATTGAATAACTCACGTCTCCAATGACGGGATGAAATGCAAAAGCAATAAACAATAAAGTGCAAGACATAAGGAATCCAATTTTGGCCATTGTGCATCCGAGAAAAATGATTATAAATATTTGCTAAATGAGCAGTTCTGTTGAATCCTTAACCAAATCCTAGTTCGACGCTTTCGTTGTTTTCTACAACTGAGAAAGGGAGGAGAAAATACGTGCTGTGGATCACTAGTGAATACTGACACCAAGAGTAGGTTTAAAGGAATAGCAAGACCTGATAGCCTTTCTTTTGAATAACCGTTACATTTCTTAAATGTGTATAAGTGTAAATCACCTGTTTGTATAAATTAAGTAAAAAGACTAATGCACAAAAAGAATAGTTTTGTTTTCATATTTTATCACAGTCATGAAGATTAAAAAAAGCTGTCAGCAGCTTTGATCCTTCTGGATCTGATTTGATGAAATTATCAAACAGGCGGAACAATGTCCCAGGTGCACAAAGTACAAATATCTCCTATTGATCAAATCTAGAAATACCATGGATTATTTGAAATACTTACAGTTTGTGGACATCTAAACTTGCCCAATGTGTCAACAATGTTATAGTATAATATATGTGTTTTTATTGCCATCTTTGGTTGTCAATTTTGGAGGAAATTACAAGTTCTTGCACCTTGCAATTTCAGCAGGAGTGTGTTGCTGTTTTTCTTTTGATCAGTATTGTGTGTTTTCTGTTTCAAGATTGTGTTGTCCGTAGGCTTTATTAGGAGATCTCGTGTGGAATGGGGGATGAGAGAGAAGGGCGGACATGCAGTAAATTGTCAGAGTCGGGATTCAAACTCACGACACTGCACTTGGAGCCTATCAAATAAGTGCTGTGCCTTTTTATTTTTTTATATAAAAAATGTCATGTTCAATTTACATGTAAAATCTGTAAAACATAAAAGCATTTGGTAAATGTAGTTAACATTATAGAAAGGACATTCCAATTGAGAATAAAACTAAATGATGAAAAGACCAATCAAAACAAAACAAATATTGACAGTGTTGTAACAATCCTGTTTCACTTTCATGTCCAGTAAAGCCTAAACTGAAAAGTATGATAACAATGAATTAATTGTAATTTAGGAAAACTATGTTGTTTTTTGTGGTTTTGCTGCTAAACAAACATGGACTATGACATCAAAGAAAGATTATTTTTTTCCAGCGTACATGTTTTGCAGCCTTTGCATGATAGAAAGTTGTCAATTGAAACGATTCCAGATGGAACGTTAAATCATGTGTTGTAACAACACACAAATAAAGGAGACAAAGAAAAAATACCTCAAAACTCCAGCTGAACTTCTCTGCACCACGGACAGAGCCTAATGTATGCAGCTTTTTTTTGGCAAGACAACTCACTTAACAATCTTTTTTTTCTAATTATTACTTAGTTTGGTGGGATAGCACCTACGGTAAATATTCATCATTGTTTTACTTCCGTTAAGTTGAAACTTGGGGAAAATATTTGAAAAATAAAAGTTTAAATTACAGGTCGAGCCGAGTTCTAAAACAATCCCTCCATCTATGTCGTTGATATGTGACGTGCATAACTGTTGTATCATTTATACGAGGATTTTGGCTCTTGTTTACAGTATGGATGCTAGGTAACAGATGTGGAATTACCTCTACCTATGTCATATTTGCTGCTGATGTCCAACCAGGAAGTACAATTATAAACTTTCCAAAAACAGTCAAAATGGGGAAAATGTTTTGTGAAATCTGAAATATAATTGTGTTCACATTTAGTCAAATATGTTGTCTACACTGTCATATAGACTTTAACTTGATCAATTTAAATCCGTAAAGACCTAAATTCAATAAGCTCAGTATTGAAATAGTGCCACACTTTTAATGGGGATTGAATTTTTTGTTTCTTTTTATTTGTTTCTTTTTTTTTTCTTTCTTTGTAGTATCACAGCTTCTTTTTTTTTTTTTTAATCTAAATGATTTTTGACCAATAGGCTTTATTAGACAGGAAAGACATCTTAAAATGGAGGATAAGAGAGAAGAGAGGAACATGCAGTAAATTGTCAGAGTCCAGATTCGAACTCACAACACTGAGCTTAGATGCACTAGGAGCCTTGCATACGAGTGCTGGGCCATAACCAGTCAACCACCAGGCAGCACAGTATCTTGGTATTTTAACCATAACATTAAATCAAAACTCCAAACACACCGATATGAATGATGTCTGACTCTATTGTTGTAAATAAAAATATACAACAACAATAACATGAGCTCTTGACCAGTAAAAGCATACATACCGCCACAATTAGTCATGACAGACCGGTTCGACATGAGCAAGAGTTTGGGATTGGTTTTAATTTCATAAGAATATCTGTCTTTGATAGCTGCTGTTCCAAATGTCTGTGCCTTCGACTGACATCACGTTTTAACTTTAGGCCGTCTCAGAGGAACTGCACAGTCACCTCGAGTAAAACCTCTGTTTACTCTATCACTTGTTCCAGGTCTGAACTTTATAAACTCATTCTGAGGTGGGGGGAAACTCCATATAAACTTCCATAAATTAAACAAGCTAATAAAAAAGATTTATTGATCAAAATTAAATTTCTGAAGAATAGGCAGTCATGCAAAAGTGTTTCCAATTAAAAATGTAAGGCTTTTATGTTTAGTCACTTCACTGTTTTTAAGGATGCCCAGTTGGTCATTAAACAATATGTAAGACAATATTTGATGTGTGGAAAAAAAAAACCTTTTGACATAATTTTCTGGTAAGAATTATTTTTAAACGTTTTTTTTTTTTTTTAAAGACAGACAAGTTCAAAGTTATATTGTGATATTTAAACGGGAAGTTAATATCCTTTTAAAAATACATTTGATCTTGAATTTGCAGATTTATAAATACCACATAAGAATGTTTAACAGTGACACTCATTTTCCAAACACCTCGCTGGCTACCACTCTGCAATATAGTTAAAATATTCATCTGTACCCGCAGTGTCAATGAGAAAATGGTCCAGTCAAGCCTGAATGACAACTACACACACAGCCACAAGACTGTGCTAATGAACACACTCATCTTTCCAACTGAGAAATAGCCATTCTCACAGCTGCACAAGACTTATATAAATCTGTCCAGACTGTAGAAATAGAGAGAGAGAGAAATACAAAGAATGACACAGTTCTGACAAATACAGACCGCTATATAACATATATACCTATTTATACAATTTGCGATACTGAAGGAAGTATTTATCGGGAAAGTAATATATTAAAAAATAAGAATTGGGATGAGATAAAATGACAAGTTTGAGTTTTGTTTTTTATTATTTATATTAAATGTGTTCCTACCTCAGGAGAGACATCACAATCTCCAAAGACGTCGGAAAAGTCAGTGGGGCTTTTCCTCAGTGTCTGATCTGCAGGCAGCGTGTTGTCATTGTAGGAAGGAACGGAGAAAACGTTAAGTCAGACTTGTCCGTGGATCCAGTCCGTGGCATGTATCACATTAGTGTTGTGAGTGCTGCTGTAAGTTCCTGGCTGCCGTCAACATCTTGACAGTAATAGGGAGGCCTCAGAATAACCGGACTGGGGCTGATGTTGCAGACTTCTCTCCAAGTCAAACAAACAGTCCTGGGCGTTACCTCCGTGCGCGACAGGAACCGTATCACGACCGCATGGACATAGATAATTGTACGGTTTTAGAAGGAAAAATGCTAGACGCACTGACGGACTCAGTTAGCAGTGATGCAGAATGGGACGTCAAGCTTTGAGTCCCTCTCATCATAAAAAAATGTCCTTGAGTTTCAGGCGACTGTCAGCCAAGTTAGTAGAGATCAGTAAATGACAACATGCGCTAGCTTGAGGGAAGTGAAAGGTAAGTCACGAAGAGAGCGGTTATGTCAGCCAACCTGTGCTACAGAGATATGCAGGTAAACCCACTTGTGGTTTATATCTATATCTCCACATATACTTGTGAGCACTGACAGCATCTTTTGTTGCCATAAACACAGGCAAAATGAGACGCCATCATCTGGTGTATCGTTCATACGCCCTTGCTCTATATAGAAGAAAGGAAGAATTAAATTCACTCAATTGGAGAGTGGGATGTAGATTGCGTAGAGTTCCTGAATTCGAGATGCTAGACGGTTGTGAGGATTCTCCTGATGCGTATTTACATCATTCCTTGAGTTATATATACTGTTGACTAGGTTGTGTAAAGGATACTAGATATATTTTGATATGTTAGTAAGTTCCAGGCATAGTGGAATTTGACTACTGTGATAAGGGGTATGAGGACCATAGCACAGGGGTGTGCCTCACCTAAGAGTGGGCCGGTGAGCCAAATGCTAACGCCTCAGACAGAATTTGTTTGTTTTGGCCCTGCAGGGCCAGTACTTTTTAAATGTAAAATTGGAAGATTCGTAGCGTCAGGTTATTCTACTTGAGTAGTGGTTCCAGAACTGTCTTTATGATGGCAGTGATTACCCCGAACTATGCTAATTTCATCAGCTTCTCCTACGCTTATTAAAGCGTAGATGGAAGGCTCATCGCAAAATTAAATAAAGGCACATTCACATTGATCATATCATCTGTGGCGACTCCCGTCTCGTATTGTTTCAAATGTGCGCCACAGAGATGGAAGAAGCAGCCTCTGGCTCAATGTTGATATAGGGACTTATTAACGATGTGTTTGTTCATTATAGTGTACAAATTAGCAGGCTTCACACTATTTGCATTCTGTGGAATTTCCTTATCTATCATGACCAAACAGCTTTCTCTTCCGCTACTCTGGAATCTCTCTTAACGTCCTGATGCGTAGAATCGAGTTATTTGCTCCGCCTCCTCTTGTCAACAGAGCCGACAGTCTCTCCCTCTCAGAATTGAGTCTGTTCCGACCCACCACATCTCTCGTTTCTCACTTCAAAAACCACTCGCAGCTAATGTTATTTCTGGAGTACAAAATGGCTCCTAAACGCTGGGATAGTGTTGGAGAGCGTGACACTTTTAATTTAGATTGACCGTCGGTGGGCAGAATTAGACGTAGCAAGATGATCTGATTCGGCCAGGAGGTTGTAGCCCTCTTATTACTAATTATTAAAACATTTTCTCCTGTTTACTAGTTTAATTTATAGATTAGTCCTTGTTTAATTCCACTTCAGACCAGGGTTGGTCTTGATTTAGACCTGGGCTATGTTCACACTGCAGGGTATAATGCCCAGTTTGGATTTGGATTTTTGGATTTATTTTTAAAAAATAAAAAAAAATGTAGTTGGTGACATTTTCTTGTCATGTTTGTGTTTGACAGAAACGATATCGAGCTGCTAAAGAAGCCTACGAGGCCCTGCTGCAGACTGAGGACCTGCCGGCTCGAGTCAAGGCCACCACTCTGCAGCAGCTAGGTAAGACAATATGCACACTAACACACCAGGAGATAAATGATCAGAGACGCAGCTATGAAAGTAAGTTTTCACATAAACACATAAAAAACATTTAAGACATAACACAACTTGCAGCTTCATAAGTTTGGGACTGAGTGTTCTCCTTGTGCCTGTTATGTTTTTTACTTCCTGGATAAACTTCGACTGGAGAACACCTTCCTCAGTATTGGAAATGTTAAATCTCCATGAAACTTTTCCTGGTTTTATTGAGATAAATAGAACATCTGACATCCTTTCTTTAAGTTATCTCACCTTTCACAGTATAATTAAATAGTTGTTTCTCATTTTCAGGCTGGATGCATCACACGGTGGAGCAGCTCGGAGACAGGTCCACCAGAGACAGTTATGCCATTCAGTGTCTGCAGAAGTCCCTCGAGGCCGACCCCAAATCAGGACAGTCCTGGTACTTCCTCGGCAGGTACGGAAAGCACAAGAAAACTCACATACTCAACATACACTCATACTACTGCCGGTACTTACAAGGCTGTGTATTTATTTGAATGCTGTGCTGTGTCTGCCACAGGTGCTACTCCAGTATTGGTAAAGTCCAGGACGCTTTTGTCTCGTATCGTCAGTCCATAGACAAGTCTGAGGCCAGTGCAGATACATGGTGCTCTATTGGGTAAGACTCATTTATTATGAACACCTGCAGCAAAAAACAATGTATTGACAGTGGCTCAGAGTATAGCTCCGACCACTGCACACTGTCATTGGGCAAGGCACTGCATACATTTGTATGAGATCTGTGAGTGGTGATGGGACTCAGGAATCGGTATCAAATCGGTTATAATTCTGTCACAATTCCATTAAAAAACAATTAATCTTCTGCCATTTTGGATTACAACTACTTGAAATGAATAACTAAAAACAGGCAGGCCATTTAAGGATTTTATGTAACTTTAGAATTGGCGGTTATGATGTTTGGAGGTTTACTGTGACTTGTTCGTGCTCCTCCAGCGTGTTGTACCAGCAGCAGAACCAGCCGATGGACGCCCTTCAGGCTTACATCTGCGCTGTGCAGCTCGACCACAGCCACGCGGCGGCTTGGATGGACCTGGGCACGCTCTACGAATCCTGTAACCAACCGCACGACGCCATCAAGTGCTACATCAACGCCACGAGGAGCAAAGGCTGCAGCAACATCGCGGCTCTCACGCACAGGATCAAGTGTCTACAGGTAGGTGCACAGGCTGAACTGGCTCCGCAGTGGTGGATTCGTTTTTTAATAACTTGCGTCTACATTTTAGTTTTTAATGCAGTCATAATTTCAGATGGATGGCAGAGGCCTATATCACTCTATAGGAGATTTTTATAAAGATGTATGAGCCACGAATGTCTGTTAAAGGTTGGCTCCACAAACTTTTGAAATTTTTGAAAATAATGACACTGCTTTCTGAGGCTATTGTGGAAAAAGAGAAGTGATGTTGAGCTTTGTGCCAGTTTTTGTGTCATTATTAGCCCAGTAATTATTATATTAACCATAATCCCATAAGCGTAAGAGATTAATGTTGTGATGTCACGTGAACGCAATTTATTGGTTATATATTAGTTTTGTTGAGATATAAAATATTGACTAAAACAAGGCTGGTTCATTTTAGGGACAGAAGTTTTTGGTTGACAAATTGTCAATAGCCACATAGGTTACATTTTGTTGTATATTCTAGTGATCCAATGAGAGAGTTAATTTATCTGCAGTTAACATATACTAGGCTTAATCCTATTGTTGATAACCCATAACTAAAACAAAGCTGGTTCAGTTTTGTTTTCTAACAGTGTTTTTTGGTTGAGATGCACCAACAAGCTGTAATGCTTTACACATGGATGGAGTAATTGGCAAAAGCAATTTAAATTAAATTGAAATTAAGTAAAATTGGTCAATAAATGTCTATTTAGACATTTTCATGACATTCAATCTTGATTTCATGTGTTTGTTCATGTAAATTTTATTAAACCGTCAGCTAAAATAATTTGACCCTGAAGCTATTGATGAATCAAAATCGCATATTATTTTAGCTTCCAATCATTTCCTCAGGGTTGCGCTGCAGGACATGTATCGTCACCAATGCTCTGCTGCTTGTGCTAGTTTATAGTTTTCCCCAGAAGTTAGAATAATTCACTTTTAACCCTTTTATGCTTATGTTAATTTAATGAGAAGAAGTGCTCAATACCCGTTCATGGGAATTGCATGCTTACTGTAGCATTACGGTGCAAGCTAGCGTTTGTTTGTTACCCCATTGTAATTCCCTCTGCATCCAGAAGATGGATTGGACCGCCCAACACCAATCCTGATGAGGGAATGCCCTACTGACAGAAAGTAACACATAATTTTCAATACATGGATAATTTTAAAGTCAAGGTACTCGAGAATTAAAGACAAAGAACAATACAAATAATGCATAATATGTTTTTAAAATATCGATAAATTCTGGTTTTAGTTATGAGTTTTTTCTTGGTTAAGCCTTATTTTTCCTGGTTAAGCTTTTGTTAAAGATGTGCTATGTAACTTTTCTGGTGGAGGGTCCGCCAACTGTTGTTGTCCCTGGAGATATGACTTTGCCTGGAATGTTCCTGTATGACACTACATATATCTACCTTCATGGAGACAAGAAGAGTGTTTTCCCCCAATAAAAACACCTGTAAAAAGATTTGCAGAAAATTGCCGTATTTATATCAAATATATGAAAACTGCTGCATCGGTAACGTAATTTGAGGGGAAAAAAGCAAAATGGATTAGTTTAATGCCTTGCTGTGAAACTTTCCTGGCTGGCAAAGCAATAACATCTCCAGGGAGACAAGCAGGTGACGCACCCCCCACCAGAATAGTTACAAAGCGGACCTTTTTAAGTTTAGATTTTTACAGTTGTAAACTTCCGTAGAAAAAGATTCCGTTGTTGTCATCTGGACACTCTTTCACTCAAGACAAAAGTAATTCTCAGTTTGGGAACCCAGATCTTTTTTTTTCATCCTACTCTGGGCTGTGTAAAATCTGCCTACCTGGCGGATCACCTTGAGACGATAACCAGTCCTCTTTATCTATTTGTTAACACTGTTTTATGTTTCACCTTAAGCTGATGATCTTTGTTACCCTAAAATTTTAGTCAGATGAATCTTAAAACGGTGTTAACAAATAGATTAACAGGACTAGGGCTGTAGATTAAGAATTAATTTAGGATGGAAGTTGAAACGTCTTGTTTTTTAAAAATCAGTGTCTAGATGACTACAACTGAATCTTTATCGACAATGGAACACTCCTGGACGAATAAGGACTTACACCAACTTAGTTGTAAACCTTGTTGTTGGATATTTCGCAGCTCTACAACCATTTTATGGTTCTTTCTCACCAATCTGAACTCCTCACCCCCGTCACTGAGTCAGGTTGACAACTTGTCTCCCCATGTCTCCATGGCTTCCCCCGTTTAAATGCTCTTTCCCACAGCAGTAACAAATACGTACCAACAACTCAAAACCTTTCTACAACTGCAGGCGACGCAAATGGTTAAAACTGGAGCGGACTTTGTAAACAAACTAGTTAAAAAACATGTGCTTTAACAACAAAGTTATCAGAAAACTATAGTCCTGAATGCGTCATGAAGGCATGGAATCACTTACATGGATGAAACGGATTATGGAGGCATTATGTTAGGATTTACACAATGCTAATAAAAAAAAAAAAAAGTTTTGTGAATGAAGCCTGGAGCCAATCACAACGCTCCTCTTGTGGCGACTGGAGACGCAGATTCTATGAACAAATCCTCCTAAAACCTTTCTCCGCGACCTCTTTGCGCTCCGACAGCATCATTCACACTAAAAACACGTGGGCCGCCTGTCACCAAAACTGACCTGACCAGTTCGGACCGGGGATTAATTCTCATATGGCGTACAATTACAAATATGTTGTTTAATGAGCATAAAAGAGTCTTTATATTCCATTAGAAAATAATGAGGCCTTTTCTTTAGCCTATGTCATCTTTGCTGGCTTCAACATCTGATTTTCACGATCAAATGCATGGTTTAAATTTCACCAGCTTTCCTCTCTGCATTAAGACAAGCTTTTTGGTTTTGTCTTAATACATTTTACTGTTTTTTGTGGCTTTACTTTTGCAAAATCACTACAATATTTATTACAACCGCTGCTGTTTTCAACCTGCTCAAACCTACTCACCATTGCTCTTCATTTCCTTGTTTTTGGGGTCCATAGCAACCGATAAAGTTATAACAGTGTAATACCTGGTAAGAAGGTATTTAATATCTGCCATTATAACACTATTGGTTGCTTCAGGGGTCTTCATTTTCTTATTTTTATTTTATTTTTATTATTTATTTTGATTTTTCACACCGTTCTCATTCCCCCCTTTAGGCTCAGTTGAGTTCCCCCCAGCTCAGTAACCTACAGGGTAAAAGTAAAATGCTGCCCCTTATTGAGGAGGCTTGGAGTCTGCCCATCCCAGCAGAACTAACGTCCAGACAGGGGCCAAGCAATGCTCCGCCGCAGGTGAGAGAAGCTAGTATTATCACAACTATTACTATATACATCCCTATTTCCCGTGTTTAATTTATAGGAGCTGAAATAAATAATCTTTTACACAGGTTATGCACTCTGGGTTAAATGGTTTAGCCGCTCTCCATCCTCAGATATTACGTAAAAACAGGCTTTGTTCAGACCTGGCATTTAAATGAACTGTTCAAATTCTCCATTGTTCTGCTTTAGTTTTGGTCCAGCGTTGTGCTACTCACGACTGCTCAATTTTTATTTCCAGTGAGACAGAGTTTTGAAAAAGCTGGTCAACACTATTTTACAGATGCATCAAGGACGTGTCATGGAGGAACATTTAAACTATGTTCCCATTAATGGCAAATGTTGCCTAGGCTGTCAGATCTGGTCCACGGGCCGCTCGTTGGATTAGCCCCCCATCTCCTGTACACCTGTGCTCCGTCTGTTGAGGTTTTCATCACTTCTCAAAGTTTCTTGTTTCGGACACATTTTAATGCCAGCTCTGGAGGGTTCTTTACAGAATTGTATTATTTCCAATCTGACTTTTACAAGTCTTTTTAAATGTTACATCTGAGGATGTGTTGGGCTAACCATTATTTTCTGTTCACTGTAGTAGAAGTAGTCACTCAGCTTCACCCATCACACCCATCAAATTATATATATTTGATTTTTATGTATTTACACCCTGGAATACAAACAACAAATTCCCAACGAATCAATAACCAAAACACATTTTGACTAAACCAGGACTAGACCACATGTGAGTGACCCTGGTTTATGGAGCTAAAATAACAAAACATTAACTCAAATAAGACTGACTTATTGAGTGGGCAAAGACAACAACAATTGAAGACCTGCTTTAATCCTGCTTTAAACCCAATGTAGTTATTTTTGCCTTTCTTTGGTGTGATTGGTTAAGTTCTGTAGTGGGAGTCGCACATTTAGGCTTTCCATTGGTCCTGTCTGTCTTCTTCCCCTGTTGTAGTTGACCTTAGATGTCCTGCAGTTGCTCCCAAAGCCTTCATGGTGCCCCCTAGTGTCTGAACTCCACCTAGAAATCATTCATACCATCGGCAAAATCTCATGTTCGCTTATTTACGTCCTGATTTGCAATGGGAACTTTCAGCCACAACTTTGTACATGGCTAGAAAGTCAATACATGTCAATTTTAGAACGATTATATTTTATTTTCCAATATACTAAATATTTAATAGTTTCATATTCCTTTGTATCTTGACAATTATAAGGCTGTATTTGTTGCAACTAGTGCTACACAACATTGACAAGCTGTTCTTACCTTTGTTGTTTACAGTTAACAATTACGATAAGTCGCTTAATAAATGTACAATAATTGTTGCAGCCATATTTGAAATTAAATCTTTTTAATTTATTTTTTGTATTTGTTGTTTTAAATAATTAACCCCTGTTTCTCTTGCTGTGGCTTTTCTGTCCCTGGTTCTTTCTCCTTCATCACTGTTTTCCACCATTTTTTATTTAATTTAAATGTATTTATTTTATATTTCTCCCCTCCACCCCCTCCATTGGTTTATCAGGCGTGTAAGCCAAACCACAGCGCAGAGGGAGGGGGCTCGGGTCCCACTCTGCCCCCCCACATAAGCCCCCTGTCCCAGGCAGACGAGTCCTGCCCCGCCAAGAGGAGGAGGGCAGCCAGTCCTGCTAAGGTAATATTCACTCGCATTTAAGCACAGACAATTGAAAAAGTGAGCGTGTTCTGGATATTTTTCGGAGTCCTTTTGCTTGTTATATTTGGTCACGTAACATTTAGCCACATCATGTTTGTGTTTTATTTATTTATTTGACTCTTCAGGGCGAACCTTGGGCCAGTAACTCCTCGCAGCAGCAAGTTTCCAACTGGTATCTTTCCCCACAGAAACTACAGGTGTGTGGCTTATTATTTATTTTAAACATTTACTACCATTAAGCTCAAGGTTTTCACAACAAAGTATGTTATCTCAGCCGTGCCAATTTGGTTTCAAAATAAAATGAAAACCAATAAATTTTTGGGGTCAAGCCACGTACACTGCTCTTCTACAGAAAATATTGGCGGGATATCTTTTGCCTTGTGCCCAATGTGTGTTGTTCTTCCAGTTGTTGGAGCAATTGAGAGGAAATCGGGCGAGTCTTAAACCTCCTCAGCTGCAGATGTTAGAACAGTTGGAGGCTCAGCTTAATATGATGCACCAGCAGGTAAATATATCCACCGATTTACTCTAAAAGGACACTCACCAACATATTCTTTACTCAATCTTATCTGGCTGTGGCTTGTTTAGTAAAGCAGATGTCTAATTAGATTGTTTTCCTTTTAGATTTAGTTAACTTTGTACAATTAATTGATTTCCATCATTTTGTCGAAAGACATAAATTCTGAGTTCACCTACAACCTGAAGTCAAGCCACTTGTCTAATTTACAATGGCTTGAAGACAAATCACAAAACAAGTAAATATGGCTTTTAGTTTTACTTCCACGGACATAAACAATATAATTTTTGGACCCATCTTGATTTTAAAACGATGTAATTACAGGGCCATATTTTGACAGTACATGAATACTTTTTGTCATTGAAATACAACTTGTTGGTGGTGATGTAGTCATTTCCTTTCAAAGGTTTTACAATAATGTCGTATTTCTTTCAGATGAGGCAGAACTCGTCTGGACAGGTGCGGCCCTCTCTCCCCAACGGCCCCACCCCTCACCCCCTCCCCTCTCCAAACCTGCACCGACTCCCCCAAAGACCCTTCCTCAACGGGCCCCTGGGTGCCCCGCACTCGGCCCCTAGCAGGAGCAGTAACAGTAGTAATAATAGTAGTAATAGTAGTAGTAGTAATCAGGCGGATGGGGGCGTGCCTTATGTACAGACAGCGGAGGGAGGAGAGAGAGCGCTGCTACCTCAAACCTGCACAAAACCACAGGACTCAACGCCATGCCCCGCCCTCCACCAAAACAACTCTCAGGTACAAATACTACCACTGATGTTTGTTATTTTGCACTGGGGTGGTCAGCATTTGGTCATTTAGATGGTGTTTTAGTTGACCAAACTTTGTGTTAGTCAGTTAATTTATTGGGAATATAAGGTATGAAGTGAGTTGGCTAAATATTGTTAGTGAATCATGAGTTTAATCTGCCTTTTATACATATAAATGTGTTGTTTCATAGTGATATTTCTTGTGAAATAAACGCATCTTTTTGGAACTACAACTTCACAAGAGGTGTAACTCACCAACATTAATCCTTTTTTGTAAAATCCACATGGGGTAAAAATTTCCCAACCTGCCCCGCAATGAATTGAGGATTTCTTGGCCCGCCCCAACCCGACGGTCAAAAGGCAGCCTGCGCATCACTACCGTGTACCATCTTTCTGTGAAAATATCTAATGTTAGATCTTGGACACCTGCTGCTTAGACAGGTGCGGCCTATATAAATACAAAAAAACAACATGAGATATTTACACAGAAATATGTAGGGTTGTCTTTTGACTCGTGGGGCAGGTCAGGCTGAGAAAGTCTCATTTCAATGCGGAAGGTTCTAAACTGCAGTGTTTTTGCCTTTCGCTGCATCTAGATTCACTTCCTCATTAGACTAATTTCTCCGTGAATATGAGTCTGATTGATTGTATTGTAAACACACAGCGTTTTGAAATTTAAAATATATATGTATTTTTCAATTGTCCCACAAATCCAATCCCCCCCTTTTGGCACTCCAATGAGGGAATATAACTAGACAGAGTTTATGTACTGAAACAGACAACCAATATGGAACATAAACTCTGATGTCAAAAACAAACAAATCACACCACTATCATCAGTCTCTTCAAATCAATAGTAATGTATCACCATGTGACCTCAACCTGAACTCGCATACCCTATGCTGGTGGCTCCATCTCTTGTTTCTGTTCAGTTATCTGCGTTTTGCATCTTCCTGAGAAGGACCTCTGCTTCTCCTGGTGTTCTGAGCACAGGTTTTTTACTTCAAAAGTCACCAGAAGAGTCGCCGGGATAGAAAACCCATATGTCAATTTTCTCTTCCTGAATTCCTCACAAATGTGGTGTAACTTTGCTCGTTGTTGACAAACCTCGTATGGAATATCTGGGGCAAAGAAGATGCAATTGCCTTTGTACTGGAGTTCTCCTTTAACTTTTTCAGCCTTCATAACACAAGAAACCTCATTATCGGACCTTGTGGTTTATCAGTTGCTAGTCTTGGTTTGCCCAAGCAATGTGCTCTTTCTATTGTGATGGGGGGGACTTCAATTCCAGAGCCTACAAGGAGCTCTGGCACCACCTTCTCCAGAAAACTTTCAGTATCTCCTCCTTCTGTGATCCCCACAAGTCTGAGGTGGTCGGGTCTACACGACTCCAAATCCAGGATCTTACTTTTCATATTCTTGTTCTCCGTCTGCAGCGTCATCATCTGGGCCCGCGTCTTGTGTTTTCCCTGTCCACTCATTTCTTGTTCGTCTCTTCTGGGATTATGTGGGTCGAACAATATTTTTAAAGGTAGTTTCTGCAGCAGTGGAGGGAGCATGTGCACGTAGCCTGTCACCAAAACAGGAAGTCCTCGCTCGTAGGCGATTACAATTATTCCTTTGTTTTAATTATATTGTAGTGGTGTTGGTCTAAATTGTTCCCTGTTGTAAGAGGGAAAAAATAAATAAAAATTATATATATATATATATATATATATATATATAATATATATTAATATATAATATATATATATATTATATATATATAATATATATATATATATATATATATATATATATATATATATATAGTATATATATATTATATATATATATATATATATATATATATATATATATATATATAGTATATATATATAGTTATAATATAATGTTTATTATAATGTATATATAATTATATAGATATATTGATAATGCTAAATGTAACCTCAACTATTTTGTAATACTATCATTTTCTCTTTTAGGGGCTCCAGAAAGGCTCAGCTCCAGCCGCTCCCCCCTCCAGCTCTGACACGACCCCCGACGCCAGTTTAGCCCCGCCCGCTTCCTCCTCCACTTCCTGCCCATCGTCCAATCAGGTCGCACATTCCACAGACGCGTCATCGACAACGTCATCGCCGCTTCAACCGAATTCTACCAATAATACCGCTAACTCAAACCACCTGCCAACTTCTCCATCCTCCTCCTCGGCTACCTCTAGTTCCACAATTACCGCTACCAAAGACGCTACAAAATCGAACATATCGGCATCGCATAAAAACGGCGAGGAAGTTTCAAAATCTCCTCTCGAATCCAATCACGTTCAAACAGAAACTGAAAAACCATCAACGGAAAACAGTGAGACAACGGGGACTTTAAGCGCAGACAATCCTAGGCTATCCGCACTGTTAACGGTGAGCAAAGACGATTCAGAAAACTCAACAAATTCGCAAGGAACTAACAAAAAAGTCAACAATATCCATCCGGGAATTAAACCATCAACTCCTCAGGCGCATAGCTCAACCGCCTCTTCCCCAATTTCGGCCATGTCTACAGCCACGCCTTCGCCGAAATCCACAGAGCCAACGGGAGCGCCGAGTCCAGCTAATACGAATTCAAATCCTCCTGCTGTGAACGGGAAAGGGGGAATTTCAGAGGACTCCCAAAGCCCGTTGAAACCCGACCCCCCAGTGGTGCCAGGACTCAAGGCTACACCGCCCCACGCCCACACCTCCAACTCCTCGTCCTCCGTTTCCATCTACCCCAGCTCCACAGACGTGCTCAAAGCATGCAGGTGAGGCTGACAGTTTACCAAAGTCATGTTTTTTCAGCTCTTAATTAAGACGTTTTATATTTTTCTTGGTATTTAGTCATAAACTACCACGTATGTAGGTCATGATTTTATATTTTGTTCAGTTTAAACCAAAATATTGTCGTCTCATTAATAGAAACGGGTCCATTGACCTGTTCAAAACGGCTTAGCCTCTTCATACAGGTTTTTCACCATAAAAAGCGGCAGATTTAAATGTTTTATTTGTGTAATTTTGATGTATATTAAATAAAAACCCAGTGGGCGGTACCTTAACAATATTTATATAATGCACATACTGTTCAGTTACTACTTCCTCTCTTTCATTTACCTTCCCCAAACATTTTTCACATGCAGCATTGTTCATCATCTTCTCTTTCCATATATTCAGTGTTTGCATATTAGGTTATTTCCTAATTTTCAAAATCCATAAAATTGAAAAAAAATAATAATAATAATTTGAGCACTGAAGTCTCAAATGCAGGACAATACAAGATTACTCGAACATGCAGAAATAAGTCAAAAATATGTTTTTATTTTATTAAAAGTATTTCATTTCTTTACCCAATTGAAATGACCTTCTATTTGATTAGATTTGCATTAATTAATCTTAATGTTTGAGTTTTGTGTGTGTTTCATTAATATTTGCCTGAAAACTTGTTTTAATGAATTGAAAGCATTTTGACAATTACTTCTAAATGGTTAAATGGTGATAAAAGGTGTTGAGGGCCTTCATTGTGGTTAGTTGTGAAGATGGCGCCTCCAGGTGGTAAAATGGTGTAACTACAAATACAAAGGCATGTTATGTAACTTGATTCAGGACTCAAGGCTGCTGCTGCTGCTGCTGTTGCTGAGCAGAAACCACAAACACAATAGTAGAAAGACAGTTTTTTAACCAATGCCTATATTTGATACCAGACACTGCATTTTGGTGCATAAGCAATGTCGTTTTATTTCTTAAAAAACTGTATGTTCGCATATATTTCAACTGATTTCTGAGCCTCCAAAACTCTATAGGTACAAGCAAATTATGCAAGGATTTGGCATCATCTTTGTTACTGAATAAAGCAGTGTAAAATTGCCACACACAAAAAAAAAGCATTTTAAAAAGACCTCAAATATTTAACAAACTTGCCATGTATTGTTTAAAACAAAGAATATATTGGGATATTTCTACACTTATTTGTGTTCATGTTACAGTCCTATCTGGGTTCATGCAATACTTAAACTGGCACGTTTTAATAAAAAAAAAAAAATATTTTTGCTTTTCTTTGCCACTTCAATCTGTGAGCAACTGCTTGCCATCTTAGTATAGGCAATTTGAGTGCTGAAGTGATCGGAGTGAGTCTTGTGAAGGTGAACGAACTTCAAAAATGCACTTAAATGACACCTGATTACATCACGAGGTGGAACCAAGCATTGAGGAAAGGGGGAAAGCCGAAATACCCTGTAGTAAGTAATGTAATTACAGTTGTTGTTCTTGCCGGGAAGCATGGCCAAAACTACTGAGACTTGAATGATTGTTGTTTAGCAATAATCTATCTGGAAGACAGGAAGGACTTTGTTGAAAGTTGTGACTGTCTTGGGTCAATTCTGGTCCGAGACTCCACTTTCAACCTCTTCTGTTCAACTTCTAAAAGATATGTATGTTAAAACTAGTAACAAAATACCTTGTTATGATGTTGGTGCCAGAGTTGGTTATTTAATTTTGAAGTTTAATTGTCAGATTTTCTAATAAAAAAATAATGTATGCATTTGTTTCAGAAACCTTGGTAAAAATGGCCTGTCGAACAGCAGTATCCTCCTGGACAAGTGCCCTCCTCCTCGGCTCCCCCCGGCTCCAACTCCTGCTCTGCCCAAAGACAAGCTCAACCCCCCTACGCCCAGCATATATGTAAGTACTACCACTACTACCACTTCCACTGCTACTACCACTACTTCTACTACCACTACCACTGCTTGTACTTCTACTTCTTCTACCCAAAGACTAGCTCAACCTCCCAACATCTATGTGGCCCCAGTTACTTAGTTTGTACTGGAAAAGTTGTGCCTTGAAGTCAGAAAGGTTAAGAACCCCATGAGTAACAAATCGGGGACTGCTGCTACGACTGGCTGTAAATGATCTTAACTACTAGTTTAATTTGAAGAAGCTGATACCTATCAGTGACCTTCTCCAGTTTTGTTTGACTTTTTTTTAACTTTTTTTTTTTCCCCCCTCTCTGCAGTTGGAAAACAAAAGGGACGCATTTTTTCCTCCGCTGCATCAGTTCTGCACAAACCCCTCCAACCCGGTCACCGTCATCAGAGACTTGAGCTGGACGAGTATAGCTGGGTACAACATATTTTAAATTACTAAATATTAATTGTCGCCAAGCTGCCCCAAACATTGAAATATTGCACTCTCAAATAATATATTTAAAAATTGTCCTGCCTTTCAGACTGGGGTGTTTCCACTCAGACCCTGTGGAGGCGACGGAGCACATGGTGGAGGTGTGACTCAGCTGTCTAGCCGAGTGGAACTGGGACAAAACCGGAGACCAAAGAAGCTGTGGAGGTGTGAGAGTGGGAGAGGCCATACGAGCATCGACAAATACGCAGTATCAGGCTGCGTCCTTCGGAGGAGTCTCTGAGGGTGAAGTTTGATCTGCTACAAACTAGAGACTTGTTTCACCTGGTTTGCATCTTTGGAGCAAGAAAATGTGCATTTCCGAAGTGTTTCATTGTGTTAAATGGGCTGATTTAAGGCTGATTAAGCCGTGGTACTACCTCCAAAATGGTCTGGCGTTCTTCAGCTCCAGGTCTGCTTAGCTATGGAAAACTACGCCACAGATGATTGGATAATAAGAGAACTCAGACTCGGGCCATAAAGAGGATGGCAATAAAGCAGATTTAAACAGGAAATAATAATTTCTCACCAAATGCAGTTGATCTTGTGATATTTCTAGTGATAAAATGCCCCACATCCTTCGCTAACAAAAGCTAGCACACATTAGCAGCATTTCCTGTTATATTGATTGTGGACTCTTCTCCAAAGACCATATAAATATGATATTTTCAAGGGCATTATGACTTAACATTGTCCAAACCTAAGAGAAAAAGATTGTTGTAGTCATCTGGATCTGTTTTAAACAGAGTCCAGAGAACTACAACTGACATCTTTTTCTACAATGGAACCTCTGGAGAATGAGGGATTACACCGAAATTCTAAATGTAGTACATAGAGAGACGATAAAACACGATTTAGAGATGTAGAGAAGTTAAATAAATGCACAAAATGTGACAATAAACCAGAAGTAGTTTCTTGTTTAATTTAGCCTTTAGCCCACAGTGCCACACAGGAATTATTTTTGTGAAATGCTAAGATTGGCCTTATTATTAAGAAAATAAGTATAATTCAGGTACGGTTTAAATTGTATTGATTAAGAAAACATTTGCATTGTTATTAAAAGGACTGTGCCAAGCAGATCAGGGCCAGTCAAAATGTGGCTTATTAAAGTGATGTGCAATAAAAAAAATTGTTTTCTGTAGGAGGAGAATGAGAAGAAGGCACTAAAGGAGCCGTCGGACGCAGAACCAGCCTCAGCAGACAGGTACAACTAACTGTACATTTGTGTTATTCTGTAAAAGTGATGCTCATGATTTAGCATGATATCATAATTGTGAATAGAGTTTGTTCTGTTCACGTCCAACTGCAAGATCAAATCATTAAAATCAAATAATTTTGTCTGTTTCTGTCCCTTTCAGTGTTGCACGAAAAAGAAGAGGTCCTCTAAAATACATCAAGTTTGGCACCAACATCGACGTATCAGACGAGAAGAAGTTAGTGTCAAACCAATAACACTAATAACAATTACATCTTTTAATTAGATTTCCACCGGCTTTAATCCACTTGTGAACCAGTACTAAACCAGAACCAAAGCAGGTCTAACACAGGCATTCTGTCTCCCCCTGCAGGTGGAAGCAGCAGCTGCAGGAGCTGAGTAAACTGCCGGCGTTCGCTCGAGTCGTCTCTGCAGGAAACCTCCTGAGTCATGTGGGACACACCATTCTGGGCATGAACACAGTTCAGCTGTACATGAAGGTCCCAGGCAGCAGGATTCCAGGTCAGACACTTTTAGGAACACTTGAAGCCATTGCAAAACCATTACCATCTTGTTTGCTACTGATAAATTGAATTGCGCAGCGCAATGCAGTTTGACTCAATAACATGTAGAGATGGAACAAGAGCTCAGGAAATAAAATTGTCCCCATGATGTGCACAGACGGATTCTTTTTCCATGTGTTTACATTTGCCTTGATCAAAAATCTAAATCTGGTCTTGTTTCATTCTCTTGCCGCCTTGTGGGAATTGTCTCATCCCGTACCTAATTAACATGAGCAAAAGGCTAATTACCTGTTTGGCTTTTCGATATGTACACGCAATTGTAAGCTCAGATCTGTGTATTGTTCTTTCTGCAGGGCATCAGGAGCACAATAATTTCTGTGCGGTGAACATAAACATCGGGCCAGGCGACTGTGAGTGGTTTGCGGTGCCGGAGCCCTACTGGGGCGTGATGAGCAACTTCTGTGAAAAGTAAAACATCTAAACAAACTTTTTATCTTCTTTAATATGTAGTCTCTGGTTTGTGAAGTACAATTCTCATTATCTTTCCTCAATGAGAGAAATTTTGCGGATTAAGGCACAGCGGAATGAATGACCATAACACAATATCTTGTGATATGTATAATATAATATATAATATTATATTATATATTATATAGGTAGGGCTGCAGCAATCGATTATTTTAGTAATCGAGTGATCTATCGATTATTTTCTTCGATTAATCGAGTAATTGGTAAAAAATTTTGTACGTTCGGTAAACCATTTAAACGCATATTAAATAATTTTTTAGATAAACGTTATAGTTCATAGTAATAAGCAAATACAAAATAAGGAATTTCTTCATTTCATATAAATTTGTCCCCAAAACGGCAACAGCGAGATGCTGTGTTTAGAGTTGCAGCTCGGGATTATTATAATAGTTCCATGGCTCTTTCACTCATCCAAACTCTTCCCTGTCGCACTCGTGAGTTTAAAACGCGCCGCTCTCTTCCTTATTGCGCCTTCGTCAGAGCGGAACAAGCTCCGTGTGAAACAAAAGCGTCAAGACGCTCCGCGCGCTCCGCGCGCCACAGAGTCACGTGTTTTTGATTAAATATGTTAATTAAATAAATCAGCGAGGCAATAAAATAAGAATTGAAGCTTTTTTGTAATCGAATTATTCGATTTACTCGAGTAATCGTTGCAGCCCTATATAATATAATTTCTTCTTATATTATTACATATTATAATATATGATATCATCATCATCAATTTAAAATGTATCCGTTTGTGTTGTTTGATAGTTTATATCGTACAAGAACTATTCAATTTTGTTTTTATTACCATAATGCAGATTTCCGTCCTTCAAACATTTAAACTCTTAAACCTGGATTTCACCTATGTATTATCAATACATTAACTTTAACTGTGCCTTTTGTCCGTAGAAACAACATAAACTTCCTGATGGGCTCGTGGTGGCCCAACCTGGAGGACCTGTACGAGGCGGACGTACCCGTTTACCGGTTCATCCAGAGACCAGGGGACCTGGTCTGGCTCAACACCGGCACCGTGCACTGGGTCCAGGCCATCGGCTGGTGCAACAACATTGCATGGAACGTGGGGCCATTAACAGGTGAGAAAATGAACTGCTTAACTCGCATGAATCGACAGGTCCAAACCAGAGTTAGCAGCTTTTACACAGAACTAGACCTCAAGACACAGGCACTTTTAGCTCTCAAAGAGGACGTTATATACGAGACACTACAGGCAAAACATGCTCTGAACATATACGCTTTCACCTGGAGAAACATTGATCTAACCATTTGCACCGAAATATTTTTTATTATTTAATTTAATCAACTTGCATCAATAGATTAATGAGACATTGTAGGCAATTTCCTCAAAATAATTTTTTTCTCCCTCAGAGACTTAAAGATCAGCCCTTAAAGTAGCACCTATGCACATACTTTGCAACCTGGCTTTTAACAAGATTTGAACAGATTGTACAGATGTATTTTTGTTGTATTTGTATTCTAAACCTTTTCCCTGGAAAAAAAATTAAAAATCTCATTGTAAATTGCCACATGAAAAAACAAAAACAAACAAATAATGAAATATCCAGTGAAAGTTTTGTATCCAATATGTCAACAAAAAGAAGCAATCATGTTAAATCTGGCTTTTAATATTTAAATGTTTCACAATTATTTGTCCCAAATATGTTAATTGATAAATTTCACAAACAAAAAGGCCTTTATTATATGAAAACATTACATGATGATTTTTATAATTTTTTTTGTCTTACTTTTATGCAAAAGAAGCTACCAATTGAGATCTTTATTATTATTAACTTTTATTTTTATTCCCCTGTAGAGTCCTGTTTCAAATGAATCTGGTTAAAATCTTGAAAGTACAATAGAAATAGGTTGACTGGTCAGCTAAAATAAAAAAAACGCTTTATTGTACGTTTTGGCATTTAGGGAGCTTCCTTTCCCTAAGTCATACCACTTTATTCAGCTGTTTTCTGTTATCTGGAAAGGTAAAAGCTTCTCTAATATATTTGACCTTTTCCTCTGTGATTTTTAAACGCTTAAGGCTGATTACTGACATTTTGTTTAGCGGTAACGGTGTAACACGTCAACGCAGATTTATCCTCAACATTTCAGGACTAAAAGCTCAAAGCTGCAGTTGATAGAAATGGTGCATGAAGTATATCCATCGATTCAGAAGCTCGATCATTCTTTTTTTACTCGTTTTCCAGCACATCAGTACAAGTTGGCAGTGGAGCGTTACGAGTGGAACAAACTTCAGTCTGTGAAGTCGGTGGTTCCCATGGTGCACCTCTCCTGGAACATGGCTCGAAACATCAAAGTGTCGGACCACAAGCTCTTTGAGATGATCAAGTGAGTACAGGGTTTATACTGGCATTTCAACTTGCACAGGATGCATTTTAATAATCATGATTATTCACACAGAGCGCGCAGGGCTCCAGCCGCTTAAAATGAAGAGAATAAAAGAGATGAAATGAGACTGAGCTCAATTAGGGCCAACCAAAACGTTTTCAGTTAGTGTATATAATTGTTTGTTTTTACATTATAACATTTTTGTAATTGTTGGGTTTAAAAATGGTCATAAATTAGAAAAATGTGATGCACGACACGGCCTCGGATCGCATTTAATATCTGAGGTAGTAAACACTAAGGCTGCAACTAACAATTAGGGCTGGGCAATTTGGGCTCAGACCTTTCACGGTGATATTTGGTATGATTTTGAATGAGAAATTGAAATATTGCGATAAACTGTGGAGAGTGGAGCTGAGGAAGAAGGCATATTGACACAAACCGGACTAGAATTTGTTTGTTTTGGCCGTTCTTTTACGCTTTGAAGGAAATATATTTCAGTGAATCCACTTTGTACCTGCCCCACGACACAAGAGGGGGACTGCAGGCTTCTCAAATTAAATCTAACAAGTCATTTAAAAAGTTTTCACCGCGACGCTGAGTGAAACACAAGGCAGTCCTCATCAGCGCTTGACAATGGACGCTAACCGGTTCAGACTGTGAGGATCATCTTTTATTTTATTTCTTGATCAAACCAAAGATGAAGGATGGCTCCGCTCCGTGCAGTGAGAGGAGTTTGTCTGTGATGACTGTTCTAGGCAGTTTGTTTTCTCAACACGGCACGTTATCAGCCCGATGCAGAGCGACTGTCCGTCTCCTCCACTAATTTAAATTCACTTTAATTCGCTTTATCACTGAGTTCCCTCACAGTCCGTGTCACGTTAAAGGAGCAGGCAGAGTCTGTGCTGCAGCGCTCACACCTTTCCCTGTGTTGCACAAAACATGAAACCCCCACATAAGCCTAAAACCTGGAGAATTAATGATAAGGACTATCACAAAATAAAACTACATTCCTTAACATGTGGCAAGTGAAATGAAAGTAGATCCATCTTTAATGAAAGGTTAATCTCCCTGTCCAGCCATAGTTGGATTATTGAATTTAAAAGCAGATGTTGCATTATAGACACTTATAAAGTGTCACAATTTGTTTGGCTTTCAAATTTAAGCACTATTGCTATAAAAATAGGCCTTGCCTTGCCTATAAAAATATAGCTTTAATATTTATCAGAAAGAGATTGTTGTTAAATTGAAAAGAAATGGTTCCGTTCTTGAATTTGCGCCAATAAAATTGTGAATTTTTAAAGTATTTTGTCTAGCGTAAATTATATTGTCAATTTTATTATCGCAATTTTTTTTTCATTTATATTGTGATCAAAAAAAATCTTGGCCTTATCGCCATGCTCTGGTAACAATTATTTTAGCAGTTGTTTAGTCAGCGATTCCTTTTTCCGATTAGTTGACTAGTTGAACTATTATGTCTATTTAGACTTTTTAAATACATTTTTAACCGAATAAATGATGAAATAGAGTGAATGAATTCTAGAGACTAGAGTACAAATAGTGTATAATTAATTAAACTTAGAAAGTCATCTTCCTAATATATATCTTGATTTAATAATGTCACTACGATTATTATAATATGACTACAAATATTTTTTTCCTAATCGACATGTCATAATTAGTTTGTTAATCGTTGCAACCTTAGTAAACACTGGTAAATTATTATTATTATTATTATTATTATTATTATTATTATTAACACTTTGATCTCCGTACTTTTCTCAGTGAATATGAGTTGGATTGTAATAAAACGCGCAACATTTTGTAGCTTAACATACGTAAAATACATCACAGTTGTCCCTACTGTCCCCTCTGTCCTTGATTACTCTGTGTGCGCTGATTTACCTTCACATCTGGTTCGATCTGCTTATGAGGAAAACGTTCAGGAGCTCTCGTGCGTCTCCGTAGACACTCGGACGCCCCCCTTACCCGGAATTTTCCTCTCCAACATTCGCTCACTCGCCAACAAAATGGATGAACTGGCGCTGCTGATGAGACGAAACAGAGACTTTTCCTCATCTCCTGTTTTGTGCTTCACGGAGACGTGGCTCAGCGAGCTGGTCCTGAACTGTGCCATGCAGCTGGAGGGCTTCGAGCTTCTTCGTGCGGCCCACCAGAGAGATTTCTCTGCGAGAAAACTATGCGGCGGAGGAGTCTGTTTTTACATCAACAACGCCTTGTCATCGGATGTGACTGATCTCCAAACACTGCTCTCCTGATCTGGAATATCTTTTTCATTAACTGCAAACCATTCTATTCGCCATGTGAGTTTGCTTCATTCATTCTGGCTGTTGTTTACATCCCACCGAGCGCTAACGTGCACGTGGCACAGCACGCGCTCGCTGACCAGATTCTGAGTGTGGCGCGGACCTTCCCGGACTCTTTGTACTTTGGTAGTTCGTGGCTGAGATTCCCCTTGTTAAAATCACCCAGGATAATACGCAGACAGTTTATTAAAGTGCCGACCAGAGAGCAGAACACGTTGGATCACTGTTACACAACAGTCAGCAACGCCTTCTGCGCCATGGCCCGCGCTGCTCTGGGCTTTTCAGATCACGCCATGGTCCTCTGCAGGACTTGTACTTCTCCAGGGCTCTGGGACGAGCAGGTCGGATCACAGCCGGTCCTTCTCACCCTGGACATGGACTTTTTGAACCACTCCCCTCAGGCAGGAGGCTACGGTCCATCCGGACCAGAACCTCCTGCCACAATAGTTTCTTTCCCTCTGCCGTTGGACTCATGAACACTTCTAAACACCTGCCACTTTAACTGCAACTATTCATCACTCACTGCACTGTCACTTTCTGCACTACAACTGTAAATTTAACTGTAAATCTCGTGTACATAGTAATGCCTATTTTATATTTATTTTATATTATAGTAATTTTAAATTGTTTCTTAATGCAGGCCCTTTTTGATTTTATACATGCTGTTTTTATTATTGATGAGTGTTTTATGTTGCACCTTAATGCCGAGACAAGTTCCTATGTTTGTGAAGCGGGGACAGGTCGGGCCAAGAAAGTCATTTCAATATGGCAGGTTCTAAACTGCAGACTGCCGTATAGCGCATGTCCACGCTCCACGTGTGTCTTTGCTTTTCGCCGTGTCTAGATTCACTTCCTCATTAGACACTATTTCTCCGTGACTATGAGTCTGATTGAGCGGTTTGAAGCTTAAAATACAGAGAACACGATGTGTCCCCTGAACAGTGAATACTGTCCACTGACGTCTTCTTAGACTGTGTCAAACGCTTGCGCTAGATTGCCCCCCGGTGGCTGTTAGCCAGTAAAATCTTTAAATTAGACGCACCATTTGTGTTTTACAGTTTTAAATATTGTATTTTTCATGTGTGGTTTCTGAGCAAACAGCAGGCTTGTTCAAAGCGCTGATGGGCCAAGTGTAGTGTTGGTTTAGTCATTCCCTAACTGCTCCTTCTCTCTCCTCAGGTACTGCTTGTTGCGGACGTTGAAACAGTGTCAGTGGGTGAAGGAGGCTTTGGCGACAGCTGGAAAAGAGACTGTGCTCCGACCGAGATCCAGAGACGAACCTGCGCATTACTGCTCCATCTGTGAGGTCAGAGACCACTAAATATCATTATCATTCAAATGTAGACACTTGCCCTTCTCTCTCTCATGCTGCAGGATGATAGTATGTCAAAATAGTACAACCTGAAGGTGCATTGTTTAATTGCTAATAAAATACTTGCTCGCTCGTTTTCGCAGGGATCACTTGTGATTGCGTAAAAGAAAGTCAATTTTGAATTCCATATTGTGTAACTTATGGAGGATCCACAACCCTCTTGTCTCCATGGTTACATTTTGCCTGGAATGTTCCGCAGTGAACCTTTTTATAGAACACATATTCTGCAAGATATACTTTTTTTAACCATGTTATAGCATTATTCCCTCATCAGAAACATAGTTGTGTTCCTTCATTCACACTAGTTTGATTAATACTGTTCATGAGGTCATCTTCTCTGAGACTCATCAAACACTCGTCATTTGCAGAAATACAGAACTGTTTTTTGTCCAAGATGGGATTTGTTTATTCCCCCATGGTAATTTCCTCTGCTGCCAACAGTTGCTAATAGAGCTAATTCCAAATCCTGATGAGGGGAACGCCTATAAAGGAATGTGTGATTTTAAATGCATTATTTCAAGTTCTAAAACATGTTTTCAACTTATGTAACATAAGTTGATGCAAATAATTCTGAAACAAGTGAAAAAAATCCATTCTTGATACAACTGAGACTAAACCAGGACTGAAGCAGAACCATACAGGACCCATCCTTGGACTAAACCTGGACTAAACTAGGTCTAAACCAGGACCCATCTTGTGCCAAACCAGTTCTAGACCTAGTGTAAACCTGCCCTAACATGATGCGTTTCTCCCTTGTTCAGGTGGAGGTGTTTAACCTGCTGTTTGTGCGTCGGGAGCTGCTCTCTAAAGCGCCCCCTGTGGTTCACTGTCAGGACTGCGCTCGTAAAGGCAGCTCTGCTCTGGACGACTTCGTGGTTCTGGAGCAGTACAGGATGGACGACCTCATGCACATCTACGACCACTTTACATTAGTACGTCTATGATGGAAATATAAGAATACAAAAACTAAGAATCATATGGTAATGAAACATTGCTTAAAGGTTTTCTATTTGTTGTCTTGACTAGTACGTCTTGAATGTAAATATTATGATACAGTTACTAAAAGCACTAGAAATATGCAGAATTAAATGGGATTTTTATTAACGTTGTCGATCTGTGTCCTCAATCATTAGTAGACCTGTTATATTCCAATTCCCTGTATTTATAAAAGCCATTTGCCCATATTTTTTTCAAGGCAGACCAACTGATTGTAACAAACCTAATCAAAAATCCACCAAAATGCGTGAAATTATGCATGTTTAGAACAGAATGTCTGTATTAGAAACACAAAATTATGATTATTTCTCACTATTGACTTGTAATGCCAAAAGTGAACATTCTCTCAATGTACTTTAACGGTTTAGGCTTATGTTAAGTGTAAAAATATCGAGTGCGTTTGCCTTGGCGTGTGATACATTTGTGTTTGGCTATAAAGGATGGTTCAAACGAGGGAGCAGAACTGAAGAACCTTTCCGTAAACGGACTCCGTTCATAGATTAGCCGCGGGATATTGCAGAAGCTGGTTTTACAGACAAAAGAGCACAAAACTAGACGTTGACAATCATAAAATCATCGACAAACGGACATTTCTACGAGCCTTTTGAAAGAAGCCAACATGTTCCGTAGTTGTACATTTGTGAAAGTTTAACACGAGGCGAGGAGGACACCGCCCGATGCAGCTAGAGGCACACAATGTACAGTTCTTCATATGCACTGCATTTATTTAAAGTAGTAGTCGTTTTTAGTTGTTGTAGTTTCAAGGCAAAGTTTACAGCTAGTGTTCATGATTTGAACGTTTTGGAAGAGATTTCTATAGGAAACGGGTGATGTTTTCGCTCAAAAATCAATGATGATGGCTAAAGTACAGTTGTAGTTTGATCTGTAGTCGTCCTGATTTACAGCCAATTTGAGGATTAAGAATTTTAGCTATAAATCCTGTCAATTTAATTTAAGAGAATTCCAGGTTAGGAGTTTAAAACCTTGTGACTCCAGGAAAGTTTACTGTCCTTCCTGTGCGACAACATCTCATTATATAGTATAGTATAGTATATCATGAATGTATTTAGTTTATCGTGACAAAATGTTGATGTTATTTAAGAAAACAATAAAATATGTCCCGTTGTTAAATCATTTCCATTTCTCTCTCTCTCCTCAGGCCCCTCCTCTGCACTCGTCTTCATCTTGACATTAGTCCACGCCTCGTCCATTCACGTTGGAGCCGCTTTCTTCA
Source organism: Chaenogobius annularis (assembly GCA_015082035.1). Taxonomy (NCBI): domain Eukaryota; kingdom Metazoa; phylum Chordata; class Actinopteri; order Gobiiformes; family Gobiidae; genus Chaenogobius; species Chaenogobius annularis. The sequence goes on from BJKM01000103.1 coordinate 111,382, forward strand.
CATTTTCAAACTCTTCCCCCCCCCCCCTCCAAACGCACGACGATTCTTAAAAAGAAAAAAAAAAAGAAAAGAGAAAAAACATCCAAAAACATGCTCAAAAATCACAGATGTACAACTCTTACCCCCCCCCCTCCCGGATCCCCCTTCTCCACACCTCGTACTAATATTCAGGAAAAGCCTCGGGCCGCTCGTCTTTGCTCTTTTACTTCCTCATTCTCGTCCAATCACAACTCTCCGTTCGATTGGCGGCCACTTCGAAACGTTTGCTGTCTATGCAACCTATACTTGTTTTTAAATTTGTTTTTAAAAGTGCTTAGAGACCCTTTTAAACTGGGGAAAAAAGCTACAGGAAATCCACAGCTTTTTGGACGCTTCCCTTTTTCTTTTGTTTTTTGGATGGACTACAAAACCAAAAATGCTTGGACGCAAAGGATCATGGGAAGATTTGATACGATTGTAGATATATCCAAGACTACTGACTTGACAACCTATGTTTTCTTGTCTTTCTTTTAAGCTTTGTTTTACACGTTTAATTTTTTGTTTTTTGTTCCTACTACTAGCCTCCTTTTTCTATAGATAAGTAGTATTTTAACACGCTGCAAAATCTCCTAAAAAAAAAAAAAAATTTGTAATGTGAAAACGTTTAGATGCATTTCTTTCAGCGTTTAATTTTTAATTCTTTTTTTTTTTTTTTTTTTACGAGTTTCCGTTCTGTCTTGTTCTTTTTTTCAAGGCGTTTCGTTTCTTAGCTTAATTAAAAAAAATACAACAAAAAAAAATCAAAAATATTTATAGCCAAGTCACCAGAAAATGGGTTGCACATAGAATTTAAACAGAATAAATTGTGATTGTTTTTTTGCGTTGTTTCTAATCTCGATGTAAATTTACACTATTTATAAAAACATATTTATTGCTTGAAAATATTTGTGGATGGAATGCTGTTATTTTTTCCAGATTTACCTGCCATTAAATTTGAAGGAGTTTTGTCATTTTAACATGACTCCTTTTACATTTTCTATATATATATATATATATATATATATATAAATAAATAAATAAAAATTGCCTAGTGAGCGTTGTACAGAAGAAACGGACATTTAAAATAACGGTTTTATTGTTTGAAGAATGTTTTATGACCAGTCAATAAACACAAAAAATGTCAAATGAAATGCACTTTTTTTCCTTTTATTTCAAAAACGCATTCATGAAAATAACATGTCATTTTACAAAGCTGTTCATAAGTACTTACAAATACAGGATACATATTTTAATTAGAAATACTACAAAGGCTGGGTTTGATGTTGATATTTGGTCCTGTTCTAGTCTTTAGTCTTTAGTCCAATATTTGACAAGGTGTGTGTGCCTTAATCCAGGGTTGGATCAGGACTGAGCAACGGCTTGTTTAGGTATAAAACCAGAACTAAACCAGGTCTATAGTTGGACTACACTGGGAATAAACCAGGACAATGAATCATAACCGACTTCTTAACCAGGACAAAAACTTAAATCCTGGGTTAGAACTTTTTTAGTGCTGGTTTTGTCGTGGTCTAGTTCAGCGAGTGCGTTCACACTTCCGTCTTGATTCAGGTCCAGTTTTGAGTCCTGATGTAGATTTGGTCAGGTCCTGATTTGGTCCTGGTCTAGTCTTGATTAAATCTGGGTTTACAAGTCCCAGTTTTGTCACAATTTTTATAGCGCAAGTGTGAACGCACCCTAAACTAAACCTGGACTGGACTATAAAAGGGGACCAAACCAAGTCTACATCAAGAGCACTAAACCATGATCAAACCCAAATTGAACCAGATCCAGAGGAAGCCTAAACCAGTCCAGGACTTCACCAGCACTAAAACCCAAACACATAATTACAACAACCATCAATGATTATATTAGTGGTATGTGTCAGAGTTTAAATCCGATGTTTCTATCAGCAAAAATATTGTGTACGTTGCAAATATTTAGGGATTTCTCGAAGAGCAAATACATTAACGTCCCTTAAGAGCAGAAGTAGAGATAGTATAAGTTGTATCTAGATTGAACTGTGAAACCCAGCAGACAATGTAGCTGTATTTGAACACACAGAGTCCTACACTGTATGCCAGGTCCACAGCTCTCCTTTCTGTCCATTCGCAGAGAAAGAAATCGTGTTCTTTTTCTTCCGCTGCTTGCACTCCACAATTAGCCCAGCGGGGGGCTCTCTCTCAGCGGGGAAAAAGTGTCAAGACATTTTTAAATCAAAAGAAAAAAGACCAAAGAACAAGAACGACATGTCGAAAGTTTAAAATGAGGCCTATTAAAAATGATTGACAGGTACAGAAAGTTATCAAAGGTGATTTGACTTTCAGAAATGACTCCGCCGGTTTCAACTCTTCAAGCATGTGACACTTTTGGGATATGGAATTTGAAGTCTTGGTATTTGCATTGTAACGCTTGTTCATGCCTTTGATATGAGAGCCTTTAAAATGTGTAAACAAAAAAAAACTCTTAAATTCCAGGATGGAGGTGAATGTGGAACATAATGTGATTCCAACGGAGAAACTGGGATTAACCTCAGAACTTTGCAAAACATGAAGACTCAAGGTGATTTTGGCAAATGTAAACGCGGGTTACAAATCAAATCAGAGTCTAATTTAACCTTTACTAAAGTATTTTAGATTATTTGTTTATTTAATAGACACTTGATGACACTTTGATGAAGGCAAAATCATGATTATTAGAATTTACACTTGACAAATGTTGACCCCACAATATATATAATTGTATCTACTTTTGTGAAGCTAAAACACAAGTCTTATAGATTTATAGATAATAGAATTTACTAACATTTCGAATCTGAAAATTCCACATTTTTGCTTATTTTTGTTTTAATAAGACCCAAAATAATTAGTATTTCGGTCTGACGTCATCATTGAAAGTGTATTGCACTTCGTTTTCCTTCCATTCTGAAAGTTTGAACATTGTGATTTTAAGGAGCATTTCAAGGAGTCTGTTATTTTTTAACTTCTGGTGGAGGGCAAGTGTAGTAAACAAACAGTTTATTAAGAATGATTCAATCTCTAGCTACTTGTTTAAGAGGTCAGGAGTTTGGGTCTTTCTTAATTACCCATTTGTTTATTATGGATTAAGTGTTTGTTTTAGGACTGAAAACAACCAGGCTGTGCACTTTAGTTACCACATACAGCCGGTTAGGCCTCTGTCGTGCCTTTAAACTTTTAACCTTTATTTGGTGGGATAATATACTTGGATGTAAATACTAATACTAGTTTTACACCAATCAATCAAGAAGCAGTTTGTAAAGAAAAGTGGGAAAATGTTGAAAATCGGATTCTAGGTAAAGTCTTAAGTGAAAAATGAATGGGAAATTGACTTCCCATTTTACTCCCAAATCCTCCAATTGTAAGCCATGTTAAAATCCTATTATTTTTGCACCTTTTTGGGCGGAAATTATATATATTACAATTTTTTTTCCCTCCAATATGGCATTCTGGCATCATGGAGCGATGCAACGCCAACAAACTACACTAAATACACAATTAAAATTATTAATATTATTGCAAATATTATAACTTAACAAATATCTGACCTTTTTGCTCCAATTCCTTTGCTGTTAATAGTTGGAACCGTTTTTTTTTGTTGTACTTTTTGTCTTTGTAGTTTTCTCCAATTTAGCGATAAAAACTGCAAATGATCTCCCAGTCTTAGATTTCCACACCTTTCCAAATCCCACAACTTGTTCTACTTTTTCAGCCGCTCGACCGTCTGGATAGTACAGTAGCACTGACTTTTGTGTCGTGATGGAAGTGGCGGCCAGCAGAGACCCAGTAGCCAGATGTAGCTGCTGCCAGCCCCACAGGATCTACACTGACTACTGAGCAACCGCTGCACCCACCTGAGCCAAGATGGAGGACGCAGGGGAGAAAAGGAAGTCCACGCAGTGAGTGACGAACACAACCGTAGTCTCAAAAGTACACGGGCCAAATGTATTTCTTATGTGGGTAACTGTTAGGTTTTCATGTACATTAAAACCCAAAAAGTCTGATAATAGAAAAAAAAAAAAAAAGCAGTAATAGCAGTAGTAGAAGTAGTTATGTTTCAATCTGCACATTAAGCAAAAATGTCTCGTATGTTGCAAATATCAGGGGATTTCATGAGTATTTTCTGTGTATTCCTAGTAGTACCAATCTTATTACTTGTAAGAACAGCAGTGGCAGTAGTCTTGATTGCAACAATACTGGTAGCAGAAGTACAAATATTATTAGTGGTAAAAGTATCAGTGGTAGATGGTGTGTACTCTTCCTCTTCTAGCTGCCAGACGTGGTCCACAGCACGACAGGGAGAACAGCATGGAGCAATGAGGAGGTGTGAAGACATCCTTTTCCTCTCTCACAGAAGGAGATGAAGAGAGAAGGGGGAGAGGGGGGGAGGGCTTCAAGAGGGGCTTCAACAGATTCTGCAAAAACAGAGCAAAAAACAGTAGAATTAGACCAAACATCTGATCATTATCTGATTTCTTTCTGGGTGTTCACATCTGTGCGAGTTTTGGCAAGGAAAATGATGTAAAACTAATGTGGCAAAGACCAAAAGTATTAAAGATTGTAGGAAAAGCATCAGTTGAAGTCATCTGGACATTTTGACTCATCCAAGAGTCATTCTCAATCTATGGATCTAGTCTGAGAACTAAGATGTTCATCCTACTCTGAGTAAGCCCCGCCCACCGGGCAGAGCCTCATGATAATAGCCTGTCCTGTTTCTCTATTTGTTAGTGATGTTTTAAGCTTCACCTGAAACCAATATTCTTTGTTTACCCCAACAGCCCTGTAATGGGTCATCAAAGTCCTTTTGTTCCCTGGCTGTAACTCCCTCATCACTGATGAGTACCTGATTAGCATCAGAATGGCCAGGGCTGATGCCCCCCATGGCTTCAAACATTGCTGCTGTTCTATATCACGGGTGAATTGAACCTTAAACCTCCATTTCTGCTTAAAGAGCGGTTCTCTACTTTTACAAAAATGACCTCCTCTTTCAATCCATCTCTTCTCCTGCTTAGAATCTTCACCTCACTGTCTTCAAAGGAGTGGTTTGTGGCTTTGAGATGGTTCCTGAATTTGCGTGCCTTCTGTGTTGATAAAGCCTCTTGTGTAGTGGCTGGTTTTTGTCCTCGTTTTAACATCGTCATGAAGTGCGTAACTATCATCTGTTTAGGAAATCAAAAGCTCAAATGTTCTACTACTTAAAAGGCGTATCATCGACGTGAGCAGTAATGGTTGTATTAGTATTATTGTGGTAGCAGATAATAACGTCACAGTAAAGCATTTTGTAAATAAACAACAAGCTGGAGTGATAATTGTAGTAGTTTGTAGTGCTGCGTCAATTAACTGGAATAATCGGGACTAAAACAACCACTAAAATAATCTTTCTAATTTAATCATATTCAATTGTTATCTGGATTTTACAGACTCAACGTCTCAATATCTCGACGACATCAACATTATTAAATCAAAACGTTAAAAGATAATAAACCGTTTTAAATTGATCAATAATAGACCTTTTTTTGTGGTCAATATTGTCTTTTTTGAGGCATTAAAGTCATATAAAAATGCCTTCATCTGGTTATAAATGCATTTTAAGAGCCTCATGACCTACACTTTGCGTCTACTGGGGCGACTAAACAAAATCATAATTGCTGACCAGTCGATCGCTACAAGGATCGTTAGCTTCAGCTCGAGTCGCCCCATTTCAACTTGACACACTCGTCTTCCATTTTGCTGATGGCGGTCTTTCCAAACGTCACATTCTGCTGCTTTTTTTTTCTCAGTAGACGGAGTAAAGGTTGGAGGTGGGAGGAAGCCGTGTGAAGTCTGAATGTCAATGTCACTTCCTGTCTGTGCAGAGACGAGACAGGAAGTAGTTTGAACCAGGACGCACAGGTGTAAAGCGCTGAGGACCTTTAGATTCATGATGAAGTATACAGCATTTCCAGGGAAATCGAAATGAAGCGACGTCACATTTTCTGCTGAATGTCGCTTTTCACTATGTTCTCATGTTTCCTCCTTAAAAACATACCTGGAGCTGTGTTTTCTTTTTATTCCCGGTCGAGTGAAGGCATTGGAATTACGCGCGGCTTTGAAACTAATTCGATTCATTGAGATCGGACTTCGAAAGACGGAATTTGACTGTGCAAAATTTGAATGTCGAGTGTATCGTTGTGGCGAAAGCAATCCCACAAAAAGAGTTGATTTAGAATAAAAATAAAAAGGTCATGTGGTAAACTTTTACATAAGTTGATAGTTCTGCTCTTTTGTGATACTTTTTAAAAAAAAATATTTATTTATTTCCAATTTTGTCTGATCGTTACTCACATTTAAAAACATTGATAACGTCTGAATATCATTGTTGGGAAATGAATACCGAAAGCGTTTTTTGCATGTTCTTAATAGTGATCGATCAGCATGAGGAAAAGAAACGTAACCGCTTCATTATGGCATACAAAGTGCACCTTTAGTCAGAAAAAGTTTAGAGCGATAAGAATTAACAGGCGTCTTGAAGTCTTTTTTTTTTTTTTTCAGGTAAATTAGAAACCACACCAGTATTACTCAGTTCTATTTCACCCAAAGTGAACATTAAATATTTCCGTTTAGCATCTTTAATGTCTTAAAGCTGTTCCTGTGCGTTTCTCTCTCCGATGTCAAATTTGGCTCTGCTCCAGCTCTGAGGTATGCGACCCCCCCCCACGTCCCCCCATCCCCCCGTCCCCCTTCCTCCTTCCTCCTTCCTCCTTCCTCCTTCCCCTCCTTTCCCAACCGCTAACAATGTCCGCTTTTGTGTCTCTGTGAACCCAAATATCGCCCCAAGAAATACTTTTAACCGCCGGTTTCCTGTCACTTCCTTTCCCCTGACTCTTGTCTGACAGGTGCCGGGCTCATTTTAATTGACAGCTTCCTCTAAAACGCTAAACGAAGCAATAAACAAAAGTAGTTGTGCTAGTGGACAAACACGGCCGGGCTGACCTCGACTCGGCCCCGCCCAGTTTCATTCATGCATTCCTGCTTTTGGGTTCTTATTGGTGGGCAGAATCGGCCAATCGGAGAGAGCTCTGTGCTGCCCCTCATTCATAAACGCAAAGGGTCATCAATGCCAGTGGGGGTGTTATGGAGCCACGGTGCTACAGCGGGAGTTTTTTTTTCTGATTAGACGCTGGAAAGTAACGGTTTAAAATGAGGCTTTCGTCTAGTAAATGAGATGAAAAAGGAGGAAAAAGATAGATTTTGCGTTGTAAAAGCTGGGCAATGTGACTACTTAAAACAGAACTATTTCATTTCCAACTCTTCACAGCTTCCACGTGTGTCTCCCACTTACTTAAAAGCATTCTGAGCGTCCCAAATATTCACCGTGACGAGTTTATCGTCACTTTTCGCGAAAGTTCTGCCGTCCCGGGGGAAAGCTAACACACATTAGCATGCTATCGCCGCACTTCCTGCTTCTCGGAGAATAAAACGCTTTAGAAAAGAAATAGGGGCTGGGGTCTAATTTCCCCCTCAAATAGGTGCTTTTGCAATATGTCTGTATTTGGGGCAAAACAGATTTTACTTTATGACAAGCGGGGAAAAAATCGGGTTTTTCACGTTTCAAAACAGTGAAACTCAGGGTACAGCTCCCGAACATTACACTTTGTTCATTCTACTGTGCGGAAATTTCAGGGTTGCAAGAGTAAGAAGAGGGGCAAAGAGGGTGGAGGTCTGCGTTAGATTGTGCATGTTCTCCCTGTGTCACTGTGGCACATAAAATAGCACCTACACACCAAACTTTACAATCTTGTACAGAAGGATTTAAAAAAATATTTAATTCTAAGCCTGAAGTATTTATTTTAACTCCAAAAATGATACACAAAAACATAACATGATGAAAAACTTGTAATAAATGTTCCGTACATTTAAGTAAACGACAAAAGACTGAAGTGTCCCATCTTAAATCGTTGTTTATCATTTAGAGGTTAATCAATCAAATCTTTTTTTTTTTTTGATTTCTAATTAAACGTCCACTCCGCTATCCGCATCGTGCGTTGTGTTGAGGGTAGTTTACCCCTTAATCCCAACAGATGTCTAAATATTAAAATGATCTCAATTTATTTAAAAATGCATGTATTAAAAGATTTGAAGATCTATGCAACAAATTGCAAAAAACAACAACACACATTTACATTTTTTAAAGAATTGTACCAAATCTTCAAATTGTTTTGTTGCTAGTTTTGTGCTGTAACATATTGTGCGTCTTGTCTCAAAGGGTTTGAATCCCGTCTTTCCGTTTGTTGTTTTTGGATCATTCCAGGGTTGAGAGGCGCACAATAGCACCACTCACACTAAACATCGACTGCAGTGCACGATGTTTGCGACCGGCTCCAATCGACGCGCAAAAAAAGAAAAAAAAAAAGGAAAAAAATATACGAGAGGTGCTAGCTATCTCCATGGAAACGGAGAGTAATTAGTGCAAAGTGCTGCAAAACGAGGGAGGGGGGGAGAGGGGGGGGGGGAGACGCAGCGTGGATTTTTGTGTGGGAGGAGCTGCGACGCAATTCAAGACACTCGCAACAAGAGCCGAAGAACGGTCTCAATGGGAACGATGAGTATTAAATGTGTGTTTCATCATTCAATTGTTTCATTTTAAAAGGTTGCACTGGGTCATTTTTTTATTTTTTTACTGCTTGAAGGGCTACCACCTGCTTTGTCTCCATGGAGATGTGCATTCTTACTGCGCGTGGGGTCTTCTCGCCACAGACCTGACCTGTAACTTGGCCTGGTTCATGCGGTATTCGATGGGAACATTTCGGAGATTTTAAATGACGACAGATAAATGGATAAAAGAAGGGTGAAAAGTGTGGTGGGAGGGTGGGGGGGGGGGGCGAATGCGACCCTCGGACTTCCTGGTGAATTGGCCCCAGTTAGTACACACGCGTCTTCGCCATGGTAACCTCAATGTCAGCCGTATAGAGTTTCGCTCCGAGCCTGAACTAAAGTGCGGTGGCTCTAAAACAGAACGTCTGCGAAAATGCGCATATTTGAAATGATCCGCGGTGTCGTCTGCGGTTTCAATGACGCTCCTTTATTTTGTTTTATTCCATTGCGGACTCAATTAACAGCCACAAAAACAAACACGGAAAAGAACGCGTCAAAAAAAGGTGTTCAAATGAAACGAACGTGATTCAACTCAATAAGTTATCAGAGATTCAAGATTGAAACGTACGCTTTGAACTGCACACGTTGTTGTTGTTGTTGTTGTGTCCTTGGGCAAGACACTTTACACGGCTTGCCATGTAGGATTCAAAAATGGCTCAAATTGTGACGCAAATTAGAGAATCAGAAAAAAAACAATTAAAGGACACATATTATGCAGAATTGAAGATTTTTATTCATGTCAGAAATGGGCCTTTTTGAAATCACGATATATTAGTTTCATGAAACTATCTCAATAAACCCTTTTTATTCCACTTATGTTATAACTCTACAGGCACAAGTGAACTCAGATGTAATTAAGTATCTCATAAGCGCTTCCCCAACGTCTTAAACGGCATAATTATATCAAAAAAGTCGAGATTTGTTGCCAGTCGACATCCCGACAAATGAACGATACGGATTCAACATTTGTGGATTTTCTTCTTCCGTGATTTCTTTCAAAAACAGGCGCCCAGGCCCTCGCTCTGCAACGCCCCCCCCCCCCGGGCGTCCACCCCTTTGTGCCTCCTCCGCTGGAATATCAGCGCCGTTGCAGATATTTGGATGGAGCACAATTCCATTTGCTCAAAACGCAGACTTTTGGTGGAAAATCTCCTCAGCTGTTCCGTCTCCTCCTGCTCCACTCTGCCATCTGCTGCTCGTGTGATAACTCCAGATTGATACGACAAATTATAATCGGGCATCTATTGATATGATGATTGCAAAAACTCACAAGACGACGGACAATTTTTTACCATTTGCAATGAGTTTTTTTTAAAAATGCGCAATAGTAATTTTCCTTCCACGTTTCTGTAACACCGAGACAATTCTTCTAAAGTCATTTAAGCATAAAATATATATAGACTATTCCAACTGGTGGTTATTGAGAAACGACTATAAACAGTTCTTGTTGCATCATTTCCCACCAGATCAGATTTTTACTTGGCCAATACATTTTAAATAATGAACTTAACTCGTCTGTAGCTTATCCAGTAATATTATCCTTTATTGTTTCATTAAAATCCCCATTAGCGGCCCATTATTGGTCGCTGGTCTTCGTGTGCAATATCATCATAATGTAGTGATCTATGGCTGCGACAAAAGCTAACTTTCTGACACAAAATGATGTCCGTCTTAAGAATAACGCAATCCAAACAGTTGAGACGACTTCTAACACCAAAAACGATCACATCATTCATTTGGTTCTAGGCCCTTTTCACCAAAACCGGCTGGTTCCGGGGTCCTTAAAACTGTGGCGCTCCACTTCCTGCTCCGTTCATGCTTTACGGAGAATTAGCCGAGTCTCGCTAAAATAAACCGATAATTAACAGCGTAAACTGAACGAACCGGTTCACAAAAACACTCGACGTTGTATTCTATGTACTTTTAGCAAGTTTGCCCATTTTATAGTACATTTGTATAGCGTTGAGACAAAAACACTCACTTAATATTTACACATCAAAGTCTTATTCTGCTGCCTGTGATTATCTGTAACTCGCTCTCGGCCGTCAGATCTTTTTTAGTTTGATTTATTTGAGCGAGACTCGGCTAATTCACACAGAGAATTAATGGAACGAGAAGGGAAGTGCTACACTCAAGTTTGTCCATAGGTGGCAGTGCAGACCCCGCCCAACAGATGAAGAGGAGCGCACGCACACATGTGGCTAATGGGGCTAAGCTAACTGGTAAGAACTGGACACGAAATGACTACAATGTTTGGGTTTTTGTCATGTTTGGACAATGATTTCATGAAAGTGATGTTTATTTTTGTTATTTGGAAGTTGGGTTAATGCAGGCTCAGGGGCAGCTTGGATTCGGGGCTAGACCGTCGACCAAACCTATGCCACCCCAGGTATGCATCAGGACTAAACTGGGCTCAAACCAGCATCAAGTGTAATTGCAGGCTGATTCCACTACATGCAGCCGCTCGGGTCCCGGCTCGGGTCCCGGCTCGGGTCCCGGCTCGGGTCCCGGCTCGGGTCCCGGCTCGGGTCCCGGCTCGGGTCCCGGCTCGGGTCCCGGCTCGGGTCCCGGCTCGAGTCTCGGTGTGAGGATCGCTCACACACAAAGGATTGTACACATTTCACGACCACAAAAGTAATTTAGCATTAAAAAGCATGTAGTGGAATCAGCGCCGCATGCTGAAGTGTTGCATTCACTTCACACGTCGTTATTTGAGCCCATTTTGGTCCTGATGGAAATTTGGTTTGGTTTTAGTCCATGTTAAATCCTGAGCTAATCCAGGTTTAGTATTTGGGGTGTGTCCTGGTTTAGTCCCAATTTTTACATGGCGGACGTGCAAATGTGACGGCGGCACCCTGTCTTAACTGAGATGCAGTGGACTAGATCCGAGCCAGGATCCTGGTCAGGAGTACCTATCACTGGAGGATTGCCATAGTTAGGGGAGCGGGGGGGGGCACACCGGAAATGCAAATTCCTGCAGACTTCGTTTGCACAATTGTCTAAAATGATTTCATAATTGCTTAAAAACCGTCAATTTCATCACTCACACAATCATCAGGTGGTCTCTCTCTCTCTCTCTCTCTCACAATTACATCAAAAGTTACACCTGACATATTAAACGATTTTGTTCCCATTAGCATTGTAAAAAAAAAAGAAAAAAAAAAAGAAAGATATATCAACGTCGCTCTTTTCAACGTCTAAATCCCACCGCTTGCCACAATTACCGTGAATGCACTGATTGCTGGATTATGCCACGTCCAAAGCGATTTTAGTGACACATTAGCATAATTGTTCTTGCGTAGACGCTCGCTGTCCGTGGTTGTTGGCCACCATTAACAGCGCAGGAGGAGGAGGAGATGGAGTGATTTTATGCCATGTTTTTTTTTGTTCTTTTTTTCTTTTCTTTTTTTTTGTTGAAAAGCTAAAAGAACAAATGACAGCCTGTGTGCCAATGGCCGTGGGCGTTCGCCAACATGTCCGACATCAAATTGTCTTTGAGTTTTAAAAGATTTTTTTAAAAGAAAACTATATTTGTATTCTATGGGACGTGTTTTTGAAACAATGGGAGGGGCAACGTATGGAGCCGTGGGGGGGGGGGGCAATATCATATTATTCAAAATAGTGTGAATGTTGCTTGGGAGTTATGCAAAATTTGAAGCTAAAATGCTGAGAAAAGCAAACTTAATCTTAGGGCAATTGATCCAAAAAAGGAAGAAACTTGAATATATCGCACAGTTTTACTTAAAAAGGGGTATAAAGTGATATTCCTGCACTTTAGGGGGTCATTTTACTCTCATTTCATATTAGTCTGACACATAAACCTCAATTAATACACATTTTAGCATATTTTTTCTCTATTCTCACATTTTTATTTCTAATCAGATATTTTGCTATAGTTTTTATTCTAAACAATATAACATATATTCAGATTTTGCTTATGTTGAAAATATTGGCGGCCCACCACTATTATTTTCAATATGTCTTAATAGTATGACCAGGACTAAACCCTAGACTTGAACTGGTCTCAAAACTAGACCTTCAAGTCAGGAATTACATCTCCAAATACTGGAAGATGTTTTTTTTTTTGTGTGTGTGTTTTTTTTTTTCCATAGAGCCTGTTGTTAATGTGAGAAATGGGGGACGGGGGCGCGCATTCCTGAGACCCGGAGACATGTGCCCGACCGTGACTGACTGACGTGAGTGTGCGTGGCCGTGCGTGTGCCCCGTGTGCGTGCCAGCGTGCGCTTGTGTGTGCCCGCGCCTCGGCAGCTCCTCTCGGCGCTGCGGGGGTGGAGAGAGCTCTTCGCGAGGAGGAGGACCACACACTTTGTGCATTGCCCCCCAAAACAGGGACACACGGGCGCGCATCATGTTGAGTCCTGGTTGAGTCCTGGTTGAGTCCTGGTTGAGTCCTGGTTGAGTCCTGGTTGAGTCCTGGTTGAGTCCTGGTTGAGTCCTGGTTTGGTTAGGTTTAAATGTTGGGTTTATATGTGTTTAAGTCCAGGGTTTAGTCCTCCTTGTAGCCTATTGGTTTAGACCTGGCTGCAAGTTTAGGTTTGGTTCATCCATGGTTTAACCTGGTTTAGACCTTGTTTAGACCTGGTTTGGACCTGGTTTGGTCCAATTTGGGTAGGGATCAACTCAAGACCCCATTTACTCCTGTTTAAGTCATGGATTGAGCCTATATTATTGGGCGACAAGTCCAAGTTTAGGAATGGTTGAGTCCTGGTTTAGACCTGGTTCAGACCTGGTTGAGTCCTGGTTCAAACCTGGTTGGGTCCTGGTTTAGACCTGGTTTTGTCCAGTTTTGGTCAGGTTTCGATCACCATTTCATTGTGTTTGTTAAAGTCCTGGGTGTTTGCCTTCTAGTATAGGTTTACTAGTATAGGTTTAGAGTAGATCACGCTGCAAGTCCAAGTTGAGGTTTGGTTTAGTCCCTAGTCCTGGTTTAGACCAGTGTTAGAATTGTGTTTAGTCCAGTTTTAGTTCTGTTCAAATGTTTTGCCATGCAAGTCCCCATTTTGTCCTGGGTTTAGTCCTGCTATTTGGTTAAGTATTAGTTCAAGTATTCAGTCCAGGTGGTTTGGTTAGGCTGAAATGTTGGGACATGCAAGTCTCCATTTGGCCCTGTTTAGTCCTGTTTAGTCCTGTTTAGTCCTGTTTAGTCCTGTTTAGTCCTGTTTAGTACTGCTTTATTGCAGGCTCTGACCTGGTTTTGACCTGGTTCAGTCCCGGTTGAGCTTTGACTCCGGCTACACAGAACGGTGGTGCATCCGGCCATGTTGCGAATACAAATACACGTACATGTAGTTTAACGCGAATGGGCTTTGAGTTCAAGCCGATCTCAAAGCGCGAGACTTGTGGAAATTGGCGAGAACGTGCTTCCTCCCGCATGGCCCGCGCAACGACGTGACGGGATGCGTTCTGATCACTGAAAACGCTCCCAAAAACAACACGGGATTTTCCGCATAGAGTCTCAATTGTGCGTCGTTTTTTTTTTTGGTTTTTTTGTTGTTTTTTTTGCGCCGTTCCCGGTGATCACGCGTCGTATTGTGCAATCTGCGTGGATGAAGAATGCGAGCCGCGAGCGACCAAACGGCAGACGGCGCACAAACACTCCACAAAGTTTCCAATTCCCGAACAAGCAAGACGGGCAAAGTTAACCATACGTCCCCCGTGGGTCGAAAGCGCGTTGTCAACTTACCGTGTCCGCTTGTCCCCCCACGTCCTCCGCGGGCCCGTGCGCGGTGCGGACGAGGACACGAGAACGGCAGCAGCGCGCGCGGTCGGAAGCGGCAGCCCGACACGTCAACGCGTCAATGCCGCCTCCGTATCAAAGGGATTCTTGAGCGAGCGCGGTGGCCAAGCTGCGGCCCGCGGGCTCCTTTGTGGCACGAGAGAATGGACCTTAGAACAGGATGTGATCGGAATGGGGGCAAAAGGAAGTAGACCATGGCACGTTTTCAGTGATTAAACCCACATCGGATCTAAATACAAACACTTTGAAGTCTTTCTAATGTAATTGACAGATGGGGGGGGGGGTAATTGACAGATGGGGGGGGGGGGATACTATTTTGTAGCCACACAAAAACGTAATTTGTGGTAAAGTAGCCTATGTATTGGCAAATAAAAAAACGTGCAGGGTCAACATTTCTGCAAGTATTTGTCCGGTAAAACCTAAAACTCAAATGCGATTGTAATCTCCTTAAATGAAAACAAATAATCTAAAATTCTATTGTAAATGTAAACCAGGCTCTGATATTATTTTTGTAGTGTTTTTTATTTGCCAAAATCTCTTTTATTTTTCAGATTTTGCAAAGCTTTTCCCATTTCCTCCATTGAAATCCACATAAAATGCCTCTTCACTTTTGCCTCCAGTTGCTTCTTTTCCATCATTTTGAATGTATTTGTTCATAAACTGTCAAAGGGTCTATATTGTTATCATGGTCATATTTGTGAATACTACAGGCAAAACTCATTTAGTTTGAATTTTGGTCAGTTTGCTCTCAGCGTTCAAAATAACAACACTGTCCAACCTGCACCTAACGATATTTAATCCACTTCCATAGATTCACGTGTGACATTGTAACTTCAAAGGCCATTTTCTCAAAAAGCTTGTACTTAACAAGACTGTGGTGGATTGTAAAGAAGGATTTGTTTATAAGAATACTGATTTATTTTGACTTCAGAATTTGAGTCTGAATTTGAAGTTTTACACCAATTTTCAGTAAGATCTAATTTGCTCAAATATTAAAAGAGATTTCCAAAATATATTAATAAGATTTTGTGTGTGTAATATGTCAACAAAATGATTCAATAAATGAAGAGCTAATTTGCAACAGATAAATGCCTTTTTAAAAAAGCAAATAAAGTTTTTTCAGTGTTTTCAAAGCAAAACCTTTATGTAATTAAAATATCATTCAATCCCTTCTTGATAAAAGCCATTCAACATATTTTGAATTGATAAAGTGGAAGATGGTAATAAAATAATACAAAATAATGAATGGAGATATATAGTTTTTCCATTGAAACCTTGCTGTATCAATTTTCAGACGTATGCGTCCCAAATGTGCAATTTGGACAGTTTTTACACATACATTTTCATATAAAATGTTACATGATGAAAAACTTGTAATATATATATTTTTTTCTTATGTTTGATCTAAGAAACTACAGAAAAAGTTTCAAATTGATATCTCTAAATGTAAGATTTTTTCCTATTCACCTGCAGTGTCTCGCCTGAAAGTATGGAGCGGGCTTGTCTCATAAACATCCAACTCATATGTATAGTTTTTATGTCAGATGCCCATCCTCCTTTTTCCTTGTAGTGTTTAACTGAGAGGGAGCAGATCTGTCGATTTGGTTGGATAAGTAGTGAGATATGAGCCTTGTCACTAAAATGAATCATAATTAAAGACAAAAGAACATCACATTTCCACATTGAAAAACACATTAAAAATTTTCACTTCTATACCGGAAGTAATGCGTATATCTTGGTATGAAGTTTCACTGATTAGAATACTGTACGTCAATATTGCTCAGTACAAATTTTGATTTCGTTTGCACGTTCTCCCTGTGTCTTTGTGTTCTGATTTCCTCCATCCTAAAACCTGCTTTAGTCTAATCCTGACCAGGATCCGTATATGTATGTGGTGAACACTGCAGGGGTTTTGGCCCATAGTAGCTCTGTCCTAGACTCACTGTTAATGTTTAATTAGCACAAGTTGTTAGCAAGTCATATTCTCTAGTTTATGAGTGAACTTCTTTACGCCGTACCTATTGTTCAGAGTGCAATTATCAGCTCTAATGTCCATGTATGTAACAATATCACATTTTAGTGTTGTTATAATTATTGTGACATTTAAAATCCTAGTTCATGCTTTGTCCAGTATGTGAGCAGCTTTATGAAATAAAACCTTCTGTATGATAAAATGAATTTAATGTGACACAAACAAACAGATAAAGAAAGTTTTAGCTTCTAAAAATCTCATGATTATTATTATTCTTTTCTTATATTGTTACTGATAATATGTATTTACCAATTTATCTTGACATACCTATTCATTGGCAAATAATACTCTTAATTTATCAAACATGCAGTGAGCCATCCTCACTTATTTGTTGTGAGAAAATCTTGGCTGCAGTTTCAGTGAATTGGCAAAGCTATTGGACATTTTTTGACATCTTCATAATCGTATTACAGATGCTATCTAATGCATTAATTGTCATAAATTTCATTTTGTTGATTATATCGCAACTACATTTGCATATGACATCATCTTTGAGGAGATCTTGGCAGTAAGTAAATTGTTTTTTTTTGTGTGAAGATTTATGTATTTCAAATTAGATATGTTTTTTGTCATAACATTTTGATTGTAACTTTTTTCAGCATTTATGAATCAGTTTTGTATTTTCAGCAAAGTTAGTTTAGTTTATTTATTTGAGACAGGGACCGTGCACAATAAACATTCAGCTTATCAGGAAAGATGCTTTGTGCCAGGTTCTAGCTCAAGTGCCAATTTCCACCACTGGTCCCTGGGCAGGCCGATGTTATCAAAGCCCACTGAGGGGAGGAGCCTGTTGTACATGTTTTTAGTGGTGGGGAAAACAGACACAGGAAGAACATGCAAACTCCACACAGAAAAGCCCTGCGCCACCCGGGCATCGATTCTCCACCGCGTTGCCCGTGGCGATCTACATGGGTTTAATGCAACGGACACACTTTCGCATATGTCATTGTGGCCATACCAACTTGTCAATGCCCAATCTTGTCAGCATATACAATATAGGGCTTTTTCAACAATGAAAGCCGATTTACATGGCATTGTTTGGTGCAATAGTGAGTTACTGCCACAGCTGCCCTGGGTCATTCTGAGCCAAATGCTACTCTGAACACCAATCTCTCTGTAACCACATTCACACTTGGGCGTGTCTTGTGATGCACCTGAGCCATGCAATCTGCCTTAATTATTGTTTTGATTGCACCCAGTGAACTCACCTGCTCTTGTCCATAGAGATGTTATTGGTTAGAAAAAATGTATTTGTAAAAATCTCAACGTTTAACTAGTCGACAAAAAATGTATTTGTTAGTTGCAGCCCTATTGCTTTGCCTGAAATGTTCCATAGTATGGCATTAAACCAATTAAATATCTTGAAAAACATGTATTCTTACTGTGAGCAGGCTCGCCTCTTCACAGAGCTGACCTGTAACTTGTGGAACACGCCGGGCAAAGCAATGCCCCACCATGGACATTCCACCAGAAATAGTCCATGGTGCTATAAGGAGATAATATCCATATGCATACTGTAATGGATTATCACTAATCGGTGATATCGGCCCTTTCCAAGATATCGAAATGCAGACCGATATTTGGTTCTGCACTTCTCCTATGTGTGCTCATGTGTCTTTCCCTAACTTATGCCAGTATGTTTAAATAATCATGCAACAAATAATTCTATATCCCATAGAATAATACATTAATACATAATACATTTTGTCAAGCAAAAGTGAAAAGTGAATCTATGAACATTACTATAACTTTACATAAATTTGTGGTCATTTCTATGGTTTAATTTTGACATAGGCAAATATAGGACAACAGCAAGACAAATATTGGCCGTTGCTATCGGATCATATATGCATAACTACCGTGAAACTGAGGAGACAATGACCAAGTGTTTGTGAATGAAAATCTTCGCAGCCGTTCCATCTGTGGACGGCTTCTGAAAGGTTTTCAGCGTAGCTTTGTCAAGACTGTAGCTACAGCTGCTTTTGTTTGCCCTATTTTTTGTCATTTAATGATGTATACATTTTTAATTTACTATAGCTCTTTGCCCTTTTTCTCCAATCTGTGCAAACATTTTTGCCAGATTAAACATTTAAAAAAATAAATCCCCCCAACAACTTCACCTTGTGCATCACAATATAATATTTATGAATGGATCTTTGGGAAAAAAAAGTGGTCATTTGATCATATTTATTCTTGTTGGTAAAAATCTAGATGGAAATTTTGACATTGAGAGAATAATACAAGACATCTAATAATCGAATGCGAAAGAATCTTTTGTAAAAAGATGAACCATATTTTTGTAATTTGTTCATATTTTAAATGTATTTTAGCCTACATTTGCCCCAAAAATTGCTAGATTTCCTTGACAACTTGTGCATCACACTTATGTCTTTTGTGAATACATAATTTGCTCGTGTTTTTACATTCATTTTTACCATCGTTTGCTAGATTTTTCCTTGCAACTTATGCATCACGCTGTAATCTTTTGTGAATGAATCTTTGCAGCAGGGCTTGCTCTGGCAGCAGCAGTTGCCTTGAGCGCATTGCTGATTTTAATTGAGTAGATAACGCGTCTGTCTGCGGAGTATTCCTGTTCCTCTGCAGTGCACGGACAAGCAAACCAACAAAACCCCAAATGTACAATCCATATGACAAATACAGGGGCTTACCGTAGTAGTCTTCCTCTCCTCTCCTCCGCTCTTCTCTCCTCTTCTCTTCTCGGCTGCGTGTTACAAGTCGGAGTCATGCACGCTCTATGCCTCTACTCCGCTTCCACCTCCACACTCCCTCTCCTCCTCCTCTCCTCCCCAGCTTTGGTGTGCTGGACGTGGGGGAGAGCGAGCAGCGTTTTGAGCCTCTCTCTGGAGCTTGTTGAGCGGATCACTCCACCCCTACGCACTGCGCTCTCCTCTGCTCCTCTTCAGCCCACACGCGCCCGGCGCAGCTTTAGTCACATCTCAACATCTATGATTTTTCAAATGATCTGAGTGCAGGGGCGGAAGTGCCTTAGAGGTAAAGTGTTCGCCCACAGACCTGGAGCTTAGTGGTTAAGTCCCTGCTCTGTCCACTTTACTCTGTTGTTGTGTCCTTTGGCAAGAAATGTGAATGTGATGTGAAGTAGCAGCCGTAGAAGTTGTAGCAGTGAAGTAATGTGCTCTGAATATTTGTTCCCGATCACAATATTCTGATTATATTATGTTAATCCAACAGAGATGTGTTAAAACATGTCTAGAAATGTATTTGTTGCGGTGTACGTATCAGACAAATGAGAACGGCGGTATAACCCACAAAGGTGCAGAAATATACTTAATACCCTCATTATGGAAGTTTTGTATTTAATAGTTCTTTTCTTGTTCTTGACATTGGAACAACATTCACAATATTATCCTTATTTCAATTAATTGCACAGCATTAGCTCAGCAAATAAGTAAACATATTGTATAACCTTGTAATTTATCTATTAACCTTTATTTAACCAGGTTAAACCCATTGAGATCAAAAACCTCTTCCTCATGGGTGACCTGGGGCAAAGTAAAAATAATTTTAAAAAAAACTGTGCACATCTAAAAAAGATATTTAAGAAAAAATTAAAACAGAACTACATTTGAAAGATTTTTTTTTGTATAAATATCTATTTTCTTTGAGCTGACACAACCTCAATTCAGACTGAAGAGTGTTCCAGGCTGCGGGAGCAGCACAGGACAAAGTCTTATAGTTTAGAATCATCCAGTGAGTAAACCTCCGAGCACTCAAAGAGTGCCCCTCAGCACTGGCATACTGATCAGTGATGGGTGAGTCTACCACAACCTGTTACAAACAAAATCTTAATGCACAATGATACACAGTATTTGGTGGTTGAAGACATTTAGCTGTTACATTAATATAAAGAACATCATAAGAACATCTAACATCATTGTAAAAAAAAAATTACCTTCTCTTTCCCATTAATTTATAAAATATTTAGTAGAATTATTGTCCAAATTATTAATGCATTTATATATTTATATTTTTATATATTATTTCCCCTGTGAGTTCTGGATTTATGCTTTAATGAATATTTTAGTCAGAGCGTTAAAGTGGTCATTGCTTTCTTATTTCATGGTTATAATAACCATGACTCTATACCTATAAAAGTCCTGCTTTTCCATGCCAAAGGATCCATTCAACAAAGTTTACAATTTGGTAAAATCCTTTATACTTTTTGTAATCCAGACCTTACATCTCAGGTTGGTGGTGTTGGGTGTAAAACTGTGATCATTAGCCAACCAGCTTAAGATAACATCTTTGTTTAGTTTGTATATTTGTATAGTTCTTTCCAGGTAGTAAGCACATATTTTATCCAGGGATTCTCGAGTCGTGTTGGTCCTTCCCCTCTTTAGGTATTAGAGATATTCTTTCCTACTAGGAGGAGTTTTTTTAAGTGCCCATTTAAAAATTGATAAAAGCAGAGGAGTAAGTGTTTCTTACTTAGCTTTATACCACTCTGAGGTGAACCCATCACTCCCTGGAGATTTATTCCTCTTTAGTCTCTTGATTTCACCCTGTGTTTCAATTTTTTTAAATTTCAGCTCCAATTTTTTATTTTGCTCGTTGGTCATGACAGGCAAATTGAAAGTGTCCAGAAAGTATTTTAGCAATTCAAATGATTGTATTTGGTTTTGTTTGGTTAGCTCTTTCAGCTTGTTGTTTTCTACGTTTCCAGGCTAATCATTTTGAAAATGTTGGTATACATAATATATTCACTTTCTTGCAGATCATTTAGCTTTTTCTCCCTTCGCTTTTTTTTTGTTTTTTTGTTTTGCTGTGGCAATGGCTATAATTTTCTGTCTCAAAACTGCTTTAGCAGCATCCCAAAGGAAAGGTGAGGAAGTTTCACCATTGTCATTTTCCTCCACATAAGTCTCAATGTCGATTGACATTCTTTTTAAACTAACTTAAACAAAGGATCATTAAGCAGACTGGCATTGAACCTCAATGCCAGTCTTTCCTCCACGTTTGCTCTAATGTAGATAGGAGCATGATCACTTGAGTCTATTGTGCCTATATATCTGCGTCAGTATATATTTTTTGCTGTCTTTATTGAAAATATTCTGGAGTAGATTGTATGTGGATTAGAAAACTGGGTGTATTGGCCGGCACTGGGATTCATCTTCCTCCAGATAGCAGTCCTATAGTCTTCATTAATCTGTGAAATCTGCCACCCATTGCTTCTTAAATTTGATACGTCGAATGTACAGTAGGTTTGATACAAAGACTCCAATCGCCGCCACAGATTAGGGCTCCCTGGAGGAGCATATAAATTTATTATTAAAACCTTTCCATGAATAGTTTTTTAACTGGTACATATCTGCTCTCTTTGTCTTTACATTCAAACCTTTGTTCAAAAGCTACTCGGTTTGAGATCAATATTGCCCCTCCCATTTTGCCTCTGTTTGAGGTATAATAAAACATTTTATGACAAAATTTGTTTAGTTTTTGATGGAGCCATCAGAACAACATCGTCTGCAAACAGCAGAGATGAGATCCTGTGGTCCCCAAACCGGACACCCTCCATCCCCTGACTGTGCCTAGAAATTCTGTCCATAAAAACAATGAACAGAACCAGTGACAAAGGGCAGTCCTGGCGGAGTCCAACACGCACAAGGAACAGGTCTGACTTACTGCCGGCAACAGTAAGGGACCGGACAGCCCTAAGTAAAGAGCTCTGGACCCCATACTCCCAGAGCACCCCCCAAAGGACACCACGAGGGACACGGTCGAAAGCCTTCTCCAGATCCGCAAAGCACATGTGGACTGGTTGGGCAAAGTTTCATGAACCCTCGAGCACCTGATGGAGAGTATAGAGCTGGTCCAGTGTTCCACGATCAGGACGAAAACCACTCTGCTCCTCCTGAATCTGAGGTTCGACTATCAGTTGGATTCTCCTCTCCAGTACCCTGGGATAGACCTTACTGGGGAGGCTCGAACACACCCTCCTGTCCCCCTTCTTGAACAGAGGGACCATCACCCCGGTCTGCCAGTCCAGAGGCACTGTCACCGACCGCCATGCGATGTTGCAGAGACTTGTCAGCCAAGACAGTCCTGCAACATCCGGAGACTTTAGGTACTCGGAGCGTATCTCATCCACCCCCGGAGCCCTGCCACCGAGGAGTTTGCCAAAAACCTCAGTAACTTCAGCTTGGGTGATGGACAAGTCATCCTCCAAGTCCTCCGTCTCTGCTTCCTCTTCGGAAGACGTGACAGTGGGATCCTCAAAGTAGTCCTTCCACCGTCCGACGACATCCCCAGTCGAGTTCAGCAGGTCTCCACCCACACCATAAATGGTGTTGGTGAAGCATTGCTTTCCACTCCTGAGGCGATGGACGGTTTACCAGAATTTCTTTGACCAATAGTCCTCCATGGCCTCCCCAAACTCCTCCCAGCCCCAGGTTTCTGCCTCTGCGACAGCACAAGCTGCGGTGGGACTGGCCCACCGATACCTGTCACCTGCCTCATGAGTCCCACAAGCCGAAGATGCCTGATCGGCCTCCTTCTTCAGCCAGACAGCATCCTTTACTTCCAGTGTCCATCGGGTGTTGCCGCACATAAATGTATTTCTTGTAAATTTATATCTATTTTCTCCTTTTAATAACAACAAAATATTTTTTATTGTTCATCATGCCGTTAGCATCTTCATTTTTCCCATGCTACTGGGCTGATTGAGTTGATTTTACTGTCATTCATTTACTAATTCCACAAACCTCTGGTTGTCACGGCACACAAACACAAGAACTACAGAAACATGAAACAAAACAAAAAGATAGAATGAAAAGGTTCATGCCAAAAACATGCTCTGAACCCAAAACCTGATCTTATAAAATATCGTAAAATGGTGGGAAGTCCGATCCCAATGAAGTGCCCCTTAAAGTCTCCCAGCCTACAGTACTTCTGGCACCAAACCTCTCCCCCCAGACCCCTACACTCTTCCGCCGCCCTCTGTGTATATTTATCCAATTTCTCACATTTAGCACTCAGATGAGTGCATGTTACTAGAAACAGACTGTATGTACACAACATATCTACCAACTATGTGTCAAACCAATAACTCAAATGTATAAAGCATGTATGTATTTTCTTTTCAAGCATGTAAATGCCATCTTTAATTTGGTGACCTCATCATCACCATGACAACCGATCATTGTTCTAGCAATACAAACTCCAGAAAGAATAAAGAAAGAAAATAATTTAAAGTGAGGACTATGTTTCCGTTCAGCATCCTCATAACAACATGAGTGCGTTATCAGATGTACTAAAGTCAGATGCCAAGAACAGATCGATTACGCAACAAACAACTCTTCAAAACAACAGAAATGACTTATAATGTGACCATTACTTGAATTCAAATACCCCACATTGGCGGATCATTTTCTTGCTGCAATTGTTCTGCATTTAGCTGAGGAGCATTTCTGCCTCTGCTGGAATTTTGAGCATGTTTTTTTTACCTTCAGAAGTCACCAGAAGAAATGTCAGAAATGTAAAACCATTCCTTAAATGTCTCATATAAAGAATTCCTCATAAACATTTTGATATCTTGGGTGAAAAACACCCTCGTGCCTTTGTGCTGGAGGTCTCCTTTAACTTTTGCAGCCTTCATGACGCTCTCCTTCACATGGTGGATAAGAAACGTCATTATCAGGCCTCGAGGCTGATTAGCTTCTCGTCTTTCCTGGCCCGTAACTGGGGACCGCAACGCCAGTCCTGGACAAAAGTGCTGGGATCTGGGAAAGCCCAAATGGCCTAAATTTGACTACAATATAAGAGAGCCTATATTAAGCCCTATATGAAATAAAAACAAATGCCATAAACTAAACGAGGCTAGAGTTGTGCAATTTACATATTATGAACAATAACAATAATAACTAATTCTTTTTTCACCAATAATGACATGAACATTGTCATAATTTTAAGCATCGTGGATCCTGAATTGTGAATCGAACTGAATCGTGACATCCTTATTGTGTAGCTGTGTTTACTCATCTTTCACAGCATCTTGCGCCTCATTTCTTGAGGTTATGTGGGTGTAACTAAGATTTTTAAGGCAAATGTCAGCAGAGGCACTTAGTAATGCATGTGTCTACACCAGGGCCAGAACTGGAAGTCTGGATGAGTTTTTATACATTCAGCTGGCCTCGGGTGCATCAAATATTG
Source organism: Chaenogobius annularis (assembly GCA_015082035.1). Lineage (NCBI taxonomy): Eukaryota > Metazoa > Chordata > Actinopteri > Gobiiformes > Gobiidae > Chaenogobius > Chaenogobius annularis. Next base: position 136,025 of record BJKM01000103.1, read on the forward strand.
GCACAACTTTAATGGTCCTCATATTTTAGCATAAGTTATGTATGTATGTAGATGCCTCACAGCTGCACAAATAAACCTCACCATGTGACAAATAGATGTGCTTTGTGTTTGTTTATTCACTAAGAAAGTTAAAGCTCAGCTGTCCTCAGATGGGTCACTGAAGTTTGAGGTCATTTTCAGTGAGAGTTTATCCCCGAGTTCGCTCTCCTGATCAGTGTCTGAAGGATGTGTCAGGAGACATGTGCCACGGGAGGAGGGACAGAGACAAGGTGTGGTGAAGTGACACGGTAACATTCTGCAGGTGGGACATTTGGAGTGAGCGGGTCTGTGACGGGCCCAGTCACTAAATATGACCGGACTTCATATGATTTTGTCGCTCCTTGTTCCCAGGTCTTGTGTTTGTTTTATAGCTCTGTTCTACAAAACACTGCGTTGGCACGGCCGCGCTCTGGCCGAGGCAGCCACGTTCGGTCCAGGGGCCTCAGAGCCATGCGCTCATGATGGCCAGTCCACCCTGAGTGCAGGGGCCGCAGCAGTTTGTAGGGTAAAAGAAATTCTGAAAGATAAAAAAATCAATGTAATGAGGTACTGGCCTCTAGTCTTATTCAGGACACCTGCAGCTGAATTTAGGAGTAACTTTTAACCTGAAAACTCTTTTTGGAAGGACCAGAGGGCAGGGCGTGGTGATGAAAGCGTGTGTCTGCGTCTCGTGTTGGCTCGAGAGAGAATGGGGTGAACTCTGTGTTCTTTAGGTGAACATGAAAGTACCTGTAACCAAGTCCCCAAATCCCCCAGTTCAGTTCCCCTGGCTTGCTATCAGTGACTGAAAGTGGGTCTGGCTATTTTAAAATTAGCATCCGTAATAGCGTGGAACATTTAAAATATTGTAATTTAAGTGGGTTAGGAACAAAAGTTTTTTTGCCTTCATTCTTTTCAGCGCTGTAAACCTGCACGCACAACTGTGATGCACAAAAAGCTCAAACAAACAAAGTGAATTAACAATGAAACACAATTATTCTCAGTTATTCAGAATTGTAGTAACTATTAATAATTAATAATTGTATTTGGAGTTACTGTGTCCAAGTATTTGATTTGTCTAAATCCAAAAGTGTAAACACATTTCCAATTAATTTAGTGTAATAAATTAGTCCCCAAAAGTGTGGCCCCAGTTCTGGGCGCAAGTGCATCAAATGAGGACTGGAACTGAAACACGTTTCTGCACCGCAAAAACACCAACAGCCTAGTGTGAATGTGGTGTGTGAGCGCAGATTGGCAGTCTCACTTCAATCTACCCCAGGGCAGCTGTGACTACAGAAGTGGCTGACCACCAGTGGAGTGAAGGACTAATTATGGAAATGAAGGCAAATCTGATTTGAATTGAGATCAAAATACTGGACATGGAATTTCCACATTTTGGAACAAATAAATTCTCTTATTTTATTTCTAATGGTCAATGACATGGCTGGGTCTCATGAAAGTCTCCCGTCCTCTGTCAGTGGTGGTTTGGAGCAGAATTCAGACTCTGGATAGACTTTTTTGTTAAATGGAACTGATATAAAAACATACATTGTTTATGTTCATATTTGTTTGCGTTAAACAATTAATACTTAATAAAACTGAATCGAAAATGTGACTGATCATTATTTGTTTTATATCTTAAAAAAGCAATACAGCCTCATGGAACTGAATTTGATATTTTTCAAGGTTCAGCTCTACTCGTTTCCTAAAATACCAGGCCAGGTGTAATAGTAGCATACAAGTATACTTTAGACGCCTGCTCCATCCGAGACCCATCAGGAGACACGTAATCACTGTGGTTACAACGCAAGCAACACGAACAGGTGGAGATGCTTTCAAAAAGGCATCCACTCTGCAAAATAGGATAATGGTGAAAAATTGTGTTCACGTTGATGATGTCATAATCTCAGATGGAGGGCAGTGGCCTATACAACTGTTTTTGATCGCAGTATTTATTGAAATATTGCTATGAATACAAATATTGAACCGTATCATTATTTGTTTGGGATTGTCTCCGCAAACTTCTCATATTCATCTCATGTATTCAAGATGTCTTTGGAGTTGAACTAACTCAACAAATTGGCAATCTGACAGAACATATCATTATGACATTTTCCAAAAAGTTGAATAGAAGTAATTATTTACATCACAAGTATAAATTCAATCAGTTGCACAGAGTATAAATTGCACAGGATGACAGTGGTCTGGGCACACCTCATCCACCTTTGAAAGTGGTTTAAGGAAGAAGTTGTTTAGTCGAACAAAAATAATTGTTTTAGTTGACTAATTCGTTTATTGGGATTATATAGATTGTATATGGACCACAGGAAAAAGAAGAAGAAGAAGAAGAAGAAGAAGAAGAAGAAGGCATTTTACAGATAAATACACTGTTGATGCGCTTTGGGTCAAATACTTGGTCTGATCTTGAGATACTTAATTGTTTTGAGATCTCCAGCCAGCTCAACGTTAATTGAGGCATGTATTTAGTCGATCAAGGGGGGCCTCTGGGAATTCATAATGCATATAATTATAAAACCACTTTGATCTTCTGAAGAACCTTGTTAAGTCTCATGTATTATTTTAATATAATCATTCTAATATCATTCCCCCATGGAGAAGAGTTTCTTTTTCCATTCGTATTTTGTATTGCAATTTTCTAAGTCCAATTTTAAATAATTTGCTTGACATTTCATCAGTGAACTCTAATATAAATTTAAAAAAAAGAAGTAACTTGTCTAAACTTCTAAACTCAAATTCTTTTTGCTTCTTTTAAATCTACAACTTCAATATCTGGACATGCTTTTAACAATTCTTCAACACCAAAGCATGCATTTTCCAAATCTTTTCCAGAACCCCCCATACTATTTGCATTTGAATACATGAGTCCAACCTGCTCTGCAACACGCGGTTAAAAATAGGGCTTTGAATCTCTCTCCTTCCCACTGAGAGGAGGAGGAGGAGGAGAGTTCAGCATAGCATGATGGGTAAGGCCAGGAAATTACCACTTGTGCGTGATACGATCTCAAACGGACACTTTGATGAAGCCAAAATGGCTTTCAAATTTAAAAAAGGAAAGAAAATGAATGAAATTGTGGCGTGTATAATTGAAATTTGGCTCGCAGCTTGACACTTCCCCTCCAAAGCATCTGGGTAATTTTGACATATTAGAAGACCTGGTTAGCGAGTTATTTAGTGGATAGCTTTTTGATGATTTAAAATGGAAAATTATAACATGCTTGGTGTGTTTCGGAATTATTTTTGATCACAGACAGGCAGCGGAAGAAATAGTATGCATTTACAATTTAACTTCACTTAAAAATATACACCACCCTCTCAACATGTTTGTGCACACATAAAAAAAATATAAATGTCAAATATATACTGTATACATATGTATATTCAGGGCATTAGACGGGTGGATCTGACTGCTGTCGATCAACGTTGATCTGAATGAGGTGGACCCCGGGTTCAACTTTACCCCTTGTTCTGACGTCCCGAGTTGAGAGCTCGTAAAATCCAACCGGAGCGACCAGCTGAAGCCGCCGCCGCAGCTCATGTGCACGTTTAGAATTATAATTAAAATCGTATTTATTTACAAGGCAATGGTTTGATCCGTTTTCACTTAAGCATTGAACAGTCTGAAACTACTCTCTGTTTTCTACATTTCTATGTTTCCTTTTTCCGTGGCTCAAATACCTGACCTTGATGCTCATGATTCTCTTCAAGTGGCCAGCTGACTATTTTGCGATTTCAGCCACTTGTTTGCCAGTTGTTTGTCTTTACAGCAGACTTTTAGCTCTCGTCATCCAGGCGAGGCGGAGCTAAACACCTGCACTGTGTTCGATCATTAATAAACCACAGTTCACCGAAGTGGTGTAAGTTTGCAAGAAACCTGCTCAAAATACGTGCCAAACTCGCCTCCATTAGAGACGCACCTGACGTCAGTACAGGCTTAGTACGCACGTTTGGCAATTGGAGCTTAAAGCTTGTCAATATTTCTGTGCAAACAAAATACCCTTGTTGCCACCAGAAGATGCATGGACTAGAGAGAAGTTATCTAAAGTCACGCTAAAAAGCTGCTATCTAATGGTAAATGTACTTAACAAAAATATAAACGCAGCACTTAAGATTAAGACTTTTCCTGTATACACATAAGCCCCAGTGGTCTCAAATACTGTTCACAAACCAGTCAAAATCTGTCTCATGGAGTAATTAATATGATGTTCCATAGTATGGCATTAAAATGATCTATAATATATACGGACACTGATACAGATCAGATCTGTGGAGAGGCGACCCTGCTCATTTCAAGGCATTTTAAGCAATAAAAACACCTCTAATAAATTCAGGATTTAAGTTTAATGCCACATTATGGAACTTTCCAGGGAATCAAGCAATTGGCAGACGCCCCACCAGAAAACCAGGACAAAGCCCGCTCTGATTGGAACATGTCCTGAACATCTCAAGTCTTCTGTGCTGTCCTACCTTAAACCCTCTTGCTTATGCTTCGACTTGAGATTAGCACGCTACATTCCAATATTGCTGAAAAAATATATGATCTGCTGTGACGATAATATGTATTTCTTCATTTATGGCCAGTGCTGGGAAGTAACTCAATAGAAAATATCTCCTTGTAGTGTGCGGTATATATATGTGTTTACCCCATCCCTGTGTGTGTCTCATGGGGGAGTTCGAAAGGTTTCATCTGGACAATGTTTTAAAAATCATGTCTGAATTATCTTTCAGTTAATTGCCTTTTGGCTATAAATGACTGAAGGTCTGCTACACCAACTTACATTCATATGCAACTCTGTCTCATAAACTATTATAAAAAGTTATAAAAAGTCCTCTGGTGGGAGGGGGTGGGATTAATGGCAAGTTTTTCCTGTCTGTGTATTGTAAACTGTGTAAGAATTGTATACTGTCTGTTGTACTGTATGTATAATGATGAATTTATGTTATACGTCTTGGACCCCTCAAAAATGAAATGGTTTTCCACAAAATAAATAAAAAAACAATAAAACTTACGCGGTGCGCCTTTGAAGCTAGAATTTTATTTTAGCCGAATGTGTTCCTTTAAGTGAGTTTATTTGATGCCATTACTTTTATCAATCAATTAACAAGGTTTAATTTAATTCCATTGACCTTCTGCTTTACTGTATTTTAATTACCTCTGGTCACAAACGCTAATATATGGATGAGTCTCCAGACAGCGGTAGCAGCGTCTCTGAGCGAGGTTATGTTGACTGACACGTTGCTTTCGCTTGTGGTTTTTGTTTCGAGTTGCCAACAGAAGCACAGATGTAAATAAAGAGCCAAGGCCGCAGTGAAAAAGCTTATAGAGAGGTTTTCAGACTGATGGAGCGGAGGAGCGTGGGTGGAAGAGATGGAGGGAAAATAAAAAATAAAATGGGAAAATGTCAGGTGTAAATGTGCGCAAATGGACAAGCTACAGGCAATTAGCATAAAAACACCAGCCACAAATGTACTTAAAAAGAGAGTTTATTTAGCAAACGTTTGTATGGATGGATGTATGGATGGATGTAAGGATGACACTTAAAGGTTTGCATTTTTCTGGTGCAGGGTCTGTCACCTGTTTGTCTCCAAGAAGTCGTTTTTCTTTGCCTGCAATGTTCCATAGTACGGCATTAATCCATGCCAAGGTTCTTTAATCTGCCTCTCCAAACTCAGATCCTGGCACTTGGGCCTGAGGCAGAGGTCTGCTACGTGAGAAGCTCAAACATGTCTTAAAGCTTGGTTACCAGGTTTTCAAACTGTGAAAGGAGGAAGTAGATATTTAAAAGAGAACTAAGTATCATTTTTACTTTATTAAACGTCTTTGCAAGTACCTGTGATGGTTAAATATGGATTTTTGGGCCGTTTGAAGTATCTGTCGTCGCCCCCTGCTGTCTCCGGACAGAAAACCAGCCTGGCAATGTTTCCCGACATCGACCTGAAGACTCCTAGCTCTTTTTTTATATTCTGTCATGTTAAATGTTTTTGTACTGTATGTGATTATGCTCTCTTAGAAAAAAAAACGGGAACAAAAAAAGCTTTTCTTGTTTTCTGACAAAAGAGCAAATGTTTTCTCATTAGATGAAGACACTGTGTCTCCTGCATTTAACCCATCCATCAGTGTCTCTGGGCTACACTTTTTAGGAGCATTGGACCAGATCTGAGCCAGGATCCTGGTCAGGACCAAGCAGGAATGGCCACATTTAGTTGGTCACATTTCCAAGCACATTTGAGTCTCCATACATTTAGGCTCCTGTAATTCTCCGGCTCTGAAGTCTCTGCAGTGTCCTCAAGTGATTATCTGTCATTTTGGAGGCTTCACACCTACGTCCTTCTCTCCTCTCACTTTCCTCTCTGACCTCTTCACTCTTCTCCTTCCTTTCTTTTACCTCTCTTTCTCTCCCTCGCTTCTTTATCGCTTGTCTTTCTCTCTATCACTTCAGTATAAACCAGGGATCAACAAGGACTAAACCAGGACTAACTAAAACAGGACTTGATTTAGTCCTGGTTTACGGTATTCTAATGCGTCTAAACAAGGACTGTAGCAGGGCTAAACCAGGACTAAACCCGAGACTTAAACCAGGGATTAACAAGGACTAAACCAGGACTATGACAGGACTAACGTAGGACTACATCACGACTAAACTGGAACTCAACTAGGGCTAAACCAGGTCTGAACCGCCTGGTATACATTGAGTCCGGGTGCGGTTCGGGACCTGCGCGAGCTACTTTCAGATCGCCTGTCACACCAACTCTGGTCCACTGCTGTCCATTCTTGACAAACGCCACGCAGATTCACGTGGTTTTGCACAAGACCACTTCTCTAATGACCTGGAAGCCGCACCAGACCGCGGTGGTCTCCGGCAAAGACTTCTTGCGGATTTTCTTCCCGCTGACCCGTGTGGCTCTCGGATCCGCAACCGCAGTGCTCAGCGGTCAGTGTAAACAGAGCGCGGTGCTCGCTCGGACTAAACAAGGTCTGAGAGAGAACCAAACCAGGACTGAACCAGGACTGAACCAGGACTGAACCAGGACTGAACCAGGACTGAACCAGGACTGAACCAGGACTGAACCAGGACTCTTTTGGGACTAAACTAGGGCTAAACCAGGACTAAACCAGAGATAAAATATACAGTATCAGAAAATGTATTTTATTGACAAAATGACAAAAATGACAATAAAATGTGTTTAATAGAATGGTTTTACAGAATTTTATTAACGTTTCCTGTCAAGATTACATTTTATGCCATATCATAAACCAGTAAGAGTAAGAGCCACATCTAAATGAGTAAATTAGGAATTATGTGCCAGAAGTGAAGGCAAGGCCAGGCAAGTTTTTTTTTTTTTTAGCACAATTTGTACACGAGGCAATTCAAAGTGCTCAGGCAAGTTTTTTTTTTTTAGCACAATTTGTACACAAGGCAATTCAAAGTGCTTCATACAACAGGAAAAATGCATTAAAATCGTAAAGACATGACAGAGCTCACAAAACAGTTCAAAACAGTGCAAATAGAATCCTTTCAGTCCGATGCACAGCTGAACAAAACTGTTTTCAGCCTAGATTTGAACATTGTCAGAAGAGGCCTGTCTCACATCTTCAGGAAGACGCTTCCAGATTTTAGCTGCATAAAACTGAACCCGGATAAAGCAGGACCAAGGCAGAATTGGGAACCAAACCAGGTCTGAACTAGCACTAAACCAGGACTAGTTCTTCTATCGTTCCAATTGAACCCTGACACTTTCTGCTGTTGTATTCTTAGCATTACACATCCATAGTAGATCTCCTTTAGGCTAAAAACCTGGTTCACGAGAGACGAGAGCAGGAGCAATCCGAGAGTCAAAACGCCTCGAGAGGACATGCAAAAATAAATAAAAATAAATAAATAATCCAGCAGAACTAACCTGGAGGTGTGTGTGCGGAGGTCCAGCGATCGTGGGAGGAGGAGCGGAAGAGGAGTAGGCGAATGTGAGAGAAAATGAACATTTTAAATCTGTTCAAGAGTTTAAGATGAAGGGAAAAGGACTAACAGGAAGAGAGGAAGAAGTCAGGAGTGAAAGAAGCTATTTGTTTGGATCAATTTGGAATAAACCAGGGCTAAACCATATCCAAACCAAGGCTAAAAAAGCCAAACCATTTTGTTTATATAGGACATTTAAAAAGAACAGAGTTTTTACCAAAGTGCTTCACAGATGTAACAACAGAAACAAGCGATAAAATACAGCAGAAAGACATCGAAGAAACCACAGGCAAAGACACCCAGAAAGACCATTTCAAAGTAGTCCATTGCCAGATGATAGCACTAGTTAATAGCCAGGTGATGAAGGTGAGTGGACTATGACACGGAAGGCCCTATTGCCCTTAGTTTTGAGACTGGACGGAGGAACAGTCAGTAAGTGCTAAAGAATGATCCAAGAAGATGAATAAGCACCCAGAAGGTCTGATAAGTAATGAGGGGCGTATTATTGAGAACTTTAAAAGCAAACAATGAATCCTTTTCTTCAATGGCAGCCAATGATGCTGAGCTAAAACTGGGGTGATGTGATTTCTTCTTTTTAGTCCCTGTTAAAATCTGGCTGCTAAATTTTGGGCAAGCTGTAGCCTGCCAATGCTGGTGTTTGGGAGTCCTACATGCAGTAAATTGCAGTAGTCCAACCTGGTGATAATAAATACATGGATGATTGACGTCTTTGTGGAACAGGATTAGTTCATTTATTTTAACAAGCATTTATGAAGACTGATTAAAGGGGAGGTATCCTGAAAGGAGGAAGGTAGATATGGTCATCGGCACATACAGTAGAGATGGTCATGGGCATTATGTCTCTGAAGGGTCGAGCTTAGAGAAAATAAAAGAGGGCCTAAAATAGAACCCTGGGGGACACATGTGATGGGATCGAGGGAATTAAACAAATTGCTCACTTTGACTGAGAAGGATCTGTCTCACAGGAAGGCGGACGAAGGACTAAACCAGGACTAACCATGTCTAAACCATGTCCAAACCAGTCCTGAACCAAGACTTAACCAGAATTAACAAAAACGACTCTACACACACACACACACACACACACACACACACACACACAGTGATGCGGTCGCTGCATCGGACTGTTGTGTTAAAGAAGGAGCTGAGTCGAAAGACAAAGTTCTCGATTTACCGGTGAATCTACGTTCCTCCCCTCACCTATGGTCATGAGCTTTGGGTAGTGACCGAAAGGACAAGATCGTGGATACAAGCGGTCGAAATGAGCTTCCTCCTCAGGGTGGCTGGGCGCTCCCTTAGAGATAGGGTGAGGAGCTCAGTCACACGGGAGGAGCTCGGAGTTTCCGGATGCCTCCTGACGCTCCCTGGGGAGGTGTTTCGGGCATGTCCCACGGGAGGAGGCCCCGGCCCGGTGAAGACCCATGACACGCTGGAAGGACTATGTCTCTCGGCTGGCCTGGGAACGCCTCGGGATCCCCCCGGAGGAGTTGGAGGAAGTGTCTGGGGATAAGGAAGTCTGGGAGTCCCCGCTTAGACTGCTGCCCCCGCGACCCGGCCCCGGATAAAGCGGAAGAAGATGGATGGACTCTACACTTATACTAAGTCCGGTCTAAACAATCCAGAAACAAAATCTAAACTGCAAGTGACAGAAAATACATTCTGATTTTAAAAGCTTCACATAGTAATAGTTTTTAAATTTCAAAAGACATACAATCTTTATTCAAAACTTTGCACTGAAACTAATGTGCTTCTCAGTGTTCTTTTCTGGGCACTTGTAAGAACGAGACAGGCTAAGTGCTTTTAAATGCCATAGCTATTTTGGTTTGTATTTTATTGATGATTAAAAATGAATAAATTAAAACATGTAAATTGCCAGCCACTCTGCAGGGCTAAAACACAGAACACGATGGCTGTCTTTAATTAACAAAATGAAAGTTATTGTGGAGGAATTGAAAAATGGCAAAACATTTAGATTTGTAAGAGTTTACCTGGGATGACTAACTCTTTAAAAAATTAATCTGAATCATTTGGAAATGTGAAAACAATTATTAAATCTTTTCAATGTGAAAAGTATTATGGCCTGAAATTAGTGAATGCAAATGTTAATAGTACAGAATGGGCCTAAACCAAGACTAAACCAGGATTTAACTAGGTCCTGAACCAGGTCTGAGGCAGGACTCAACAGGGACTAAACTAAAAACTAAACGGGTGAAAAAATTGGTATTAAACAAGGAATGAATGAAGACTAAACCAAGGACTAAGGCTGATCTAAACCAGGACTAAACCAGAATTTACTCCTATACCAGGTCTAAAGCAACACTGAACCTGCACTGAACTAGGACTAAACCTGGGATTGAACCAAGACTAAACCCAGATCTGAGTGTGTTTTTTCGCTCTTGGTTTTAGCAGTGGGAGCACATGGCCGCGTGGGCGTCCTCTGGCACTGGTCTGAACAAAGCGGCAGAAAAACGCTACATTTTTCCAACGCCACTAAATATCACTAAATATCTCAGCGTGAAGCAAAAAGTGTCAAAATCTGCGACTCGAGCTGTTCCCAGATAATTTTAGATTTGGAGCCACAATCCAAGAAATGTGTGCTGGATAAATGTGGGAATACAGAGCAAAGATGCATGAACGAGGAGGGAAAACTGGGATTCTAATTCACGTAAGGGCTGTATGACATCACAACCTCCTTTTCCTCAAGTCTTTAAAGAGGCACTGTGTAACTTTTCTTGTGGAGGTTCAGACACCTGCATGTCTCTACAGAAAGAACTCAGGCTGTCCTCACAGAACATTCAGCTAACTTAACTTTAACTTTAACTGTTGTCAAAATGAGACCGCTGTGTGCTGTATGCATCTAATTCAAGTGTGTTTTCCCGAGCACCAGGATGTGCGCCGTTAGAATGCTAGTTGTTGTTAGCTTTACCGCAACGACAAAACTCCACTGCTAATTTGTTTGCCTTATTTGCATTGTTTTTTTCGAGTGCATTGTATGGACGTCTTGCGTTGCTTTAATTATAGGTGTTGTATCGATGATAATTCCGTTACCTGTAATTTAGCCTGATGGCATTACCTGCTGGTCTCCATGGAAATAGCACCTTAAACACACAAGGTCGTGAATTAGGACTGCAACTAACGCTTATTTTAGTAGTCGACTATAGTCAAACAATGATTTCTATCACGCATTGAGAGGTTTTAAATGCATTATCGACCAAACAAAGGTCACCTGAAGGTTCTAGACCGAGAATAGTTTTTGAAAAAGTTGGAGAAATTCAGAAATAGTTTTTTCTTTCATGACATTTTCTACTGTCTTTGATAATCGGTAGTCAAAATACAACTACCAGTATTTAGTTTAGTCACGATTAGCTGATTAATCACTTCAAAAAGGTTCATTTGGTCTTCCAAGTTATTTATCTGAATGCATGTCTGATAAATAGTCCATTAATCGAGATACTGAGGACTAAATAATGCAGTGTCTCCATGTAAAAGCTTTAACTCTGTATTTTAGACTCTTAAAAACATATTCTTAAAGGGTGCATGGAATTCTTGGATTAGTTTAGCAGTTCAGATGTCAGTCTTCTCTCAAATGTTAATGCTCCAGGTCAGGTTTAATGCTGTAAACTTAGCAGAAAGAGTGGCTGTTCCCTCAACCGACGGTCGCCATGGGTTTCACAGCAATTAAACAATCCAAAACAAAATCTTCTATCATAATGTCACCTCCCCAGCACCACTACCATAATTGTATCTATTATACAGTATGCGTACAAAAATAAATGTCACACTTTCAAATTTCAGTGCCACAATTTCAGAATGATTCACAATTGATCAAAAAATCCAGTCAATATCAGGAATTACCGTTTTAACATACCGTTTTCATAGCCTTCCTCTGCCTTTTCCTTTTCCGCTCACAGATTGTATTATTTCTTGCTTTGCTGTATGTGTACTTAGTTTGTCTTTGTAATCCCGTTTTATTACCTTTGGCCCTGCACTCTCGATCTTTCATATCTCGCCCTCCCTCGACGCCGCGGACAAACATTCAGAGCGAACGTCAGAATCAGGAGTATTGAACAGAAAGGAGACGAGAGGAGACAATGATCTACTGTAAGCTTCGGCCTTGATGCTAACAGCCTAGCAACACTTAGCAACGGCACTCTGTAGAAACCGCGGTTCAGAGGAATAGAAGTAAAACACACAAAAAACAGATGAGGTGAGGAAGAAGGTGCAAGAAAAAGGGTGGGACTAAAGACTTAGACTAAACCAGGACTATATAAGGACTAAACTAGTGCTAAAACAGCACAAAACCAGGCTTAAGATACAAATAAAAGGGTCTGAATAAGGGACTAAAGCAGGTCTAAAGGGGGACTCAGATGAGATTTGGCAGTTTGATCTCGACTGCTTATGCTCTTGGACAAAAACCCACCTTACCTTTGCAACTGTGTAGTTCTAAGATGTTGGAAAGGCCTTGGTTTTGGTTTGCCATGAGGTTTGTCTCCCACCATTGTGTTATTTTCAATCTCTTTCTAAATGTAATTAGCATTAGCATATCTAAATATTAAGGGAAACTCATCATGTTCTCCTGGTATTTAGTAATAAACTTTAATTCTATATTTATTTGACACGTTTTATGTTCAGTACAAACCTCAATGTATCTTCAAAGCTGCTTTTACCGGAGCGAGCATCAGATTTGTATCTGTTAAAGAAATGGCTGCAGAGCATTTTTCATTTCAACATTTATTCAAACAAAAACACTGCAGCACAAAACAAAAGACACAATATGAAGGGCCATCATGAGAAAACATCAAACCACTCACCCATTCACATCGTGTACACACTGGGAGTGGGGCGGGTTAAGGGTCTTGCCCAAGGACACAACGACAGCATTCATCTGTGGGGGCTGGAATCGCACTGCAAGCCTGTGGGTTTCGTCCCATCTAGTCCAGAGTCGCGCAAAAAGGTCATTTTTCAAATTAAGTCCAAAATGTTATCTTTTCCAATGTCTGTTATCATTTCTGTGCAGTCCTTGAATGTCGCTGCAGTTTGAGCCATCCATTTTTCTTTCCTGCAGCCAAGAGTATGCTCCAAAGGTATCCATTCACCGTGTCCATGGCCAGGGTTTTGAGGCCCAAGTACATAGTTCTGAAATCAAGTGGGGTGGTGGCGTCACGGTCTGTAGTGCCCTATTGGTCCAATATTTCTGAGCAACAGGACAGTCCCAGAACAACGTGATAGTGGTTTTCCTCCGGACAATACAGGTTTATTCTAACGCATGAATCAATCAAAAGGAAACTCTGAGGAAGTTAGTGACGAGGCAACACTGTTATAACATGGTTATAAGCTCATAGAAGTTGATTTTACAGAATATGCCTCTTTTAAATGACACTATAAAATCTTTTTCTAGTGATGTCATACTCAGATTAAAAATATCGGTCTTCTTTATTAAAAAGTGTGCTTTATGGCGTCCAACGAAACCCCATAACTACATTTCTATATTATTTTCTGAAAGCCTCTGTCTCAGATGTTTTAAACCTGTCTAATGCACCTTGCCTTTTCCTCTGTCAGAACAAAATGCAGCATCATTTGAATGTCACAAAATACTTGAACACAATTACCAAGATCTCAGCAGTCCAGATCTGATCGTGGGAGGAAGAGGAGGATGGAAGGAGGAGAGAGAGAGGGGGAAGAGCGGGAGGGACTGACGTTTAACAGTACATTTATTATATTTCAATAAAAGGGATATAGAGGGAGAGTGAGGGGACAGCGAAGTGGAGGGGAGGAAAAAAGAAGAAAGGGGGAGAGAGGGAGGGGAGAGGAGAAAGGGAGCGAGGGGGAGTGAGAGAGTGGAGAGAGAGAGAGCAGGGAGACCATAAGGGAGACGGGGGGAGGATAGAGGGAGAGAGAAGAGGAGAGGAAGAGCGAGAGAGGAGGAGTGGGCGTCTAATAAAAGGTGTTTGGACCTGTGAACATGAAGTATCTTTAATACAGAAGAACGTCGAGGTTTTGTGATGTAAATGAACCAAAAAAACAAGTTTAAGAAGTGTTCATATGCAGTTTGGAGTCGGACGGATGAGGCGTTTGTACGATTTGTTTGTAAGATTTTATTAAAGTCACAATTTAGCCAAAATCAGTGGTTTATAGCAGATATTCTCTGTTGACAATATTTGGACTAAACCAGGAATAAACCAAGACTAAACCAGGAATAAACCAAGACTAAACCAGGAATAAACCAAGACTTACCAGGAATAAACCAAGACTTAACCAAGACTAAACCAAGATTTAACCAGGAATAAACCAAGACTTAACCAGGAATAAACCAAGACTTAACCAAGACTAAACCAAGATTTAACCAGGAAAAAACCAAGACTTAACCAGGAATAAACCAAAGGTAAACCAGGAATAAACCAAGACGAAACCAGGAATAAACCAAGACGAAACCAGGAATAAACCAAGACTTAACCAAGAATAAACCAAGATTTAACCAGGAATAAACCAAAAGTAAACCAGGAATAAACCAAGACTTAACCAGGAATAAACCAAGACTTAACCAGGAATAAACCAAGACTTAACCAGGAATAAACCAAGACTAAACCAGGAATAAACCAAGACTAAACCAGGAATAAACCAAGACTAAACCAGGAATAAACCAAGACCAAAAGAGGTATCAGATACTTTTATTAGAGGACATATCTCATGGATACCAATATTGACTAAACCAGGAATAACAGCAACATAAACCAAGATTAGAATAAACAAGATAAGCACAGATAAACCAAGATTTAGCCAGGAAAACAGTAAAGACACCAGATTTAACGCAGGAATAAACCAAGTACTTAACCGGAAACACAAGACTAACAACAACAAGATTTAACAGGAAAAAGCATAGACTTAATCCAGGAATAAACAGAAAGGATAAACAAGGAACATGAAACCAAGACGAAACCAGGAATAACAGGACTTACAAGAAAACCAGAGAACAATAACCAAAGTATAAACCAGAAACAGATACAGGATAAACCAAAGTAACCAGGAAAAACAAGACTTACCAGGAAATAAACCAAACCGGATAACCTAACTTAACAGATAAACTCAGAATAACCAAAACCAGGAATAAACCAAGACTAAACCCAGGAAATTAACGCAAGACTAAACCAGGAATAAAGCCAAGACTTAAACAAGACATAAACCAAGATAGACCCTTAACCAGGAATAAGCAAGACTTAACCTAGGTAAACAAATTAAAGAAACCAAGACTTTACCAGGAAAAAACAAAGTAACCAGACTAAACCAAGACGAAACCAGAAATGAAACCAAGACGAACAGGATAAACACGACTAAACGACCAAGAGCTCTATAACCAGAACGAATAAAACAAGACTTAACCAAGACTAAACCAAGAATAAACCAGGAATTAAACCAGACGTACCGGATAAACAAGACAAGATTAACCAGGAATAAACAAGCAACAGCACAGATTTACGAAACCAGACTACCGGAATATACCAAAGAACCGAGGATAACCAGGCAACGTAAACACAAGACGAAACCAGGAATTAACAAGGAACGTCCAACTACCGACGTTAAACCAGATAATCAAAAAAACCAAGATTTAACCAGGATAAAAGATACCAAATAAGACCAATAACAATCAAGATTAAGAAATAAACCAACTAAACAGGAAAAAAGCAATAGAACCAGGAAACCAGACTAAACAGGAATAAACCGAGCTAACCGTAAAACCAAGATTACCAAGACAAACCAAGATTTTAACCAGGAATAAACCAAGATCTTAACCAGGAATAAACAAGACTTAACGAGGAATAACAAGACTTAACCAGGAAAAAACAAAAGTAAACCAAAGCATAAACCAAGACGAAACCAGGAATAAACAAAGATAAACCAGGATACAAAGACTAAACCAGGATAAAACAAAGACTAACATCCGAATAAACAAAGCTAAACCAAAGACTAAACCAAGGAATAACCAGGAATAAACCAAGACCCTTAACAGGAATAACCAAGACTTAACAGGAAAAAACGCAAAGTAAACCAAGAATAAACCAGACCTTAACCAGGAATAACCAAACTTAAAGCCAGAAAAAACAAAAGTAAACCAAGGAATAAACCAAGACGAACCAGGAATCAACGCAAGATAAACCAGGATAACAAAGACCCTAAACCAGGATAAACAAAACGACTAAACCAGGAATAAACAAGACATAACCAAGACTAAACAACCAGGAATAAACCCAAGACTAAACCAGGAATAACCAAACTAAACCAGGAATAAAACCAACTTACCAGGAATAAACCAAGAACTTAACCAGACTAAACCAAGATTTAACCAGGAATAACCAAGACTTAACCAGGAATAAACCAAGACTTAACAAGACTAAAACCAAGATTTAACCAGGAAAAACCAAGATTTTAAACCAGGTTAACCAGAATAAACAGCAAAACAGCACAGGAAAAACCAAGACTAACCAGGAATAAACCAAGTAAACCAGGAATAAACAAGACTTAACCAGGAAAAAAAACAAAGTAAACCAGAATAAACCAAGACTTAACCAGGAATAAACAAAGACTTAACCAGGAATAAACCAAGACTAAACCAGGAATAAACCAAGACTTAACCAGGAATAAACCAAAAGTAAACCAGGAATAAACCAAGACTTACCAGGAAAAAAACACAAATGTAAACCAGAATAAACCAAGACTAACATAACCAGACTACCAAGAATAAACCAGAAGTAAACAACAGAATAAACCAAGACGTACCAGGAATAAACCAAGACTTAAACCAGGAAAAACCAAAAGTAAACCAAGAAATAAACCAAGATTCTAAAACCAGGAATAAACCAAGACTTAACCAGGAATAAACCAAGACCGTAAACCAGGAATAAACAAGACATAACAGGAATAAACCAAGACTTAACCAAATAAACCAGATTAACAAGGAATAAACCAAGACTTAACCAGGAATAAACCAAGACTTAACCAAGGAAAAAACAAAAGTAAACCAGAATAAAACCAAGACTAACCAGGAATAAACCAGGACTATAACCCAGAATAAACCAAGAATAAACCAGGAATAACCAAGACTTCCAGGATAAACCAAAGTAAACCAGGAATAAACCAAGACTTAACTCAGGAAAAAAAACAAAATAAACCAGCAAAAACCAAGACTAAACCAGGAATAAAAGTAAACAGGGAATTAAATCGCAAGGAATAACCAAGACAAAGTAACCAGGAATTAAACCAAGACTTAACCAGGAATAAACAAATTTAAACCGAGGAATAAACCAAAGACTTAAACAGGAAAAAAACAAATGTAAACCAGGAATAAACCAAGACTAAAACCAGGAATAAACCAAGAGCTTAACCAAGAAATAAACCCAGGATTAATCCAGGAATAAACCAAAAGTAAACAGGAATAACCAGACTTACCAAGATAAACCAAGACTTGACCCAAAATAAACCAAGACTAAACCAGAATAAACACAAGACTTAACGCAGGAATAAACCAAAAAGTAAACCAGGAATAGAACCAAGACTACCAGGAAAAAAAACAAATGTAAACAGGGTAAACCAAGAACAAAACCAGGAATAAACCAAGACTAAACATGGAATAAACCAAGATTTGATCAGAATTAACCAAGACTAAAACAGAATAAACCAAGATTTAACCAAGAATAAACAAGATTTAACCAGGAATTAAACCAAAAGTAAACCAGGAATAAACCAAGAACTTAACCAGGAATAAACCATAAAGTAAACCAGGAATAACCAAAAGTAAACCAGGAATAACCAAGACTTACCAGGAATAAACCAAGACTAAAACCCAGGAATAACAAGACTTAACCAGGCAAAAAAAATCAAATGTAAACCAGGAATAAACCAAGACTAAACCAGGAATAAACAGGAATAAACAAAGACTAAACCAAGAATAAACCAGGAATAAACCAAGACTTAACCAGGAATAAAGACGAAGACTTTAACCAGGAATAAACCAGGACTTAAACCAGGAATATAACAGGAACAATTCAAGCTACCAGGAATAAACCAGACTAAACCAAGACCAAACCACAACCTAACAAGATTTCAAGATGGCGCTTCATTAATCTCCTTGTGGAACAGATTCAAGTCCATACTTTTACGGGGAGGTCATGTGACTTGCTTCCTCTCCTTTTGTTGCCATCAAGGTCAAGAGAAATGCAATTTTGATTATTTCTTTCATTTAAAACATTTCAAAGAGAACAGGAAGTAGGCTCTTGTCAAGCACTGTGGTTGCTGTGGAAACTGAGAGAAAAAAAAAAAAATCAAATAATTAATAAAAAAAACGGTAGAAAAATCATAGTGAGGTGTGGGCGTTGACAAGAGGGCTCTTGCAAACCTCTCCAACAGGTTTTTACCCACGATGCATTGCGGCGGGGGGGGGGGTGAACATTCGAGCAGATCTATGGGAATGCTTATAGCGTGATTGGCAGGTGACAAGTGGGGAGTGGGAGGGCTGGCAGAGTGTGGTGTGGATTCGGAAATACGGGGGAAAGACATTTTATGCAAATGATGGGCGAAGAGGGCAGGAGCAGTTTTAGCTGAAGTAGTGATAGTGGCAGTAGTAGTTAGGGCTGCACGATGTATCGCAACACTATTGATATTACAGTAACGGCCAACGCAATAATCAATCAGTCAAATATATCGAAAAATTAACATGTAAGACAAAAAAGCTTCTTATTAAGCCTTAATTCACTTTAATTTTCTTTTACGATTCATATTTACAGATCACAATCATCATCATCTCAACGCATTTTCCACTTAGCCGTTAGCCGTTAGCTTCATGAAAAAAAACGTATACCTTTTTTTTTTAAACACAGACAATTCTTTTGGGGAAATCGTCACATTATTTGAAAGGTTTTAAGGGTAAATATCCAGCTAATGTCCACCGCGTGAGCTTGATATTTTATACGTCTGAATCCTCCACATGCTTTAAACGGAGCTGAAGGTAAGTTTCCTCAGCAGTTTGGAAAAATGGTGGATCGTTGGTCAGTTCCTTTTGAATACATTCGATTCATCATTCCTTTATCCAAAAACCTATTCAATAAAAATGACTAATCGAGACCTGGGGACATACTTGATAACTTAATAACGATTGCAAAACGTTGACCATTATTCGAACAAACGAGATAAAAAAAAAAAAAAAAAAAAAGTAACACATTGTTGACGAATCACAGTCAGGCTTTATGTTCCAAAGACATACTGCGAATAATGTACGTCTACGATTTTGAACACAGGCTGGGCTGCGGGCCGTACATCACGTCAAGAATATAGAAAAATAAATAGCTTTACACCGTCATATGTGGACACCGCACAAATCTGCAGCAGGTGAAAGGACAGAGGAACAAAGACCTGCTGTTGCTCAAATTAAGATGACTACTTTTTATAGTTCAAGCTTTGTGAGGATAAACTCTTCAGTCTCTGTCATGTTCATACTTTATTACGCTCTGTGGATCCTGGTCTGTCCAGCTTTGCTCTGGTTTGGATGTTTTCCTCGCAGAGCTGTCGTCACTGAAGTGTTTTCCTGTTTCCCAAAGCCACACGTGTCTCATACCACGGGGCAGGGGGCGGCTGCTGCAAAGGATTGTGGGAGTCGGAGTTCTAGCCATAAAAAAATGCTAGAGATCTATAAGAAGTTTATAAATAAGAAAATGTTTGCGGGCCGGATTAAGACGAGAGAGAGAGCGAGAGACTTGCAGTAACTCTGGGGGTGGAAAAGGATACGTTAATCTTACTTGTAAACGTAAAACGACAGTAAGACAGCGCTGTTGGCTGCTTGGAGCCGCTATCAGCTCATTCAGACTGAGCTCCACAGCTCCACAGCTCCACAGCTCCACAGCTCCACAGCTCCACAGCTCCACAGCTCCACAGCTCCACAGCTCCACAGCTCCACAGCTCCACAGCTCCATGGTCAGAAGTGTGGAAGTCCAAGATCCTGTCCCCATTCGGAGAGAGCAACAAGAATAAACCAATTAGTTGTTATAAATAAAAGAAATGACACATAACACACTCTGTAAAGATGTCTAAAAGGCGACTCGAGTGCACCAAGACAGAAAGGAAAGAGGAAATGTTTAAGATTGAATTGTCGAGGTATTGATACTTTTGACAAGCCTACTACCTCAGACTTTGTACATGATGTTCTCAACTCAAAACAAATATAAATAGTTGCTGATGAAACAAGCCTGCTGCACCGTCAGAGCAGTGTACAAAGCCTTCAGATCAATGTTCTTTCATCAGTTTCATCCCTTTGTGATTGAACATGTCATTACGGATCGATCTGCAGCAGCTTTGACCACCGAGGGGAGAGAAGTGATACAGGTGAAAGTACATGCCAAATGTCTGCTTCCTATGGTACAAACGCATAGATCCCATTTAGGGCAGCACAGATTTGGAATGAAATCTATTTTTAATTTACGTAGCACTAATGAGAGAAGAGTGAACTCTGAACCGACACCAGCGTCCCATCATTTTCGGTCTAAACTACAGGTACGACAAGTTTTTTCTATAATACCTGCAGCTTTTGAGATTTTGAGCTCAAAATCTCAAAGTATTATTGACTTATGTTTCGTCATTCGAATTCTCAAGACGCACATTTTGAAAGAGTTTACTATTAAAGGTGCACTATGAAACTTTTGGGGTTGAGGGTCGACACGTGCCACCTTCTTGTTTCCATGGAGATGTTATTTCCACAGTTTAAGGCATTAAACGATCTGTATTCATGGGGACGAGCATGTAACCAGAACAAGTTCCATTACATTCTGCACTGGAAATATGATCTTTTCTGTCTTGATGCGAGTGTTGTGCATCAGTAAACGAGAAACGGGTGATGCTAACGTGCGCTAGCTTTGTTTTGTCAAGTCTGTCGGCTCAACATACACTATTTTCAGTTTATATCTGCTTTTTTACCATCTGCTGAGTTTGCATTCTCTCCATGGAATAAGATCTGGCAGATTAATCAGTTTTGATGACCTGTGCTCATGGCGCCAAACATATAATCCTCAATAGGGGCCCTGTGCCACCCACCCTGGGACGGCAAACATGCACCATGTGATCAGTTCAGACCAATCAGCATGCTGGCGGCTAGAGCCAAGCTAGCATCTTACAAAGCTGTCTTTGAGCATTTAAACCATTTCCTGTAGTGAAAATAGACAGAAATCCCTCCAAGTCTGACCTTTGTGAAAGCCTTGTCCTGGGTCAGAAAACACAAAGTGTCACAAAAAATACTTCATTTCTGAGCCCGGAAGTGCAGTACTTCTGGAGGGGCCACTAATCAAACTGGAACACAGACAAAGAGGAGGGTCTTATCCAGTTTAGGATCCATTGTTCTCTCTTATCCAATCATCTTGCTCTGGTGTGTAGCTCCACCTCAGCTAAAGCGTTCCAGGAACCGAAAAGAGCCAGACTGCTTTGGGAGGTAGTCCCTCTCAGGGTCCGCTTTGGACCACTTGAACATTTATAAGAACAAGAATAAGAATTGTGGGAAGGAATAACATCTCATGTCGAAAAGCAGATGTCAAACCTTCAACCAGAAAAGTGTCATAGTTAGTGCTGAAGGTTAATCGATTAATCGCACCTAATCGATTATAGAAATAACTAAGTAGTCGATTAACTACCTCGATTAACTAACCCTTACCTCTGGTCTAGTCCTGGTTTACCTCTGGTCTAGTCCTGGTTTACCTCTGGTCTAGTCCTGGTTTACCTCTGGTCTAGTCCTGGTTTTCTTCCAGGACTAGACCTCAAGTTATTTAACAAAACGATTAATCAAAAGAATAATCGCAAGACGAATCAACCAAAGTAATCATTAGTTGCAGCCCTGACCTAGCACATCTTTTAAGTATACCAAATGTATGCAGCACGTAAGAAATATATCTCTTTTTTTCGCGCTTGTTTCTGACTAATATAAATCCATTGCAACAGATTCTTCTTTTTATGTACAGAAGGTAAATCTGTACAAAGATTGTATGTTCCTTCACTACTTTGACTTTACAGCTAAAACATTCAAACATGATCACAGTCGAATGGAGCGCTGATGTCTGATTTTGGCTCATTTTCTGATGGATCTGGCAATGCCAAATTTCAACTCTGATGCCAAAACTTCCTCATGGCAACGTCCAACTCGACTGTGTAAAAATAACATCTCCAGTTAAATTGCTATGGCACAACGTTCAAATGGACTTTTGTCAGATCCAACATTTACTATTCAATGAACTGTTATTTCAAATAAGTCCACACGTTTAAGCCTAATTTTGTTCTATTTTAGTATTCAACTTAAGTTGCTAAGTTGCTTAATAAAGGTGTATTTCTAGTTTAAGGTCCGCCACCTGCTGGTCTCCTGCTGCTTTGTATTGAATGTTCCACACTATGGCATTCGGCTGGTAGAGACAGGCAGGTGATGTCAGGGGGATCATTTGTAGACATTTGTAGAGCTTGTAGACACCTCTCATTCCTGCCCCTCTCCAGACTGTGGCCAAGGAAACCATGTGGGCAGGAGAGAGAGAGAGAGAGAGAGAAGAGACAAGGGAGAGAGGAGAGGAGAAGCAGTAAAGAGAGAGAAGAGAGAGAGAGAGAGAAAAGAGACAAGGGAGAGAGAAGAGAGAGAAGAGAGAGAGAGAAAAGAGACAAAGGAGAGAGGAGAGAGAGAGAGAGAGAGAGAAAAGAGACAAAGGAGAGAGGAGAAGGAGTAAAGAGAGAGAAAAGAGAGAGAGAGAAAAGAGAGAGGGAGAAAAGAAAGGAATAGGTGGAGAGCAGGAGGGTGTAAGAGAAGAGAGAGCGAGAGAGTAAAGAGACAAGGGAGAGAGGAGAGGGAGTAAAGAGAGAGAAAAGAGAGAGAGAGAAAAAAGGAATAGGGGAGAAGAGAGGGTTGAAAGAGAGAGAAGAGAGAAGAAAAAAAGAGAAGAAATGAGAGAGGAAATATATGGAGAAGAGAATATAACTGAAATGTGTGCTGAAGTAAAAGTATAGTATGCAATAATGGAGCGTGTAGTCTTTTATACCAAACCCGATGAAACGGTTCAATCTGGCTTCAGTCTGAACCCACAGTCCACGTGTTCTCTGACGCCGTCCGTGCGGTTCCGTTTGTGATTCCGGAGAGCCGAGAAGAGGTCAGAACATCTGGGCCTGGTCTCAGTTTTGTAGCTCATTACAATAAAACACATCGCATTATACTCAATTATAAGCACACGTTCACATTTACAAATACTCAAAAAAGTACAATAAAAAAAAGAAACATTACTTTCCACCACTGAGTACTACTACTACTACTACTACTAACTACTACTACTACTACTACTACTACTACTACTTTCCACTCTCTTTCTTTCCTGATCTCACCATTTTTGGTCTGTCGCTGCTTTGTGTTCCTTATTGGACATATTCTGTGGTGGATCTCTTTTATTGTGTGTCAATCAACTGAAAAGCACAGGCCAGACTCTACATACTCATTTGTCACTCAATCTTTTCAACATGACGACACTTTTATGGAAATGCCAATCACTCTGTGTGGAAGCAAACGCGTTTCTTGCCCCGCTGAGGCTTTAACTGCGCTTTCCTGCGCTCTGTCGCCACCCTGTGATCAGAGGAGTCATTACAAGAGCAGACAAGGCGCTGCAAAATAATTAATTGCATTTGTGTCACTGGGGGGCGCTGTACATCTGCAACGCCCCATCGTTCCTTTTTGGGTGGGTCGTGGTTAGTTCTGGGTTAGTCTTTTTTCCAGTCTGAGATTAGTTTGTTTGTACCTGGTTTAGTTATGTCTGTAGTAGACTAGTTTTGAACTGGTTTAGACTTGGTATGTTTCGAGCCATTAGTCCCTGTCCTGCTCTAGAGCTCTTAGTTGTTTATACCTTGTTTGAACCTGGCTAAGTCCTGCTTTAGACCTGTTCTAGTACGTTGTTTAGACCTGGTTTAGTCCTTTGTTAGACCTGGTTCCAGTCCTGTTTTAGTCCTTGTTTGGACCTGATTTAGTCCTATTTTAGACCTGGTTCAGGCCTCTTTCAGTCCTTGTTAGACTTGATTTAGTCCTTTTTTAGACCTGGTTTAAACCTGTTTTAGTTCTTGTTTAGACCTGGTTTAGACCTGTTTTAGTTCTTGTTTAGACCTGGTTTAATTCTGGTTGTGATATCGGCGTTGACTGTCATTTATCTGAAACTTTTCAGTCCTTAATTAATAAAAAAACATTTAGGCCAGAGATAATCCTGGTTTGGTTTTCTTTAAATTCAAACAGAAGTTCAGAGAGCAGAATTTAACTCAAGCAAGTTTGGACTCTTTCAGAACAGGTCTATTTACAGTGACATGTTGTGATTTGATAAGTTTGGATTTTATTTCTTTGAGAGACCTTGTCAACAGTAAATTGTCTGTGAATGCATCAACAGATTAGCCTCAACCCACGTGCATAAACCATAAACCCCAATCCAGTGCACTCTGTTGGATTCGAGGGGAAACTGCCTCCCAAACGTCCATCTATTATTATTATTATTATTATTATTATTATTATTATTATTATTATTATTATTATTATTATTATTATTTATTATTATTATTATTAATTATTATTATTATTTTTAAAACAGGATGTTTCAATTTCATCCAGGAGTCTCTGGGAAACAGTGTCCTGATGATTACAACTGAATCTCTCTCTGCAGTGGAAGACTTCTGGACGAATGAGGATGACGCTGACTCGTCCATCTATTATCTAAAGATCTGATAATTATCAATATCAAAGTATTGAATCTATTGTATTGATACTCATTTGAACAAGTATCGACACAGGAAAATCACACACAGTAAACATGACACATTTGGACCTTTCCTGAACAGCTTCAGATCGCTCTGGAGCTTCATCAGAACTGTAAGAACACACGGTGACATGAAGAAAGTACTATTATTTCATGTTCAAAACTACTCAAAACTACTCAAAACTATCTGACACTGAGCCTATTCTTTAGTATCAAAAGTATTTCCAGTTGTAGTATTGTTGCTTTACCACTACTTTTACCCCCCCCTGCTCTGTTTCCCTTTCTTGCGGCTCGTGCCTGGTGACCATAGATCCATGCTGGTGACCTACAAACGTGTGTGAGATTAGCACGTGCGGCGAGTGTGACCCACTCTCGATGGAGAACTCCAAAGTCAGAGCAAAACCGAAGTACTTTTACAGCAGCAAAAGCACTGGAAAACACATGGAAAATGTAAGTAATAGTTGACTTTGAGGCTGTGTTCACTCTTGCATGAACCGGAACCAAACCTGGATTAGACCAGGATTTTAACCATGAACAGGACAATTCATATTTGTGTCTATAGCGCCCTCATCAGGCAGAATTGGGGAGTGAAGTACAGGTATCAGCAACAGGAAGCAAAGAGATACATACTTTGCAGTCAGTCCATCCGGGCCTTTCTCTGTTCTGAGTATTTGAGTATTTGAGTATTTGAGTATTTGAGTATTTGAGTATTTGAGGAGTTTGCAGTTCTTGTTTCTGTTAGTGAGACTCGTTAGTTATTTCTGTTGTGAATTCTTTAAATGCATTTTTAACCCGACAATCAGTGAAATATGTCGACTGACGGCTCCTTATCATAATTATAGAATAAAGTGTGGAATTAATGAAATTCACAAAGTGTTTATTGTTTTTTTTTGGGACATTTTGGCGTCTTCAAAAATACAAATTCCCATTATCTTAATTATTCTGGTTAATCGCTGTTCCGTAAAACTGAACCGCCAATATACAAGAAAAAAAGAAAAAAAGAGGGAGACAAAAACACAATTATTTCGCTAAAAAGGATCTATAAATATTGGAACTACATTTTGACATTGCCCACAGCAGTAGTTGGAGCAGTTCATGTTTTTCTACTTCAAAGTACGTCAACTCTTGTAACTACTTTTTATCCTCTTTTTCTACAAGGTTTTGTCATAAAGATAAAGTCCTTTCTTTTGGTCTCTCGTAAACTAAAGAGTCTAAAGATTTATTTGCCCTTTGAAGTTTGCGACTCTGATCCTCCCCGTCTGCTCCGTTTGTCAATGACCAATCGTGTCTGCTCCTCCAGATTAGCACCAATAACTTCTGAAATACAGGGCAAGACCGGGACCAAAGCAGGATGAAAAAAAGTCTGAACCAGAGCTAAACCAGGGCAAGACCGGGACCAAAGCAGGATTAAAACAAGACTGAACCAGAGCTAAACCAGGGCAAGACCGGGACCAAAGCAGGATTAAAACAAGATTGAACCAGAGCTAAACCAGGGCAAGACGCGACCAAGCAGGAGAAAAAAGATGAACAGAGCTAACAGGGCAAGAACGGCAAAGAATAAAAACACAGAGTATAGGCAGCGACGGCATTAAACAAGACTGAACCAGAGACTAAACCAGGCATAGACCGGGACCCAAAGCAGGATTAAAAACAGACTGGAACCAGAGTAAACCGGCAAAACCGACCAAAGCAGGATGAAAAAGACTGAAGCCAGAGCTAAACCAGGGCAAGACCGGGACCAAAGCAGGATTAAAACAGACTGAACCAAGCTAAACCAGGGCAAGACCCGGGACCAAAGCAGGATTAACAAGACTGAACCAGAGCTAAACAGGGCAAGACCGGGACCAAAGCAGAATTAAACAAGACTGAACCAGAGCTAAACCAGGGGCGAAGACCGGGACCAAAGCAGGATGAAAAAGAACTGAACCAGAGCTAAACAGGGCAAGACCGGGACAAAGCAGATTGAAACAGAGTGAACAGAAGCTAAACCAAGTACCAAAGCAGGATTAAACAAGACTGAACAGAAGGCTAACAGGCAAGACACGGGACAAAGCAGGATTACACAGACTGAACCAGAGCTAAACCAGGGCAAGACCGGGACCAAAGCAGGATTAAAACAAGACTGAACCAGAGCTAAACCAGGGCAAGACCGGGACCAAAGCAGGATTAAAACAAGATTTAACCAGAACTAAACCAGGACCAAAGCAGGATTAAAACAAGACCGAACCAGAGCTAAACCAGGCCAAGACCGGGACCAAAGCAGGATTAAAACAAGACTGAACCAGAACTAAACCAGGACCAAAGCAGGATTAAAACTAGACAGAACCAGAACTAAACTAGGACTAAACCACGATTAAAACAGGATCACACATAACTAAATCAAGACTAAAACAGGACTAAACAAGTACAAGGGCAAACCCAGAACTAAACCAGGACAAAGCCAAGACTAAACCAGGACTAGGACTAAACCTGGACTAAACCAAGACTAAACCAGGACTAGGACTAAACCAAGACCAGGACTAAACCAAGACTAACCTAGGTCTTGCAAATCCTATCGTTAGTGTCTTCATGTCTGGATCCAGGCCAGATCTTCCCTATGTCAGTTGGAATATTTCTCCCGCCGAAGCAGTACACGCTCATCCGGGGACCTTGCGCCCCCTGCTGGTGTTCTATAAACTCAGACATAATAATGTTTTCTCAGTCAAAATCATAAATAACACACACACATTGCTTCTCTCATTTGACTTCCCGCAAACCAGTCGCAATTCAATACGACTATCAAATGGAATGATCCACAGTTTCCCCCAAAAGTGCCCACTCTGATCACTGTAAAACGGGTTTAGAAGATCGTTTAGAAGATGTTTTTAGAAGTTTCCCGCCTCATTTCTTCTCTGAAAAACTGCAGACTTGAACTTGGGAATGAGAGGGTTAGAAAATGTGTGTGGATGGAATCTTTAACTACTACTGCGACTACTACTACTACGACTACTCCAACAACTATAGTAATTCTACTGCTATTACTTGCTATTATTGCCGGATTAACCTCCAGTACTGTGTGAAAGTGTGCGCCACAGAAGGTTAGCAGTTCAATTCCTGCTCCTTCACTTCTTAAAAAAACACTCCTCCTGTTTTGGCATTGAAGCTATCTAAACCTTCCATTAATCTAGAATAATCTGTCTCAGAATAGAAATGGGACGATATTTTAACAATGCGTCATGACTGTGCTGAACTGTGCCTGTTAAATGTCTCACCGGAAGTGAATTGACCATAAAATGAACCACAAAAATGCAGAAATATGACCTCGGACCCTTGTTTGGAAGATCACACAAGACCCTTCTGTCTCTCAGTAGTTTTAATTGCAGACGATATGCTTCATATTTGAATTTTGCATGTCTCAACTGCAAATATGACACATTTCCCCACGTATCCCCCACCTCTTTTCCCGTATCTATTGTTAAAATCACTGTGTACATTTCTAAAAATCTATGAATGGAATAAAGATAATTACATTTTGAGCTGTGTTGATAATTGGCCTTATTATTATTATTTAAATAGTCATGCTTAATCCGGTAAATTGTCGCTGCCCTATTCCTTCCACTCGAAGCATCTTTTGAGTGTATAGAAAATATTATTAGTGATATTTTTACATTTGCTTTACTTGGAAAAACTACTTTGCGAGCAGTAACCACGCCACTGACACAAAACAAACAATAATGGGTGTATTTTGGGCCGCGGTTGGTTCTATTTGGCTCCTGCCTTTCCGAGTTACTTTACTGCGCCTTGGGATTCTTCTGTGTTTATCCAACTATAAGCCGCAAGTCTGTCTTTACGCCAAGTGGGTCAACTCTCCTCCGAGCAACTGCCTAAAAATATTAAAAAATATTAAAAAATACTTCAACTCTTTCCTCTCCCTCCTGGCATTTTTCCGACTCAAAAAAGCAGGTCACGAGATCCGAATCTTATAATAACAATGATACTATTTGCTGAGGTGTGCACAATTTCGAAGGGGGGATGTGTCAAGAAGGGTTTTTACAAAGGACGCACGTGAGTTTTCAACTTTTTTCTCTCTTTTTTTGGGGGGGGGGTTAAGCGCTACCAGACGCCGCGCACATGTGGTCTGCAAAAACAAAAGCCCCTCTGTCTGTTCCGATGCATGCATGCTGCTCATTGTTTTGGCTGCAGAAATGTTAAGTATGATGGTTTCGTGCCAGTCGCGCTAAATTACACAATAATGTTTGAAAGAAGTTGAACATGGGGTGAGGAGCGATTGAGAGTAACTCCTGGAATGCCCTAATTTTATACAAGAAGAGGAAATTATAGGGGGTTTTGTTCAAAGGTGCGCTGTGTAACTTTTTGTGTGGGGGCGGGGAACAGTTATTGAATTACATGTGTTTTTATTATTCACTACCTTGAATACTGCGAGCGGGGATGTCGCTCCGCAGATCTAACCTGTAACTTGGCCTAGTGGCGTCACCTGCTTGTCTCAGTACAGATAGATACGTACATACAATGCCATACTGTGGAACATTCCAGACAATGCAATGCTCTACATCAGGGCTATTCAACTTCATTTTCCTGCCGGGTAGGCTACTAACCAGGTTGGAACCAAGACTAACCCAGAATCAAACCAGGTCCAAACCATGTCTAAAGCAGAATTAAATAAGGACTGAGCCAGCAAAACCAGCAAACCAGGTTTAAACTTGTAATAAACCAGAATTAAACCAGAAAACAAGAACAAAATTGAACAATAATATTTAGAAGATTGGTCGCGGGCCAAATCAGATCGTTTGGCGGGCCTGATCTGGCCCCCGGGCCTTAACTTGAATAGCCCTGCTCTACATGAAGATGGCACAAGTGCATATGACAAGGTTTCATGTTTTTCTAATTCTTATTTCATTGGGTGCGATCGAGGCCGTGGTCATTTTCAGTTTCAGTTTGTTTAGAAAAACTGAAAAATAGTTTAAAAGTTTAGAATAAGAGGAAGTTCAGCGTAGAGTAAAACGTCATCTTTTTATTTGTGTCATCAATAAGCAACATTCCAGAAAAAAGAGAGACAGAGACAATTTACGCACTACTGACACATTTTTCAATTTTTTTTTTTTCTAAGCTTAGTTTTATTGTTGTTCATCAGAAACATACCTGGAGTTGTAATTTGTTTCACACATGTTGTTTTATTAATCCTGTTTATGAGGTTGTCTTCTCTGAGCCTCAACAATGACTCAGGATTATCACAGGTAAAAATCCAGACTTCTCCTGCGCAGTTTGTAAATCCATAAACCATCTCCAGATTTGTTTGGTCAAAATGCTTTCACAACAAACACTTTATACCATTCACGTTGCCTAAGGGCTTCATTTAGTTTTCATCGTTCATGCCCATTGCCGACAGCAGAGGGGGCTCTAACGTCTGAATACCAAATTGGAAATGGAAGTGTGTTTCCAAATGTAGACGTTATTTCAAGTTAAAAACAAAAAAATACTAATCCTAGAGGGAACAGAATGTGTTTAAAAGCCAATTCCACTTCTACATAAATGCCATAAACAGTTGTGACCACTAGTAGTCTTGGACTGAATCGTTTGGCGAATGAAGAAACTTTGGTGCTCAGGTGCTCGGCCGGTTGTGAGGTCAGTGAGGTGATGAGGTATGATGGAACTGTTGACGGAAACAACCAGACGCTGGTGGTGGTGAAGAGGAGGGTTGTGGAGGGCTGGAGCGGGTTGCAATCAATCAATAACAGATCCTTTCCCCAGAACTCAAACGTAGCACGTGTAGGCCACAAGGTCATGGCATTGTCTTGCTTCCCCTGACATAGTATTCGTATCAATCCAGCACAACAGTTACTACAATACAACAATAGGCCTTTATTGCATTTCCTGTGCCATTGACGACCACATTTTGCAAACGATACAGCAACACAGACCCCTTAAAAACAATCAGACCAGACTCACCCTGGTCATTTACGTGACTAATTGCCCTCACGACACAGCGCACCATCTTCAGCACTAGGCAGCTATTATCTTTAGTCTGATTTAAACTGCTTCATTCGTCATTGGGCCAGTGGGTGGAGTCCTTGTGCTCTCTACATGCTTAATTTGAAGATATTCAGTATGAAATAGGACTCTAAAAGTACGTTAAAACTAGTGAATAATGCATAAAAATTGGACTTTTAGATTTAAGAATGGAATGTTCTGAACATTTTATTGATCCACAAAGGAGATTACATGTGCATAGCAACTTTACCAAATGCACAGCTTCTCAGACAGAGGTGATATATCTTTAGAGTTGTTTTAAAAATAAGAACGTTTACTCCCGGGCGATAGGAAGTGCGCTTTCCGGTTCTCTCCATGGACACATCCAGCGTAACTGTAAACTGACCTGCTCCTGTAGTGCAGTGTGTGGACAACTTGCCACCCTTTTTAATACTACTACTACTACTACTACTACTACTACTACACTGACTCATTGTTTGATTGTTTGAACTTTAGGGCTCAAAATATATCATGTACAAATGAATTTTCTTTTTATGTCTTGTGATACAACAACATTTTAGCTGTAGAGGGTAGAATAATAACTTCTGAAAACTTTTTATTTATAACCATGATTTAAAAAAAAAAAAGACATGTTATTTATATTGCACTTTACATTTGACAGCAAATCCCAAAGTGCAACAGAATAAAACTGCATACAACAAACAAAAAAGCCTCTTCAGAATATGATAATAAATAGTATCATATGCTACTACTACTACAACTACTACTACTACCACCGCCACCACCACCTATAAAACCTCTAGTCGGCCTACTACATTAACTTTGACTCACTTTTACAGCTACTTCCTTTCAGGCTAAACAATACTGACCCTAAAACTTGACTTTGTCGAATTGAAAGTTCTGATTTATGTTTGGCAGTAAAACGTGACCTACTTTATCCCTCTAGCAGAGGCGGGAGGCAGGCACAGGTAGCGCAGCAGGATTAGCGTTTGCCTGTAGCATATTGACTCTCACATACAGCGCCGTGCCCTGGATTTGTGGACCTCCAGGTCTCAGGGGGGGTCCCACCTCGGAGCGGCCCCATGTCAAGCTTCATTTACTGGGGTGGGTTTCCTCGTCTGCCCCACTCTACCTCCAACAGCCTCACATGGATGCCTTTCTCAGTCGTCAGATATTATGGAAACAGTGTTAAGAAATAGGACATCTAGACTAAAGTACATTTAAATAATAGTATCCATGCTTTAAATGTGTGAATAGTGGATCAACTTTGGCGCTTAGACCCTGTCAGTAGATAGAGGGGATAGAGAGTGTCTTTATTAAGAGGTACACTATTCCACAGCATGGCAATATACAATATGGATCTATCTTGCATTTATTCGATTACAGAGTTTTGAAAATACTTTAAAAAACATATATTCTGCTTATTGTGTGTGGGGTCACCTCTGGACAGATCTGTCAAGTCATGGCGTCACTTGCTTGTCTCCAAAATTACATAATGCACCTTTTAAGTCTTGGTTTAGTTCATGTTTCCACACTTAATTTTGTCTCTCTTTTGTATTACCCAACTAGCCCACTGGTCCGAGTTAAGTCAAATTTCCAATTGTATCTTATGCCATGTATTCATATAGGCAATCAGAAAGTAAAAAAAAAAGTATATAAACAGAGTCTAAAACTATAAAATAAATCTCCTAAAACCCTCTGAGTGAGATTACACCTAGTTTTCAGATGTTTTCCTTTTCTGCAATGCATTAGACTCCCAGATGTGAAAGCTATTTACTTTCAATCTCTAATATTGTCCTCTTTGCCACATTAGTTTGTTCAGGCATGACACCTCCCAGGAGTCATGCCACGTCCCAGCCTGCTTCAAGTCGTCCATCATTGTCCCTGTCCCCAAGAAGCCCCGGATCACTGGACTTAATGACTACAGGCCTGTGGCGCTGACGTCTGTAGTCATGAAGTCATTTGAACTCCTGGTCTTGCCCCACCTCAAGTCCTTCACCTCCTCCCTGCTGGACCCCCTGCAGTTCGCCTACAGAGCCAACAGGTCTGTAGACGACGCCATCAACCTGGCACTCCACTTCATTCTGCAGCATCTGGACTCCCCGGGAACCTACGCCAGGATCCTGTTTGTGGACTTCAGCTCTGCATTTCAACACCATCCTCCCTGCTCTGCTCCAGGACAAGCTCTCCCAGCTCAACGCCTGACTCTGACAATAAACTCTTTCTGACTGATTCCACCTGCAGGTGGATCACTGACTTCCTGACGGATCGGAGGCAGTGCGTGCGGCTGGGGAAGAATGTCTCAGACACTCTGGACTATCAGCACAGGAGCTCCACAGGGCTGTGTACTTTCTCCTCTGCTCTTCTCCCTGTACACAAACTGCTGCACCTCCAGCCACGACTCCGTAAAACTGATCAAGTTTCGGACGACACCACCCTCATCGGGCTCATCTCGGACGGGGATGAGTCTGTCTACAGGAGGGAGGTGGACCGGCTGGTGTCCTGGTGCAGCGGTAACAACCTGGAGTTCAACGCCCAGAAGACAGTGGAGATGATCGTGGACTTCAGGAAAGTCACAGCCCCCCAGCCCCCCCTCATCATGACAGACTCCCCCATCACCACCGTGGACTCCTTCCGCTTCCTCGGCACCACCATCACCCAGGACCTCAAGTGGGAGCCCTCCATCAGCTCCCTCATCAAGAAGGCCCAGCAGAGGATGTACTTCCTGCGGCAGCTGAGGAAAGCCAAGCTGCCAGTGCAGATGATGGTGCAGTTCTTACACGGCCATCATTGAGTCCATCCTCACCTCCTCCATCACCGTGTGGTACGCTGGAGCCACAGCCAGGGACAAACAGAGACTACAGCGCATTGTGCGTTCTGCTGAGAAGGTGATCGGCTGCAGACTTCCATCTCTGCAGGACCTGTACGTCTCCAGGGCTCTGGGACGAGCAGGTCGGATCACAGCTGACCCTTCTCACCCTGGACATGGTCTATTTGAACCACTCCCTTCAGGCAGGAGGCTACGGTCCATCCGGACCAGAACCTCCCTTCGCCACAAGAATAGTTTCTTTCCCTCTGCCGTTGGACTCATGAACACTTCTAAACACCTGTCACTTTAACTGCACTATTCATCACTCACTGCACTGTCACTTTCTGCACTACAACTGTAAATTTAACTGTAACTCTCGTGTACATAGTAATGCCTATTTTATTTTTATTTTATATTATAGTAATTTTAAATTGTTTCTTAATGCATGCCCTTTTTGATTCATATATGTTGTTTTTATTATTGATCAGTGTTTTATGTTGCACCTTAACGCCGAGACAAGATTCTATGTTTGTGAATTTTGTTCATTGACAATGGCAATAAACCCCTTTTGATTCTGATTCTGAGCTTTACGTCTGTCACGTTCTGATGACGTATTAAATGCCATGCTCAGAGATAAATACCAACCTACCTACAAGATAAACTAGTTAATTCTTAAGATAAATGCCAAGTATGCTCAAGATAAATGGAGTTTATAATGTGTCATCGAAGTCAATAAAGGCAAAAGTCCGAATTTTAATAGCTCCATGAGCAAAGTGAGTACTTTGTTTGTATTGAGCCAAGACTGCAAAGACCACTTTACATCTCTGGACCACTCGAACATCAGTCCTCATCAAATTGTTTTATCCTAGATTTTGGTAATCAGACCATTCCAAAAGTCACAGTCTTTATAGACATGTCCACGATGAGGGACTCGTGTGGAGCAGAAGGTCAAGCAGGAGCTCAATGCTCTGTGAAGCCGGGGCTGGCGTGGATCATGCATCAGGAGGGTCCAGCATTTATGCATTCTCATATCATCAACTGACTCAATGTTATTTTAAAACTGACATTTTTGTTTTAATGAGAAAACATTCCAGGCCAGGTTTGAAGGGCAGTGTCATTGAGCTCGACTGGTATAAACACAACTGATATTGACACACAACAGCATCATTATTTAAACATTTAATCGGATAAGAATGAAATCGGATTTTGTTTCATCCAAATATTGAATAAATAGTGTCTAATGATTTATCAGTGATTACTCAACTATTTCTTTTTAATTTATTACTAATGCAATGGCCTTAAAACATTCTCAGTGCATGTTTATAATTTTCTTTAAACCAAAAAGTTGATATTAGTATTTTAAAAATGTAAAAGAGTGAAAATACATTAAAAAAATTATCCAAGAATCATTGTCTTCTGTCAAATATTGTTAATGTCTATTTAATTGTATGTTTTTATTATTGACGTGGCATATATGATACGCCTGTAACACTGTGTCGCGCTGGGACAGTGGGCAGCTGGCAACCATCTTAAACTGAGTGTTTAAAGTCATTTAAAATGGGAATTATATGTCTATTTGATGGTCACATTGCCTTATGTGCAGTAAATCTTACATGCTAGTACAATACTGTAATATGTACCACTGACGTTGGAAATAAAGATTTTATAGTAGACTACATTGTACAGGTCATGGAGCTGAAACATGGGTCTAAAACTGCCAAGTTACTGGAATATATATTTATGACTTCTTCTGTCTTTATTTGATGTATTTTGTCATACTGCTAAAAGGGAACAGCTGTTGAGCTTGTGATTTCAGTTGCCTTATTTTCACATGCTGTTGGTGAAAAAAAGAATACATTTTAAATCACTTTATAGACAGAAAGTTTTACAATGACATGAATGTTTTATTTTGTTTTGTTGTGATGGGTTTGTTCTTTGATAAATGACGCGGCTCTGAGAATCTATTCTGCTGTTTTTAAGTGCTTTTCTGTCATCTCATCATGATGAGGAAAACTGCGTGCTGAGACCAGGAGTAAACCGGCGGTGTGTAATATGAAATGTGTATCTTAAACTGTTGAGTGGTGGTGCCCTCTACTGGCTGCAAGTAGAAAT
Organism: Chaenogobius annularis; assembly: GCA_015082035.1. Classification (NCBI taxonomy): domain Eukaryota; kingdom Metazoa; phylum Chordata; class Actinopteri; order Gobiiformes; family Gobiidae; genus Chaenogobius; species Chaenogobius annularis. The sequence goes on from BJKM01000103.1 coordinate 171,727, forward strand.
GACACAGTTTGCAGTGTTGGAAATAGAACCCAATGTAATTATGTTTGTTATAAATATTTTCTTTTTTTGTTCTAAAACATGAGAGACCAAACTAAAGGTATTCAAGGGCATGATTAAAGGCTAATAACGATGGAAAGGATACATGATATTTCCCTTTTAATGAAAAAAATAAAATAAAATCGTTTCTGAAGAGTAAATAAATGTTTATTTTGTGTGACAATCCATAGGTTTAAATCACGTGACTTATTTGTTGTCGCTGCCGTGTTGAAGACGTCACATGACGTTGCCTCTCCGCTGTTAGATAGTCATGTAACAGCGCATAGAATTGAAAATGAAAACGGTTGATACTTCAAGAAGACAGAAGTTATGCCCTTTGATCCTTAACTACAGTCGCTGCGACAACTTGCCACAACAAACTTTTGCGGACATTAGCATCCAAGCTTCCTCGTACACAAGGCCCTCAGAGCTTTCAAGAGCACGGACTTTGTGTCTGATCCTAAAATATACCACCTGGACAGTTGGAAATTAAGCTCGTCTGCAAGTATGCTAACGTTTATTAGCATAGACACTAAATAATATGTAAACTAGCATTAGCCAGCTGCTAATTATCTGAATCAAACAGCTCAGCCTCAGTCTGGAGGGTTTTCTGTAAGTCTACTGCTCCCTCCTGACCACAGTAATACATTTCTGATAAAAACCAGGGTCTTAGGGGATGTTACAGAAGAGGAATCCTTTGTTTTGAGACTTTTGGTTGGCACAGCCCACAGCGCAGCATGTGGCTTTCGTCCTCAAGATGGCAGTAGCAGCAAGTGTGTTGCGTCACTTTGGACCCATGAATTGCATGTTATACCAGCTGGTATGCAAAACATATATCCAAATCAAAATCATATTAAAATTTTAACACTTTTTTTCTTGAAATACCTGGTTAAAATGTTTGTCCAAAACCCATTCTTGTCTGAGTCCCGTGCGGCGCCCCGTCCCTCCTGTAGTTTTACGACCTATTTACTGTCAGCTGACTCTGATCTGAGCCTCCAGACGCAGAGGGCTTCAGAGGGGGCCATGCCAGAGCTGGATCCCACACGAGACCTCTACTGCTGGGGCTCTCTCACAGCCCTGGGTGGCCCTCTCTGGAGCCATGATTTGGATTATACATAACAAAATGTAAAAAACTTAATCAGAGACAAATGATTAAATGGCTTTCTTCAACATGCCAGTATCCAAAGAAAGTGGTCAAAAATAACAGTTGAACAAAATAGCCCCCAAAAAACAAAACAAAAAAATAAGACCGTAAATGACACAAATACATTTTTAAAAATTTATCCAAAATACATAAAATCACATAATTTTGTAAAACCGTTATTTGCATAAAAATCAAGTTGCATCTAAATTCTCTCAGGTGCACTATGTAACTTGAAATGTTACTTAGTGCACCTTTAAGAAACATTTAATCTGACTTGGCTGGTTGGCTGCTGCAGAAACTTTTTAAATGATATCGCACACAAAAATGGTGTGTTTTACTGTGACATTACTGTGTCACTTAGTGCAAAAATGTATTTTTAACATGATTTAAATTTGTTAGTAAAGTTACTCTACAAACCCAATATATTCCATTTTAAAGCCCTAGACTGTAGCTACCTTGTATATTTGGGCTTTATTCTACTGATACATCTTTAAAGAACATAAGGAAACTATTATTCTAATAAAAATGGAATTAACGAGGTTTTAGGGCTTGGGGTGAAAATACCACACACAGGAAGGAGCAAAACAAAGTAGTAGTTAGTAGCTATGCAGTTGTAAAAGGAGCTCTAGATTAAAGGGAGGTGTACAATAAATAGATTGTAAATTGGTCTCAATAGTGGGAAAGAATAGGGTTAATTTGGTAAAAATGACCACCCTGTTTAGAGTTTGTGTTCCCCCATCAACCTAAAACATTCACAGTGAGCTAATCTTGCAGCGAGGTCCTCCTGCAGGGTCCTCACTCATAAAATAAATGAATTAAATGAATCCATGTAAGACCATCCCTATTTTAGTATTATTTAGCATATCTGGGTATAGAGTTTTGACAAAATGTGCATTACAACATCTAAAATTGTTGTAATAGCACTTAAAATCGCTGACCTAGAAACCTACAGTTCAAGTTCATCCTGGGAGGTTGCGTGGGAAAATGCAGAGTTTAGTCCCCAAAGCCTTAACTAAAAGAACAGCCACAAAATACTGCACATGTGGCCCAATGGATTCACCTGGAGGGACAGCGCATGTGGTAGAGGCAGAGGAAGTCATCTATTTGGCCAGATTGTTCAAACGTGGAGGATTTCCTTTGGTCCTTCTGCCCTCCAGTTACTTTCATTAGCAGTAGCAGTGTCCTCACCTGGGACTTGTGTGTGTTTGGATGAGGCAAAAGAGAAACCTGCGCAACTACATGGATTGGAGTTTATAGATAGCCCTTCAATAGTGTGGTATTATTATAAGTATAATTAACGTACAACACAATATAAATGTATGTAATATAGATCTAAGTGCCTGATATATCTTTTGGATATGATATGACTCTAAAGTTAACTCCGTAACTGAAGGGGAGTCCGCATACCACTACCAATGGCACACGTACCACAGTTTGAGAACCACTGTTCTAAGCGTACGGCTCTACAGACAATTGTCAAGAAAAGTTGCACCAGTTTTTGATTGTCAATGATTGGCTTGGGTCTTTTTAATCACGAGATCTACAAGGATAATCCTGTCAGTCAAATTATAGGAGAAAGACATTTGCCTTTATATATATATATATTATAAAATATAATTCATAATTTTTTATATATGTATCACCCCAGCACCTGATGAGTGTTTGTGTGTGTTTGTGTGTGTGTTATAAGTCAGTATTTTATTGGAAACTTATTTTTTTACAAACTTTAGCTCAATTTAAGGTCAGCGTAGAAACAATTTTGTTCTTATATTGTATGAAACTCTTAAGTAAAATGTGTGAAGAAGCGAATAACTGTACATTTATTGACATAAAATGCAAATAATAATGTAATAATTTAATGTTGCAAATGTATTAACCGGATGTTGTTCCTCCCTGAACCGACACCTTAACGTGGTGGAGGGGTTTGAGCGCCCGAATGATCTCAGGAGCTATGTTGTCCGGGCGGCTTCAAGCCCCTGTAGGTCTCCCAAGGCAAACAGGTCCTGCTGGTGACGGGTCAGACAAAGATCGGTTCACAAGCCCCCTATGACGAAAAAAAAACCAAGGCCAGTTACGTCGCCCGGATTGGCGTTAACCGGGGGCCCCACCCTGGAAGCCAGTGCCTGGGCGTGAGGTGCTCGACGGCGAGCGCCTGGTGGCCGGGTCTTTCCCCACCGGGGCCCAGCCGGTGCAACCCAAACGAGTGACGTGGGCCGTCCTCCCGTGGACCCACCACCTGCAGGGGGGGATCCGTAAGGGGCTGGTGCAGAGGGATCTGGGCGGCAGTCGACGGCAGGGCCTCGACGAACCGGATCCCGGACGCAGAGACTAACTTCTGGGACATGGAACGTCACCTCACTGGGGAGAAAGAGCCTGAGCTTGTGCGGGAGGTTGAACGGTTCCGACTAGATATAGTCGGCACTCACCTCCACGCACAGTTTGGGCATCTGGAACCCATCCTCTTGAGAGGGGCTGGACGCTCCACTTCTCTGGTGTTGCCTGCGGGGAGAGGCGGCGGGAGCTGGCGTGGGCTTGCTTTATTGCCCCACAGCTCAGCCGCCATGTGTTGGAGTTTACCCCAGTGAACGAGAGGGGTCGCGTCCCTACGCCTTCGGGTTGGGGACAGGTCTCTCCACTGTGGTGTCGGCCTACGGGCCGAACAACGGTGCTGAGTACCGGGCCTTCTTGGAGTCCCTGGGAGGGTACTGGACAGTGCACCGACCGGGGACTCCGTTGTTCTACTGGGGGACTTCAACGCCCACGTGGGCAACGACAGTGAACACCTGGAGAGGGGTGATTGGGAAGAACGGCCCCCCCGATCTGAACCCGAGCGGTGGTTCAGTTATTGGATTTCTGTGCTAGTCACGGACTGTCCCCATAACGAACACCATGTTCAAGCACAAGGGTGTCCCACCACGTGCACGTGGCACCAGGACACCCTAGGCCGGAGGTCAATGATCGACTTTGTTGTCGTGTCATCTGACCTCCGGCCGCAGCGTGTCTTGGACACTCGGGTAAAGAGAGGGGCGGAGCTGTCAACCGATCACCACCTGGTGGTGAGTTGGATCCGCTGGCGGTGGAGGAAGCCGGACAGACTTGGCAGGCCCAAGCGTATAGTGAGGGTCTGTTGGAACGTCTTGCGGAGCTCCTGTCAGCAGGCGTCTTTCAATTCACACCTCCGGGAGAGCTTCTCCCAAATCCCGGGGAGGGCTGGGGACATTGAGTCCGAGTGGACCATGTTCTCGACCTCCATTGTCAATGCGGCTGCTCGGAGCTGTGGTCGCAAGGTCTCAGGTGCCTGTCGCGGCGGCAACCCCCGAACCCGGTGTGTGGACACCGGAAGTAAGGGAATGCCGTCAGGCGGGAAGAAGGAGGCCTATCAGGCCTCTTTTGGCTTGTGGGACTCCTTGAGGCCGTTGAGGGGTATCGGCGGGCCAGGCGTGCCGCAGCTCGTGCTGTTCGCAGAGGCAAAAACCCGGGTCTGGGAGGAGTTCGGGGAGGCCTGGAGGAGGACTATCGGTCGGCCCAAAGAAAATTCTGGCAAATCCGTCCGGCGCCTCAGAGGGGGAAGCAGTGTCCCACCAACACCGTTTACGGTGCGGGTGGTGACCTGCTTGACCTCGACTGGGGATGTCGTCGGGTCGTGGAAGAGAAGTACTTTTGAGGACCCTCCTAAATCCCACTGCCACGTCTTCCGAAGAGGAAGTAGAGACGGAGGACTCGGAGGCTGACTCATCTATCACCCAAGCCGAAGTCACTGAGGTTGTTGGCAAACTCCTCATGTGGCAGAGCTCCGGGGTGTGGATGAGATACGCCCCGAGTACCTAAAGTCTCTGGATGTTGCAGGACTGTTCTTGGTTGGACACGCCTCTGCAAGACATCGCGTGGCGGTCGGGGTCGGTGCCTCTGGACTGGCAGACCGGGTGTGTGGTCCCTCTGTTCAAGAAGGGGGACCGGAGGGTGTGCCTCCAACTATAGAGGGATCACACTCCTCAGCCTCCCTGGTAAGGTCTATTCCAGGTGTACTGGAGAGGAGAATCCGACCGATAGTTCGAACCTCAGATTCAGGAGGAGCAGAGTGGTTTTCGTCCTGGTCGTGGAACACTGGACCAGCTCTATACTACTCCATCGGTGTGCTCGAGGGTTCATGGGAGTTTGCCCAACCAGTCCACATGTGCTTTGTGGATCTGGAGAAGGCTTTCGACCGTGTCCCACTGGTGGTGCCCTTTGGGGGTGCTGCGGGAGTACGGGTCCGGGGCCCTTTGCTCAGGGCTGTCCTCGTCCCTGTATGACCGGAGCAGGAGCTGTGTTCGCATTGCGGCCAGGTAAGTCAGATCTGTTCCCAGTGCGTGATTTGGACTCCGCCAGGGCTGCCCTTTGTCACCGGTTCTGTTCATTGTTTTTATGGACAGAATTTCTAGGCGCAGTCAGGGGCGGAGGGGGTCCGGTTTGGAGAGCACCAAGGATCTCATTCTCTGCTGTTTGCAGATGATGTTGTCCTGATGGCTCCACATCAAACCTGGACCTGCAACATGCACCTGGGACGGTTTGCAGCCGAAGAGTGTGAAGCAGCTGGGATGAGAATCAGCACCTCCAAATCTGCAAGGCCATGGTTCTCGACCGGAAAAAGGTGGCTTGCCCTCTCCAGGTGGGTGGGGAGTCCTTGCCCCAAGTGGAGGAGTTTTAAGTATCTCGTGCGATCTTGTTCACGAGTGAGACGGAAGGATGGAAGCGTGAGATTGGACAGGCGGATCGGGCGGCGTCTGCAGTGATGCGGTCGCTGCATCGGACCAGTGTGTGAAGAAGGAGCTGAGTCGAAAGACAAAGCCTCTCGACTTTACCGGTCAATCTACGTTCCTACCCTCACCCTATGGTCATGAGCTTTGGGTATGTGACCGAAAGGACAGAATCGCGGACTACAAGCGGTCGAAATGAGTGTTCCTCCCGCAGGGTGGCTGGCGCGCTCCCTTAGAGATAGGGTGAGGAGCCTCAGTCACACGGGAGGAGCTCGGAGTAGAGCCGCTGCTCCTCCACGTCGAGAGGAGCCAGCCTGAGGTGGCTCGGCATCTGTTCCGGATGCCTTCCTGGACGCCGTCCCTAGGGAGGTGTTTCGGGCATGTCCCACCGGGAGGAGGCCCCGGGAAGACCCAGGACCACGCTGGAGGACTATGTCTCTCGGCTGGCCTGGGAACGCCTCGGGATCCCCCCGGAGGAGTTGGAGGAAGTGTCTGGGGAAAAGGAAGTCTGGGAGTCCCTGCTTAGACTGCTGCCCCGCGACCCGGCCCCGGATAAAGCGGAAGAAGATGGATGGATGGTATGGATGGACTATGGTAATGTGCAAATGTATAAACCGGATGTGTTGCGTTGTGCATCTTTATTATTTGATAATGCAGACAGATATGGGTAACTTTTCCAGTCATAGTATCATCTCTTCTCATTTTCAGTGGTCTCTAAAGGGCTTTGAGCTTCTGAAAAACCACTTTAACACATCCATCGTAGCTTGTTTTTATGCTTTTCTGTGCAAATATTTGGGGAGTGGGCCGATCCGGTTTCACTTTGGCGTTTTGGAAAATGTCCTTCACGTGCAGCTCCAGCCAGGAAAGTTTTTTTCCTTCTTTTTTTCCTCTTTAGCTTGAGGGCTATAGTCTGTTTTCATGTGGCGCTAGGAGGCTAATTAGTTTAGCAGACGGCCTTAGCCTGCAATAACCCGAAGCGCTAACAACTCTCTGACACTGACAGCTTACTTGACCTGGGAAAAGAGAAGGTCAACAAGATATTTAGAATCAAAATCACAATTTAAATGGCCAAAATCAGCTGTTCTTCAGGTGATGAATGGGATTTTGTGAACCAAATGTCCCTTGTAACCCTGTAGTCTAGACCCTCTACCAACATGTTCTGAAATGCATGGGATTCTTGGATTAGTTTAGGTGTTCAGATTGTTCTTCTTCTCTCAAATGTTTATGCTCCTTGACGGGTTTAAAATGCAATTTGCGAACTGAAAAATATGAACTGTAAATCAGTTTAAAATGCCAAATGCCAATCGGACCTTGGCATTTGGCACTTTCCATCCCAAAATGCCAAGGTCCGATTTTTAAACTGTCTTGAAGCCTTGGCCTAAACCTAATCTGATTGTGAAATCATTATAAAAAGGTTTACTGGTTTGGAAGGAAGGGTTTGGAAGGAGGGGTTTGGAAGGAGGGGGTTGGCCACGTGCACTATACGCTCATGCGCGCTGTGGGGTAATAATATACGGTAGGTTTATAGTTGTTAATAATATAATTTGTGTTGTCTTTAAATCTTTAAATGTCCATGTTATTCAATGATTTTTAAAGTGATTAAATGTCTACAAAAAGCCTTAGAAACATATGTTAACATATGCTAAGTCTAGGTATTTGTACTTATATAGTAGTTCTTTCATTTCATATTTCATGTTCATTTTATATTCAAACCTTTTCTGCATGAATTAAACTAAATGTTTAATTTCTGCACATCTTTCTGTATCTTCTTAAAGACTGATGCAATAAAATGCACTTTTACTCCACTCACTGCTTTACATTAACTCATGGACAACTCAGTTCATCTGTGAAACAAATAACGCTAACATCTAAAGGGTTAGGTTAGGTTTCACTTGCATTTTGTAAGCTACAAATTGCGAGTTAGCATTAATATTCATTTTGAATACCATCCACTCACTCTAGTTTGACTTGAGCTGGGACAGTTTCTGCATCCGTCCCATGGATCTCCCTGACGTGTTTGGGAGAAGCATGTCGCAGCCACGGAGACACAAAACACGGATCGGGTCAGTGGGAGTCAACAATTTGATAGGAATATTAGAATAGAAATTTGGCGCTTAGACCCAGGTAGAAACATTTTGTACTCAGGAGGGAGGTCGAATAGAGATCATAGAGAGGATTTCCCCCGGGCTCTAGTCTAGACCCTGGTGGTGGTGAAAAGCTGAAGTGATGAACTGATGATGAAGAGGAAAAGGAGGAGGATGCGAGGCCTGTTTCAAAGCCATCTGAAGGCTGACTGCCTGCAGCGGAGGAGCGCCTCCTGATACATGACAGTGGAGCCTTCATGGCGAAGCAATAACCTCTACCAGAAAAGTTACATAGTGCAATTTTAGCGACAGGAAAATGACTTGTATCAGGAAGCTCGTAGGTGTGGTAGCATGTTAGCACTAGCTGTTCGTACTCCAGCCAAACGATTCAAACGTCAGAGTGATTAAGTCTTTATCATGGGCCCTCGGGAGCTGACCACAGGAAGAGCCTTTGAATAAATCTGAGTCAAACAGGAAGTGCTGACAGCTGTTCAAACCATACGCTACCCTCCCACTGCTTCCTCCCCGAGTCCTGGACCTGCACGGGGAAAAACCTACAAACCAGAGCTAAAAGAGGAGTTACTGCTACTATTATACTGCACGCGTTCATCTGATAACGTTAACGTGATGATGCGATTTGTCCCATTTCACTTAAGCCAGATGCCCTGCCTCTAGAGCCATCAGCCACATTACTATGACAAGAGTGAAAGGGGGAAGTGTCTCCAGTACAACGTTTTTTTAAATCTTCATACTGTTCATTCCTCTGACAGTGTATTCATTTAGTTGTATTTGAAAGGGACAAGTATGTTTCATGGGCTCGTCTCTCTTTCCGTTAGTCCCGGCTCTACTCGGCTCTGAGCTCGTGGCCCCGCTCAGCCCTGATCGCATTTCCATTACAAACTGTGCTCAGTGGTGCTGCGTAAAAACTGGGCGTCGGCAAAAGGAAGTGTGCTCCACAGACACGACAACACATGACAACTGCCACACTATGATAAAGTAAATATAAAACATCAGAAAAAGTGCTACAGTGACTGCCAATAAAGCAGAGAGAAGCAGACGGAATTACGGGCTCAGAGGAAGGATACAAACGCGGAGAATAGCGAACAGGACAAATAAACTTTGACTCAACTCGTGAAGAGTTAAACCACAGCGTTCTCATCCATGTCCTCATCCCCCGGTTCAATGAAGCCCAGTGCACAAAACATCACTATTAATCCAGTTTTGAAGCCTTCTTTACACAAATAACACATTAAGCGAGTGTAGATCTTCTCGTGAGTTTGTTTATAATCCACGTTGGAAGAGTGGGTGAGGATGCAGCAGATTACATATAAACTCATCAGCTCTGTGTATTAAAAGCTTTTATCTGCCCCACTGCACCGCATTTCAAAAATGAGAAATACACAGTTTGTATGTGCATAAAACTAGAAGTGCAGTGCTTTAATGAGTGGCTTTAATCCGGACAGGAGGAAAGATGATGCTAGACGCAATAGTTTAGTCTTTACTCTCGGGGGTCATACCAATGTCATAAGACTTTCTTCATGTCCGTGGTCTGCATTTTATGTCTCATGTTTATAAACTCACACAGCGGTGTTCTGTCTCCTGCTGCAGAAACATGACCGTTTTAACCAATCTGACTGTGGAAGTGAAGTTTAGTCCCTGCTTGGCTCGACTCGGCCCGAGGGGGAAGAGGGTACTAAAAAAGAACCAGGTCTGAGGTAGCACCAAATGGAAAAGTGCTAAAGCAGGGCTGAGTCGAGTCAAGTGGAGTCGGTACTAATGGAAAAGGGCTGTCAGAGGCGCTGTACCTGTTTTAAATGTTTTTAAATGTGAAAACAGAGTTCATTTTAACCTCTGGACAGCAGTCCACATGCATTGCTCACTTCCCAAATGCATTCTGAACGTCCTAAATATTTACCGCAATATATAAGCACATTTCATGTTACTCTGAGCCCAGAGCAAATTATGCTGACATGGGTGAAGCTAACAATAATCAGCATGCTAACGGCGCACTTCCTGCTATAGTTATAGTCTTATACTTTGTTCCTCAACCAATAAACTGTACAAAGTAGAATGCAAACAATTCATTTAACTTCATGAAATCCAATAAATACTGGACTTAAATCGCCCCCAAAAATGAAACGACACAAAATAAATGTTACAGGAACAAATACCAAACAAAAACTCATAGAAAACACTGGTGGATTAATATTTTATTTTGATTACCAGTTCATTCATCATAAAACGTGAACATTAACATGTGTTTGATATGAAAACATGCATCTGATACGCACATATATGTTGTTTATTTTAGTGTTTATCACTGATCGCATTTGTTTGTCTTCACCATAAAGGGGGCGGGGCCAGGGTGATTAATATTGCACGTTTCTCAACCAAACAATGTGGATTTCTTTGTTGGATATTTCTTTCAAAAACAATTCGTCTTCCTCATAGTTACACAGGGCGTCGCCCACAATCTCAGATAATGACAAATTGTAGCACGTGAACGCAAACAAGTCTTGTTTTGAGTTACCCAATACCCAAGATTGCAATTTCAGCATTCTGTAGGGACTCCTAGTTTTTACAAATGGAGACCCATTAGTTCTGCAGGTCCAGACAAGACCGTAGAATGTGGGACATATTATCTGGAGACATTTTTCATCTATTACAACTGTTGGCATCTCTTTTATTTAATGCTTCGCAAAACGCAGGTGATGAACAATTATGAATTGCAAGAAGATCAGTTCATCAGTGTCAAAAGCTACAGGCCAATCTTCCTTTGGAATTTGGAAATAAGACCTCTCTTAATAGTTGATACATCTAAAATTGAGTCGTTCTTCATTTTATTTTTTAATTTCTTGAAATAATTTGGACATTTAATTGTGTGTATTACATGTTTGACAATCAGATTTGTATTCAAGAGTATATAATCCCTGTGCACTTACAAAACGCCATTGTTGCCGGCAGAGGACACGTAAACTAGAGTGAACATTTAAATAATGTTAAGAACTTTAGCAGTTATTTTCAAGACATGCTGGAGACATTGTGAAGACAGTTAGAACTCTGAAACGATCACATGAAGCAGAATGGACTTTATAAACAAAGAGGAGCAGTTCTGGAGTAGGAGGGCATCACCTCATGACCTCAGCAAGAGGCAAGAGGAGTGTTTTGGGCTGACGGAATTTGATTTCTCAAACCTGCATGAATGCGACGCCAGGTATTTTTGGATGAACATTTTAACGCGTCTGTTAGTTCAGTCCCATTTTTGAATTCTAACATTCAAAAATCGTGAAAGCCGATCTTTTCTTTTAAAAAGTACAAACATTTTCCAAAAATGAAATATTTGGCCAATCGTTTTTGTCACTTTGAACCGCAACCAGTAAATTATTCAATGCCATTTCCAAATTTGAGCAATGGGAAGGCTTTAATTTCACAAATATGGCAAATTTGAGTTGAACTTTTACTACATTCAACAGTTTTTTCTGCCTTGGCTTCTAGACCAAGTATGAGTGCCCAGTTTTTTTTAATAGTTTGAATCAGAGCTACCGTTTGGCTGGAGTTAAGTGCAGTTCAGGGTTATAGAGCCAAGGACCTCAACATTAATAAAAGCAAAAGAGGATTTCCAAACGGGGCCAGACCAGTGATGGACGCCTGGCTCCAACTGCGTAAGATATTTAACTCTTATTTTCCTGATGCTGAAACTTATGAAAGGTGAACTATGTCACTTTTTTTTATGGTAAACGGACCCACGCCTGCTCATCTCTTCATGGACGTATTATCGCGTTACCTGAAATGTTCCTTAGAATAGTATCAAACTCATCAATCTCCATGGAGACAAGCAAGTTACAGGTCAGATCTGTGGAGCGCTCTCAGTAAGAATGCATGTTTTTCAAGGTATTATGAGCAATAAAAACAGAATACATGTGAGATAGATTCTTTAAATGCTATACTGCGGTACATTGGGCACTGGCAAAGTAATCCATCTAGGCACTAGTTTCTTGAGTAAAATTTTAAGATCACACTGTGCATGATTTTTGTCAATACTGGGTAGAATTTATTGTTTTTATTATTTTCTGCATTTAGTGACGGGCTCTAGATATATAAAAAACAAAAGTATGTCTATTTTTTCTAGACGTATGGAGTGGGCGTGCATGTCCCCAGTATTGCATTACAATGTGCATTATATTTGATTGTTCCACTGTGCCTCTGAAGGACTTTGTTTGGCAGCAGGACCCTTTATACTGTGAGAATTTACTGCTTGGAGCCAGAAACCTACTGCTGAAAGACCAACTCTGCTCAAATCCAACCGGGAGCGCTAAAATCCAGCTCAAATGTCAAAATATATGCCAACCAGGAATACTACTGTGACTACTGGACGTTCACATTGGAAAACATACTGTATCTGACCTGTAACTTGACCTGGTGCTTGTCTCCAAGGAGATAGATTAGCTTAACTGCCATTCTGTGGAACATTACAGAGCAAAGCAATAACATCTTAGTGGAGACGAGGTAGCAGACCAGTGCCACCAGAAAAGTGAAACAGGTCTGCAGTTGTCAACGATTAATCGGCTTAAAGTGACTACAGTTTATAGAAAATATTATTGTAGTTGTATTTTGATAGTTGTAATTTTTATCTGGACTATTCAGACTCTAAAACACACACAAAGAGACCTTGTATTATTATTATTTTTTTTTTATATCAAGTATCAAATAAATGAAATCAAAATGTCAAAAAGAATACACAATTGCAGATTTTTATCAATTCTAAACTTTATTAATAAATATTCTGACGCCTTTAGTCACCATATTTCAACCTTTATTTGGTTGATGATGTTTTAAAATGTCTCCATGTACAACAGAAAGGATCATTTGACCAATTTAAGAATGAATCACACATCGACGGCTAAAATAATAACAATTTTCAAATAATTATGATTTCAATTATAACCTGAATCGTCTGTTTTGTTCACTTTCACAATCCTAGTGAAAATGATAAACACTAAACACCAGCAGTGGCCGCAAAGTCTCCATCTGCCTGTGCACTGCGGAGTGAAGCGACTGGAGCTAAGCTAAAACGTTAGCTGGTGTTAGGACTCAGAAGAACTCCAATTAGAATGTGATTCACATTTTTGCTTTAAATCCAACTTTTACAAGCGTTTGGAGACTCACTGCTGCAGTGTTTCCATTGACTGTTCTGATTCACGTTTGGACCAGAGAAATTAGGTCACACATACTTATGAGGCGTCATAAAAAAAAATCAAATAAACGAAAGGTTCGGCTAAACAAGGTGATAATGATGATAATAGCGATAGTAACAAGCTGCAAGTATTTCCAGGTAGTTTGCAATAACAAGTATGAGTGGAACCCACAACCTCCTTTGGATGATTGAGAAGACAGGATTTTTAAATACATCTATTAATTCTTTATATACAACAAATTTAAACCTTATATTGTATTGCGGTTTGAAACAATACGTACACTGTTAAAACATAAAAAAGTAAGGCAATTGGCTGAGAAGCATTTTTAAGTTCACTCAACTTTTAAGATATTTGCTGAGGCCAATTGTGAATGTAAGTTAACTATATCAATATGGACTTCACTAAACTGAGAATAAGGTGTTTGTTGGAATAACATTTTTTTTTGTGTGAAATAAATGTACAAATATATATAAAATAAAATAAAAGGATAATGAGTTGAGTCAAGAGCTTTTTATCTTAAAAACATTATAAATGTTTTCTTTGTAAAGAAAAACCTTGAAAATGGAACCTTATTCTATAATTCACTCAAAACTTCTCATTCCTCTTCCAGACGCTCCCAATTTCCATGCTCAACCGGCTGTTTGATGAGAGGAATAAAACAATCTCTAGCTTCATAAAGCATGGGAAAAAACCTTCTATCTTATTCAAGACCCTACGACTACCAAAAGAAACAGGTGGGCCGACCAGAAAAAATCCTTTATTATGGTTAAATCAGACAGAGCACTGCTGTGGTGTGATCAGAAGTACACGGCACAATGGGAAAATGGGTCCAGAAGTCCTGGCACATTACAGGACCTCAGTGAGGTCCTGTGATGGACATCACAGAGGTCCTGTGGTGGACATCACTAAGGTCTTGTGGTGGACATCACGGAGGTCCTGTGATGGACATCACGGAGGTCCTGTGATGGACATCACGGAGGTCCTGTGATGGACATCACAGAGGTCCTGTGGTGGACATCACAGAGGTCCTGTGGTGGACATCACGGCGGTCCTGTGGTGGACATCACTGAAGTCCTGTGGTGGACATCACGGAGGTCATGTGGTGGACATCACGGAGGTCCTGTGGTGGACCTCACGGAGGTCCTGTGGTGGACATCACGGAGGTCCTGTGGTGGACATCACGGAGGTCCTGTGATGGACATCACTGAGGTCCTGTGGTGGACATCACGGAGGACCTGTGGTGGACATCACGGAGGTCCTGTGGTGGACATCACGGAGGTCCTGTGATGGACATCACTGAAGTCCTGTGGTGGACATCACGGAGGTCCTGTGGTGGACATCACGGCGGTCCTGTGGTGGACATCACTGAAGTCCTGTGGTGGACATCACGGAGGTCCTGTGGTGGACATCACGGAGGTCCTGTGGTGGACCTCACGGAGGTCCTGTGATGGACATCACTGAAGTCCTGTGGTGGACATCACGGAGGTCCTGTGGTGGACATCACGGAGGTCCTGTGGTGGACATCACGGAGGTCCTGTGATGGACATCACGGAAGTCCTGTGGTGGACATCACGGAGGTCCTGTGATGGACATCACTGAGGTCCAAACTGTCATCTGCCAAATGCCTTACTGGCATTACTCTGCCTTACTGGCATTACTCTGCCTTACTGGCATTACTCTGCCTTACTGGCATTACTCTGCCTTACTGGCAGATGACAAATTGCTGGAGGAAGTGGTGAATCCCTGGGTAAAATGACCTGAACCGCCAATCTTCAAACTATATTAAAATGAAATGGGAAAACGAGGGGTAATTTTGTTTGATCGCATGTTGGAAGTTTTTATCACGCCATGTCAAAGTGCCCATTATTCACAGGGAGGGGCAGAATGTTGGAGAAATTAACAATGCACTGCAGACTGTTTTTGACACCACCATCCCACTCAATTTCAGAACTATGTATTTGGGCCTCAAAACCCCTGCTATGGACACAAAACATGGATATCTTTGGAACATACATTTGACCGCTAGGCAAAAGGCCATCACAAAAAAATGTATGGCACAAGTTGCGGTGACGATGAAGGACTGGGCCGACACTATAACTGACCAACGGAAAATGGTAAAACAAATTTGACAAAAACTGGACAAAATGGGACTTTTATTTTGAACCTTCCTAAATTCTTATTTTCAATTTTACACAATTTGTTCCTCCCTTGTCGTGCCTTGTTTGTTTTTGTTGTTTTATGGTTTATGGTACATTTTGAACACAGCTTTTCTGCATGTCAAGTGTTTCTGGAATAAATTAATCTATAACAACTCTTCAACAGTGAGATGAGGAAATGCCCACCCAGTTTGACAAGGCTCTTTGGGTGGGGGTGTGTTGCTGGTCTCCCTCTGTACCATGATTTTTGCCTCATATCCTGTGGCACAGTGTGGACTCGTCATTTCGGGAAATAGCCATCTCCCTTTCGCCTCACCCACGCAAACTTCCTTCCACTTTTATGAATCACCAAACATGATTTTAATACACCATTGTTCGAGAGCACTCAACCTTTGGTAACTACTTCAGGTGGCGTTTACGAGATGTGACTGAAGGAATAAACCAAGTCGCTCGCCCTGTCCAGAGCCAAAAAGGATTAGTTCCACTTCATGACCACTTGGTCACCAAACCAAGCTACAAGTCAGATCTGTGGAGATGTGACAGTGCTCACAGTAAGCATGTTTTCAAGGGATTTTTTGCCCAATAAAAACACTTGACTAAATGCTGATTGTTTAATGCCATGTTATGGAAACATCTCCACAGCGATAAGCAAGTGGTGGACAAGAACCTGAGAAATGACACACAGAACTTTTTTTTTCATTTTTTCTTCTTCATAAAATCTACTTAGAAGTAACTATTTCAGGGTTTAAAATATATCACTACCATGACTACTATTATGTGTTCATGTGGTCCTCGGGAACTCAGGGAAAGGCACATGAACGCTCACACAAGTCAGGAACAACGGTCCAAAGCTGTTGTCCGACTGAGGTCTCTGCTATGGAAACGGGCGAAAATCAGCTGAATTGTTGGCAAAAGACTACAATCTAATTAAGATGTAACATTAGCTAGTTCAAATAAAAACAGAAGGATGTTTTCCAAAACAAATAACCAACCTTTGCTGATTAGCTCTATTAAACGGAGTCTTTTATTACTGGTTCATGCCAAATCCCGACTTTCCCAGATAAAAAAACACATGAATAACAAGTCGGAACCTCGACTCCTCATTTTTAAAAGTTTCAGAGGACCACCAGAACGCAGCGTTACTAAATACTGTTGCTATTGTTACAACTACTGCTCTCCACTTCTGAATTTGACCCCAATGCCCCCAGAAAGGGAAACGCTCTTTACACGAAGGAGGCTACGAAAAAATCCGCCAGCATTACCCTGCAGAAATCCACAGTAAAAACTCAACGTGGACACTCAAAATATAGGCCCAAGCAAGATTCTGCGCCTCACTTTTTCATATCATCAAACAGCAGGGCATTCAATATTAGCTTATCTCTTCTTTTTGAGATTTGGTTTCACTCGGGACGTTCTTCTTCAAAGTTGGGCTCGATTTTGGGTCTAAAGATTAGCCGTCGAGTGAAAGATGATCCATTTGAAGTTGAGGATTTCTTTTGAGGAGGAAATGAACCTGCCGAGAAGAAACCTTGATCTACAAAAGCTGAAAATGACTGAGCGAAATCTGAGAAGTCTAAAGTTAAAACTGTCATTGGGCTAACATTCGTCATTGGTTGGCGTTTAAAAGCTTACAATAAATATACTTTCATTTTCTTGAATTCGATTTGTCTTTCATTCATCAATATCTTGCCATCTTAAAAAGTATATTGAAGCTTTGTTTGTTGTTTTGTGACTTTTCAAACCCAAAAACCCAATTCAGAAACAGAAAACCCAATTAATAACTCAATAATACGGGAAATAAAGAAGGATTAAACCCGGACTAAAGCAAGATTAAACTAAGATTTAAACCAGGGACAAAACTTTAAATATTTTAATCTTCATTATTGATAATCTGAAAAGGTAAAAACGCTGCTCTTTTGTCTATAATCCGTATTTTTGATGTACTATTATTCATAAAAGAGTTGAATATAAATTGCAACGAGCAGGTTATGTAAAACATTCCAAAAGTGATAAATAAAAGTAGATTTTATAGATATCGATTTATTGGTCCAAAAATATCAAGTGGTAGAACATTGATCTAATTGTCCATTGTTGCTCCTTCAGAAGACCAGACACTTTTGCATGCAGATCGCATTTGATTCTTGTATTTAGTTAATAGATTAGATGGTGTGAATGATTGACAGAAAACAAATTTGTTAAAACATTTAGCAATTTTTTGTGAACCTAAAAAAGTCAATTTTTTGTTGTTGTAAAATTCCCAGATGTATTTATGGGCAGGACAGACTCTGGTCACTGGGTCACAGGGAGGGACAGGTTACGGAACATAGAAATCATATTTATCTTACAGGAAACGATTAGG
Source organism: Chaenogobius annularis (assembly GCA_015082035.1). Classification (NCBI taxonomy): domain Eukaryota; kingdom Metazoa; phylum Chordata; class Actinopteri; order Gobiiformes; family Gobiidae; genus Chaenogobius; species Chaenogobius annularis. The sequence continues at coordinate 189,437 of BJKM01000103.1, forward strand.
TTAGCGCAACAGCCAGTGGAGCAGTGGAGCAGATCTGACCCAGGATCCTCGTCCGGAGTACCTCACCGAGCGGATCAGAGGATTAGGTACTCTGCATTATTATTTGATGTTGGAACCAGAGGATTGCATATTTGAAATAATACGATTCTAAATAATATGAACTATTCAATGCATTTGTATGTCTTTATTTTCACCCTTGTCTAAAACTGGGTCACCTGGCCTGCTCCTTTCCCCCTGATTCCTTAAAAGAAAAAAAACACACACTAAAATGATTTCAGTTTTTCTTGGCTGTAACTCCTTTGTGTATGAGCTAATTTAGGGTAGGGAATGTTATTCCAGCTCTATTTCTCTTCACGAGAATACATTCTGAGTTATATTTTTCACTCTCGGGATATAATCGTCTGCATATTTTATATTTTTTCTCATAACCCGACCACATTGAGGAGACCCCTATAGGGAAATTTTATTGAGCTCGCATTTTCATATTTGTACAAGCCCCTATGATATTAAGGCACTCAACTCTAGCTGTACCGACCTGCGTCTGTGGCAGGGTTCATTTCGGACCGGGAACTTTGAAATAATGTGACAATTTTATGATTTGACTTGAGGTTTTTACATCAATAGAAACAAAATGCCCCTTCAGCAGCAGCGATAGCCAATAGAGTTACAAAAAGAACAGTGCTACTTAAGTGTTTCTTTGGTTGCTGGTATACTGATAGTGCCAGCCCACAATTGTGTGAAACGGACACAAATGAACCCAGAATCAGAATCAGAAAGAGTTTATTGCCATTGTCAATGAACAAAATTCACAAACATAGGAACTTGTCTCGGCGTTAAGGTGCAACATAAAACACTGGTTAATGTACCGGGAGGTCTCCTTCTAATGGTTCTGTCATCTGCTCTTTGTTTAATGGAGAGGTCTGTCAATCAAAGCATGTGGTTTGGAGCAGAAGAAGAAGTTTGCATTTTTGTGTGTTAAAAGGCTCTGATTAAACGCGTGTCTTTTTAATGTCCAAGAAATTGATCATGAAAGCCATTTTAATTTGTTTTTATTAAAAGAAGATAACAAAACTCTGATATAGAAAATACATTTTGGCAAATGATTTGACTAAAAGTAGCTGGTTTTCCTCCTTCTTGTCAATAGCATGTGTCCATAAAAATCTACATTCCGGTACTTATTTTACATGGCCTTGGACAGATCTTCTCGGACTGAGCTGCTAAATCCATAATAAGACAAAGACAAGGGTTCGCCCACATTTAAACCTGATGACCTGACGCTGTGTAGTTGTACTATCAGGTACTCAATGTATAAACAGAATGGACAAGGATGGGGGAGGATTGGAATTATGATACGTAAATCAGGATTGCACACAATTGGATTGGATTAAACACAAGGGCTGAATCAGGACTAAGGGACTAGACCAAGGCTAAATTGAGGACAAACCAGGACTTGAATCCGGACTGAAGAACTAAACCAGGTCTAAAGCAGGACGTGCCTAAAGCCAGCCAGGACAAAAACAATACTAAAACAGGACTAAACCAGGATTAAGACAGGACTAAATAGGACAAAAAACACAATAATAAGCAAAGACTAAACCAGGAAAAAAAAATGACTCATGGCGATATGTCAATACAGCTGTCCACAATGTCGGTACTGTATCATCAAATTTAGTATCACGCTATATCGGTAAGCCCCGCCCACCGAGAACCTCCTGATTATGGCCTGTCCTGTTTTTGTTTTTGTTTACACTGTGAGTTTCACCTGATACCAATATTCTTTGTTTATCCCAACAGCCCTGTAATGGGCCATCAAAGTCCTATTGTTCCCTGACTGTAACTCCCTCATCACTGACGAGTACCTGATTAGGATGAAGATGTACAGTGCATGAATTTGCTGTGTTGATAAAGCCTTTTGTGGCTGTTTAGTCTCACCTGCAACGCTCTACGACTTTCCTCACTGCATTGGACAGAATACACGACGTTGCTCTGTTTTTGTGTAGGCATTTTGTCTTTTAATACTAAACCAGGACAAAACTAGTAAAATAATACAAAGCAACAACTAAACCAGGGAGAAACAATACTAAGACGGGACTAAACCTGGAAAGAAGACAGAACTAAAACAAAATTAAGCCAGGACCGAATCAGGACTGAACCAGGCATTTTTTCACTTGTCATACGCTATTAATGGATTGAACTTATTACTACACTAGAAACACAAAATATTTGTATTTCATTTGATTGAAAACCTTAAAATAAGACTACAGAACCTACATTAAACACAATATATTAATTCACCTAAAATAAATAGCCATTCTCATGATGTCATTCCTGTGATGTAACTTAATTACATCATTACATCTTAATTACATTAAAATTATCTAACACAGCCTAGGAGTTGTCAAAAAAAACCAAAAAACAAACATATGGTCTGTCTTTTCCCTATGTTGTGAATGGAATTCTCAGTCCTATTTACCAACTTTAAAACTCAAGCTTTTTTCTTAACTTTTCAAAAACGGAAACAAAATTTCCAAGGTAAAATGTGTCAATGAAACGTGTAAAGTCATTGTTTAGTCTCTTTATAGCCTTGCTCTTAAAGGGACGGGTGTAAATAATGCTGAGTGGCCTGCACAGCTTGTAAATGTGTTTAAAGGGGTGATCTCGGACGAGTGAGAGGACATTTTGATGGACCCCCGACTGCACACAGGATGTTGTTTACGTCTACAAAGCTGAAAAACTTCACTGGACATGCATACACTAACTTTCAGATAGTTACTCATAGACTTAATTCATTAAATTAAATTAAATTTGTCATGCTCCTTAATTTACACGTAAAGATCATGAACTAAGTTCTACTAAATGTAATCCTAAAAATGGCTTTGCAATATTGCTTCTTCATTTTCAAACAGGGAAAGTGGAAATTCTGTCATTTTGGCAGTCCATTCATTCCCTTTCTGTCTCAGTAGAGTTGTCATAACAAAAGAAAAATAATTCATTTTAGGATTTTCATAAATATTACACTTTATTTGTAAACCTCTATTTCAATGAATGAATTTGATGCCAGATTTATGTGTCACACATTATTTTATGGAGTTTGTGATCTTGCGCAAGGTTACCAGTGACACCAGTCCCAAAATCCCCTCTGCCACAACTGAATTACAAATAAAGCACCATAACCTGTAATTACTAACACGACTGAGTTGGACATGTTGCACTGACTTGAGGCTACCTCAGCCCACCTCAAGTAAAACATGTATTTGCTCAGAATATGTCTTTTAATGCCTTTCAAGAATGGATTAGAAGTAAAGGTTGTGCTGATGTTCCTTTCTGAGCCTATAGGGGGCACTGTGGGTTCATATTTCCATCGGTTCAAACCTGGATTGTGTTACAGTGTAGAAAGGTCCTGCTGTGAAGCCAGATGCTAAACCCCAAACTAAAACTCAAAACGATGAATCTTAAGGCTTTAAATTCATGTCAAGTGTACATACTGATGTATGTTGTATATTTTCTAGACTGGGACTAAACCAGGACTGAGCCAAGACTAAATCAAGACCAAAATGGACAAATAACAGGACTAAACAATGCCTAATTCAGTGGTGAACCAGGTATAATTCAGGACTGTATAAAGAGCAAGACTATCAAATTATGCCAGGACTAAACCAGGACTATAGTAGGTCTTTGACAAGAGTGAAACCTTGCAACACATTTCTAAATCCAGACTTAGTTAAAGGTTAAAGCTAAGATACACTTTATTATCCCTGTAGGCAAATTTGTCCTCTGCATTTGACCCATATTCAGGAAAAACTTGCATGTTCTTCCTGTGGTTTTTCTATGGCTTCTTCTATCAACTTAAAACATGCACGTATAGTCTAATCCTCCTGCTAGGTCCTGACCTAGATCTTCGCTCAGATCAGGTTTAACCCAGGGAGGCTGAGAGATGGGTCAAATGCCGAGGGCATGCAGCATTTACTTTGAGGAACAAACAAATATAGCATGGCATTTGTACATTATAAACCCTTTTATTATGTTTGTATTAGCACAAACTAATTTAGAATTCAAGTGCCACTGTATATGTAAACGTTGGGTCTGGTTATACCATGGTCCATTCTACCCCGAGGCCTCTTCCCAGAAGCACATAGGAGTGAAAGAGGGAGGAAAAGAGGAGGGAGGAGGAAGAGCGAGAGAGAGGAGAAGGGGGCCGATGGACACATGGTCAATGTCAGAATGGAGATAGTAAAAGTGTCTACAACAAAGGGTCAGAGAGAGAAAGGTGTAGGAGGAAAACAGAACGTAGTGGCAGTAGAAGTAGCTGTAGAAGTAGCTGCAGAAGTAGCTGCAGAAGTAGCTGCAGAAGTAGCTCTAGAAGTACCTGTGGAAGTACCTGTGGAAGTACCTGTGGAAGTACCTGTGGAAGTAGCTGTGGAAGTAGCTGTGGAAGTAGCTGTGGAAGTAGCTGCGGAAGTAGCTGCGGAAGTACCTGTGGAAGTAGCTGTAGAAGTACCTCTGGAAGTAGAAGTAGCTGTAGAAGTAGCTGCGGAAGTAGCTGCGGAAGTAGCTGCGGAAGTACCTGCGGAAGTAGCTGCGGAAGTAGCCGCGGAAGTAGCCGCGGAAGTAGCCGCGGAAGTAGCCGCAGAAGTAGCCGTAGAAGTAGCTGCGGAAGTAGCTGCGGAAGTAGCTGCGGAAGTAGCTGCGGAAGTAGCTGCGGAAGTAGCTGCGGAAGTAGCTGCGGAAGTAGCTGCGGAAGTAGCTGCGGAAGTAGCTGCGGAAGTAGCGCGGAAGTAGCTGCGCGGAAGTAGCCGCAGAAGTAGCCGTAGAAGTACCTGTGGAAGTAGCTGCGGAAGTAGCTGCGGAAGTAGCTGCGGAAGTAGCTGCAGAAGTAGCTGTAGAAGTAGCTGCGGAAGTAGGAAACTCTGCACTGTGTCAGCTAAAGGCACAATAAATCAACTCCTCGTTCAGTAAATAATGGCATTAACAATATTTTTTGCCCCTTACTATTTATCGTGCTTTTGTATTTTTAAGGGGGGATCTTTTTAGTTTCGTTCTGTAATGCAATAGGATTTGAGCTTCTGTGACTCATTTCAGTGTTTTGTGGGAGTAGTGTTTCCTTCTGCTTTTTATGTTGTTACATAAGTAGTAGTGAGGTATTTCACCCTGGTTAAAGTATCACACAAACACAAAAGTGCAGAAGTATCACTCATAGTAATATCACTTATACATTTACACCGTTTGAAAGATTGCAGTGCATAATTATGTTTTATTTTTGCTGCTGTTTGACAGGTTTTCCGATGTAAAATCTTAGAATTTACTTTTCTATAACATACTTTAAACAACAATGTCTTTTTTAATCATCTTGTGGACGATCTCCCTCCTGTAACGTGACGTCATTGACACACGTGGGCCGACGGCTGCAGATTTATATATTTGTCAAACGTCAAAATCCGATCACTTGACTTGAGGCCGGCCCATAGTTTAATATTGACACAAAGACCTGTATGTTTTTGAATGTCCATCATTTTTTACATAATCTCCACCTGGGTACACAGACGAGACGGCGGGCATGCGGCCACTGTTGCTGCTTTTGCGGCTGCTGCCAAAGCAAGACTATGAGCCTGAAGGGGGTTAAACAAGATGTAATGTTCTGGGGCAGTTTGTCGTCGGACTTTATTACAGCAGAGTTTCCTTCAAATGAATTCATCATTTAATTGCTATTGCTAAATAAAGGGATTTAATTAAAAGAATGTATTAACGGAAAGAAGTATTTTGTTGAAAATTCCTGTTTTCAGCCGATCCTATTCCTGCCCACATCCTTGTACTTTGTTTATTTATATGATTATTCGAAAAAGGAAGACTCCAAGTGCTACATTTATGCTCTATAATGTAACGCAGACGCCTTTCAAAAATACACACATATGAGGATCTGCCGCTCGTTACGGTAAAATGCCACTATGAAGAGGCGGGGCTTATCAGATCTACAGGTTGTGTTTTGTTTCTCTTACACGTTTGAGTAATCATGCAGATGTCGCCTACCTCCCTCTCCAGAGCTCTAAATGCTTGGTTCCACCTCATGATGTCATTAGTAGATTATCCAGAATTGCTCCTCTCTGTGTTTTTAAAGTCCAGTCACCTTCACTGGACTTGTTCTGTAATATTGGACTATTTTACGTAATTTAAAGTGTGCGAAATGTTCCCTCATGGATCTGTCGAAAGGTGTACACGCTTGAAAGTTGGTTGAAAGGGCCTGTATCTTGTGTTGTGTAAGAGTTCTCCAGCTTTAGCCGGCGCTGCTGCCTGACAGCTGTGCTCCACGGTTATCATTATTCACCTGCACATCTGCAGCTCAAAGATTACAGGGCCAAACCCAAATGAGAGAGTTTGACAACAAAAGCGCATGTTCTGGACTTTTCCCCAGCTGCTTCTCAAATTGTACTGGAAGTTTTCTGTATTTTTTTTTAACCTTTGCGTCTTTCCAATCAATACTCTTGTCAGTAGCAAGAGTTCAAGTAAGGTGCGAGAATGTTTTAAAAAAGAGAGAAAACAAGAAAAGAAAAGAAAAGAAAAGCTGAGGTTGGCGATGTCTTTTAAACATATTCAGAAGTAGTTACATGGTGTTTTAGCAAAGCCGCTGGAATATACGACATCAATATTGCTAAGTGGAAAAGAGTTTTACATTTGCAGAACCTTATCTTACATCTTTATAATGTTTTGACCGTGTGTTAAAATGGCAAAACATCTGTGAGGGTGAGCAGAGGACACGAGGAGTAGTTAGAGTAATTTGGGGTTTTCTACAGGGTTAAATGAGGTGTAATGTGGAAACGATTGGAGCAAGTTAATAGCTGTTGAAAGGCAAAGTTTCAGGAGAAATATTATTGTAAAAATCGAATGCACCTTTAAAAAATAAATATATTTTTGAAACAGTACAAAAAAAGCACATGGATTTTTTGAAGGTTGTTGTTTAAAATTGTCCTCTTTAACTGTTGATTTTGTACCCTGCTTGACCCTTTTAAAGCTTTTGTATTGTCTTTTTAGGAGCTCTGTTGAGTCTTGGTTTAGTTCTAGTTTAGTCCTGTTTTCAGACCCTGTTCAGTAATAATAACAATACATTTTATTCATTACAAGGCCCTTGCCGAGGGACAAGAATCGTCCTGTCGAGGGATGAGTTGTAATCGCATCCAGAGCCTGCAAAAATCAATAACAAGTACGAACATGCCGAAAAATACAAAAAATTAGAACTCAGTGAAGTCTAACTTTGAAGACCCCCAAAATAAAATATTGACGGCTCAGTAGCGCCACCTCAAAAAGAAATTTGAGGCCAATGGGAGTTCGGCCTGAGAAAAATTCCCGTTAAAAATATGAAACCCGGCCTTAAAAACAGATAATGTCTGGACAAACTGGATCAAACCCGGGACTGAAAAATGCCAGCATATTTTCATCTTATCTCCAAGTTTTTATTGAAAACACTTTTGGTTTAGAAACACAAAACCCATGTGCGATTAAAGATTATAATTCGACATAAATACAACTTTAATGTGGTCACAGTTTAAAAAAATAAAAATCAAAAATATTGTCCATGCAGATTTAGCAGCTGAATGTTATGATATCCAAATCAAGCTGCAATCTTGAGAGTCGGCATCCTCTTCAAATGAGATATTTGAAAATTCATGAATTAAAATCAGTTTTTATTTTTTGGGTGATAGGGCACAATGTGACAAAGGCATATGACTGAAGCTATTGTCCTCGTACGAGCAAATGTATGGTTGAAAAAGAAAATAAATAAATAAAAACATATTATATATATATATTATATATATAGAAAGATGAAACTTGGCAAACCCAAAACTCATGTGTATAGAATAAAAAAAACGACATTATGACCCGTCCTTAAACCTTACAGGAAGTCTGTCATATTGGGCGTAACCTTACCTTGCACCCCTCTCGTACCTACTTCCTGTTCAGATTTTCACTCCCAATGTTCCAGACTTGTTGAAACAAGTCTGCTCTGAACATTTTTGGAAAATACACATCCTGTCAAATCACGTCCTGAGCGCAATGCTGCATTATTTAGAGGGTTTTGATATGTTTTGAGCGCCCCCTTGAACATTTCAATTGAGAAAGAAAAGCATGTTTTGGCTCAGACATCCTTCTTGCCATTCTGAACAAAAAAGCCAATGATGGCATACCTCTAGCTGCTACTGTTGCCATGGCAATGTCAAACATTTACCATTGAAATACATGTGTTTTGGTAAACTGAAATTTTTAATGGGTTGTCATAGACAACTGAAATTTGGCACACACATCCTCATCGCCATACTGAAGAACAAGTCAATGAAGACGCACCTCTATCTGCAAGATTGTTACCGAGGCGATGTGAAAAATATTGGCATTGACATACATAGGTTTTGGCTGACAAAATATTTTGTGTCTTTGACAGTTGATATTTATTCTCCACATCACATTGAGCAAAAACGCCAATGGGGACAAAACTGTATCTCCAACCGTGTGGTCATGGCAATGTTAGAAATTCTCCCTTTGCATTGAATGGAGTAGTATAATTTTGGTATTGTTTGTGGAGGGAGGGGTGATGTAGGCGGGAAAGGTGGCTGAATGAGAGGCGGGCTCTTAGTAGTGGCACGTACCTGACGGTTGAAAGGGGAGGCGAGGGCCTTTAACGCCACGCACGCCTTTAAAAATCGAAGTACCATACATGTCCAAGTTAAATCAAGATTGGATCCTGGTCTAGTCTTGTTTCAGGCTTTTGTAATCCAGATTCAGACCTGGTTTAGTACAGATGAAATAGTCTTGATTCAATGCAAGTTGAAGTAAATAGTTCTGGTCTAGGTGTGATTAAATCCTGGTCTAATCCCAGTTAAGAGCATGGGTGGTCCTGCTTTAGTCCTGGTTAAGTCATGGGTTAGACCTTCTTTAGTGCTGGTTTAGTCCTGTTGTACAGTAAATAAAAAACAACTTTAACCACTGACAGTCAAACCCCCTTTCTCTTTAGTCCCATATCTCAAAATGAAATCATCCAAATGATTCCCTGAAGCCTGTTTTGGTGGTAATTTTCAGATTTTCTTCCTAGGTTTTTTATATATTTTTTCTTCGCTACTGCAGAGGAGGGCTCCCCCGCGGCCTCATGGGACCCTTCTCTTGACGTCAAAGTGGAGTGCGAGCATACCAGCAGCTGGGCTTGGATTACCGTAAAGTGGGGGAAATTGCAACCACAAAAAGAAGCATCTACAAAACTCGGGACTGGGCAATCATTTGGGAATCTATCCTCTCCTCCTCCTCTGCACTTCCTCGCACCTACATTGTAAATCGATCTTTTGTTTTTCAACACTCACGTTTACTTCCGTCAACTCATAAGGAATGGCTAGGTTTTGCCAGAATTGCAATATGGCGGCATTCTTTGCCGTCATTAGCACGTTTTTGTAGCACCCATGAGAGTCCTTTGGGTGCAGGTGGAGGGGCATGTTGGAGGCGGGACGTCCGAGTGATGACAACAGTGAATGGAGTAGAGCAATTTGAGAAGTATTGAATTTTAGGTTATACGTTATTTATAACTTTATTTATTTATTCAAAATACTTTTCAACGCCTTGGCAAGGGGTGAAGGTGGTTTGCTTTGCTGCCTTTCAGAGTAAGTAGAGCAGTAATATCTCTGTGGAGAAAAGAAGGTGGCGGACACTTGAGAAGTTACATCGTGCAACAAGTCTAGACACTGAAAAGATGGCTCAAATGCAGAGGACACATACGTCGCAAAAAACGTCTCGTCGGGCCGGGGCAGCTTTGTGATTGGCAAAAAAAAGACAACACGGCGAATGGATCAATGCCTTTCCGATTTGCGCTACAAACAGCCAGTTTTGGGGTTGCTATCTGAAATGTTCTCGACTGTGGCTGAGGCCAAACTCAAAGGGGACTTGGGTAAGAGCTTTGGGGAATTTTCAACCCTCAAATTCACTTCAGTGTCAGTAGAATAAGACAGCGTCTGCCAGCACAGCATCACATCAGCCTCTATCAATCAACAACGCCCCAAAGATTGACAACGATTATAATGCACGAAGCATAATTCAAACATAAAGACAAACGAGTGGAAGTGGAGCGTAGTAAAAGTTTGAAAACTCACTGATGAAGCTGTCGTGGTCCAATGGCTTGTGCTCCAGTTGACATAAACTCGCAGGTTATGTGCATCTGCTTGATTTTAGTCTATTTTAGGTTCGGACCAGGCCTTGTCCTCTTGGTTCCAGGGTACACATGTTTGCTTACAATAATACTATCAATAAAGAGTCATCTATGTCGCCTGTTTATCTGATCACCTTTAAGTATTTCTTCACTAGTGCTACACTAAGTTTTTGCCTATCAGTGACCATGCATGAACCAAAAATACTGGAAGAAAACACCAACAGCAATCGCTCGTACAAAGTCTACCTTAACTTTAACCCAATAGTGGAAATTACACTTGGGTACCCTCTGGTTTATGTTGTTGTGGGTGGCAAGCACAAAAATACTGTCAAATAATGTGTTTTTGCTGTATCTGTAACTTTGTATGCGTAAAATAACAGTCCAGATGTGAATGGAGCTATCATTATGGACAAACAGTCTACACTTTTTTTCAAACACTTCTTTTGCTTGTTTAAAGATTTCATGACTTCCTGTGCGGTGCGGTGAGATAACAGATGGGCTGGTAAATGCATGCTTGGGTTCACTGGGTTCAAAAATAATGGTTCTTAGACTAAAGACTAAAACAGGACTTTTAAACCTGCAGCCTAATAATGCAGGGACTTTCTGCAGTCCTGACGTGCGTCAAGTTCAAAAACATATTTGCAGTAGTAATAGTGGACTGTAGTACGAGGGTTTCCCAACGTTTTTTCAGGACCAAAACAACCATTCAACCAACTCCGGACCCTCACTGCAAAATTAAGTAAACAGCGGTAAAAAATTCAATGTTTATCTGGTTCGTTTGTTGTGTTATTAGACCAACTTTCACTAAAGATAAGTAGACTAAATGTTAAATGGGCTATTGAGGATATATTTTGAAATAATCTTTGGAAACCCCTGAACTAGTAGTCGAAGTAAGTAATTGACAATGAACTCCATTTGGGGAAGCAGATGGGATCAATCCATCGTATACTAGATAGTAGTTTAGTAGTATTAACACAGCTTCATTTCATTACATTTACATTTTTCTTACAAGAAAAGATTTGTTTTATCAAAGGACAGAAACATCAACCAAGAACAATCAGTCAGTTTCATTATTAGATTTTCTGTTCATCAAAGCCCTGCGAGGCTGTGGCGATTTTGGACTCTACAAAATTAAATTGTGTTCAGTGATGGAACTAAAGTTGTTTCGTGAGGGGGACTGTTATTGTCATTATTTAAATGTATTTTATTTATTTCTTAAATGGGTTTGAGAGGAGCCTGCGACGAGTTGGCCACTGTCCAGGGTGTACCCCGCCTAAGGCCCAAGGCACTGGGATAGGCTCCAGTCACCCGCGACCCTAACGGGAACAAGCGGTAGAAAATGGATGGATGGATGGATGGGTTGAGAGGAGTGAGAAAAAACGGTCAGCGTTTCAGGAAGAATGATTATTATTTTTATTTTTTTTTAAAGCAAAAACCTGATGGACATTGGATTGACAATTAACAATTACATTTATTTTATGGAGAGGTGTACTGGAGAAATTATTCTTTTGTAAAGTTTGGAAACTTGGCAGTGGCGTGTGGTCGGGGCAATCGAGGCAATCAGTGATTGGCCAATAAAACGGAAAATTACCGTGTGTGTGTCACAGCTATGTATGAATTGTTTAAAATTATATACAAATAAGACCGTTTTCCCCTCACTTCTGCTGCTGAAGCTTGGCTGAACTCACTGTGTATATTTTAGTGGCCTCTACAGGCTGCTGAGCATTACTGCGCGGGAAGCATGACTTCTGCTTTTCCCGCAGCGGCTCAGTCTGTGGCCGTGATCAGAGGCCCGCTCATGCAGCTTTTACAACCAGAGCGTAAAACAGCTTCTTTTAGAAATACAGGCAACATAGAGCGCTAATTTGTGTGATGAATTGATCGGAGAAATGGGGTTGTCTAATCCATTACCATTTGTTTCTCCTTTAAAAAAAACTTTTCTATTATCCACTAAATATTGATGAAAACCCCAGGTCTGCTTGCCCATTCATAAAAGTCACGACACACCACTGGAACTTGGTCTTAAATAAATTAACTTAGCTTGAATTAATTGTTGTTGAATAGTTAGTAATAGCTGACGCAGAAGATTTATGTAGTACTTGGAAAATAAGTATTTATAGGCATGAGGTTCTTATAATGAACCAATAGCGTAGTTAGTAACAGCTTCCCATATGATCCTCACTTTGCTGAATAAAGTATTTAGCCTCTACTCTCGCATGCAGAGGAAAATACTATAACAACAAATGAATGTTAATTTTCTATCTCGTGTTCCTACTGCTGTTTCTCTGACCATTCTTTTCATTCTATTTGCGGTTTTTAACTTTCAACAATGAAACCCCCTAACGCCTGCTAAATATTCCTGCTCTATCAACAAATAGTTTTTAGCATGTTTGAGATTTTCTAGTTGGCGTGAGCTTATTTTAACTCTATAATGGGCTGTTGAAGGTAAGTTTGTTTGAAACCACTTTGCAAGGAATGTGCAGAAGGGGTAAAAGATACGGGGCGCAGAGCTAGAGGTTGCAAAACCAGAGGAGTAGAGGAGCAGAGCAGTCAGAGGCAGTCAGAGGAGTCAGAGAGCAGTCAGAGGAGCAGTCAGAGGAGTAAGAGGAGCGAGTCAGAGTCAGAGGAGCAGTCAGAGGAGCAGTCAGAGGAGCAGTCAGAGGAGCAGAGGAGCAGTCAGAGAGACAGTCAGAGGAGCAGTCAGAGGAGCAGTCAGAGGAGTAAGAGGAGCAGTCAGAGGAGTCAGAGGAAGCAGAGGGAGCAGTCAGAGAGCAGTCAGAGGAGCACAGAGAGCAGTCAGAGGAGTAAGAGGAGCAGGGCCAGAGGAGCAGGGCCAGAGGAGCAGGGCCAGAGGAGCAGGGCAGAGAGCGCAAGAGGAGCAGTCAGAGGAGCAAGAGGAGCAAGGGCAAGGAGCAGGGCCAGAGGGAGCAGCCAGAGGAGCAGAGGAGCAGTCAGAGAGCAAGAGGAGCAGGGCAGAGGAGCGCAAGAGGAGCAGTCAGAGGAGCAGGGCCAGAGGAGCAATCAGAGGAGCAGTCAGAGGAGGGCAGGGCCAGAAGAGCAAGAGGAGCAGTCAGAGGAGCAGTCAGAGGAGCAGGGCCAGAAGAGCAAGAGGAGCAATCAAGAGGAGCAGTCAGAGGAGCAGGGCCAGAGAGCAAGAGGAGCAGAGAGCAGAGGAGCAGTCAGAGGAGCAGGGCCAGAGGAGCAGTCAGAGTCAGAGGAGCAGGGCCAGAGGAGCAAGAGGAGCAGAGGAGCAGAGAGCAGTCAGAGGAGCAGGGCCAGAGGAGCAGAGGAGCATCAGAGGAGCAGTCAGGGACAGTCAGAGGAGCAGGGCCAGAAGAGCAAGAGGAGCAGTCAGAGGAGCAGTAGAGAGCAGTCAGAGGAGCAGTCAGAGGAGCAGTCAGAGGAGCAGGGCCAGAAGAGCAATCGGAGCAGTCAGGAGGAGCAGGGCCAGAGAGCAGAGTCAGAAGAGTAGGGCCAGAGGAGCAAAACTGGACAAGTAAACCAGAGGGACAGAACTAAAGGAGCAGAGCTGAAGGATTTCTGGTTTAGTTCTAGTTTAGTCCTGGTTTAGTGTTTGTTTAGATTTGGTTGAGTCCTTGTTTAGAGCTTTGACCTGCCTGTCCCGATTCAGACTTGGTTATATTCTGAATCCTTTGGCCATTGTTGACTGAAACAAAGTACAAAACAAATACCATACAAAATGGCATAGTAAATGGCTACATGTGAGTATATACTGTTGGAGGATGCTGAGATTCAAATCCAAAATCAACATTGCCGTGTGCTGGAAAAGTGCTGGCGCAGCGAGAGGAAGTAGTTTCGAATGTCGCGCACCTTAATTGTGTTTTTGTGTTATTTTAGGAACGAGACCCCCCGAAACCCCCTTATCCTGGCCCCATAGTCTTAACCCTCACACCTGGCCAAGCAATGTAACACGATGGCTTTATGAAGAATGGCTGTGTTATATTGTAATATGGACGTGTTATTAATTATTTTAATTACATGAGAGCAAAGTGTGTAAGTTTAGGTTTGAAGTGTGACTGTTTTAAACTGCCATAGTTTGGAGTTTTGAAGAACCCCTGCACACTGGGAAGACCCAACGAAACTAGGACAGAACCAGGACAGAACCAGGACAGAACCAGGACAGAACCAGGACAGACCCAGGGCAAAACTGAAACAAAATCAAGACTAAACCAGGACAAAAGAACTAAACCAGGACCATAAACCAGGACCATCTGAATGATTCTGATTACTGCAGACAGGAACAACTCCCAAGAGCTGAATAGACACAGGTCTAAACTAGGAATAATTCAGGATTAAGCAACAATTAAACCAGGTCTAAACCAGGATTAACCAGATTTTACCAGGATTTAATCAGGACAAAATCAGACCTGAAGCCCCTCTAATAGAAACTGACAACAGCAGATTACGAACGTTAATAAATGTTAAACCAAAGATTGAATTTAGATGTGTGGACTAAAGCAGAGTCTGAACCAAACTTTATCAGAACTTGATCAGGACCAAATCTGGTCTAAAGCATGTCTGATTGATACTGACCACTGCAGACTGGGAAAACCTTACAAGAGCTGAACTAAACCAGGAATATACTAGGATTAAACAAGAATTAAACCAAGTCTGAAGCAAGCCCAAAGCCTCACTGAATGTTCTCCTTCCAACACATCCACAAAATACCAGCAGCGCAGTCTTCTCTCTCTTTCTGATGGAGGGGAATCGACGGTTGTAATGACAGTCTTTGCGTGGGGCGTTCAAAGACACTGGAGAAGAGGGGAAATTGCAGCTCACAAGTGACATTCTTGAGCTGCCGTGGAGTTGGACCGCCTTCAAAGAGCTGACCTGCCTGAACCACGGTTTGTGTTAGAGGAGCTACAGTCAACTTCGTTTTTAGACATTGACGTTTGAAAAATCTGTGCTCATCAAAACATTAGTCGACGGCAGCTATGATTTATCCAAAGACATTCTTGTTTGACGTAAAACTTGCCTTGTGCATCGATTAATCAACTAATAGGGCAACTAATCAACTATTAACTTTTCCATAAAATCCCAGACCAATAAAATGCTTGTCAATTAAGACTCTATGAACTGATTAACTGACCAAACGACTGAAGGCCGAGAGCGCTAATAACGATGCATTCTGTTTTTATTAAGAATTAGCCTAGATTTTGCTTGATTTTGTCTCTGTAAAGGTTTTATTTTGACACAATTTGACTAAAGACTTAAAACATGTACATATTTCTTGTAATATAACTTCAATTATTGCATATTGTTCATTAAAAATTTGCAGCACCTAACAGCAATATCCCAAATCACAAAAAGCTCCAATATTGCGCAGCCTATATTCTATCCATGCTTTAGATAAGATAAGACATCATTTTGTTGATTGCACAGTACTAAAAACAATTGCGGTCTTTACCATTCATAAATGACAGCCATTCAAATTGCGATTTCAAACTGATTGCGATATATCTCCCAACCCTATATTTAACATCTAACTGTATTTGCAGATGACTTTTGATTTTACAATCTGAAGTGTAATCAGGGCTGAATACCAAAGTTTAAATGATTGATTTGATTAGCCAATACCTACATTCAATAGCCTTGCTGTTGTGGCTGATACCATAATATTAATATTATGAAATACATGACAATTGAAGCAAAGTTGCAGTGTAGCTCAAAAATTCACTTTAACTAAATTCTCGGATATTGTATCATTTGTTGTACTTTTTATGATGGTTGTGTAAACATACAGCCACCTTAAGCTCACTGCTCTTCTATTTCCATTAGAGAAAGAAAAAAGACGGGAAATTTAAAAACACTTTTGAACGATATAAAGTAGGACTTTAGGAGATTACCAGTCCTCAAAACTTCATCTTTTACTTCACTTCATGTCCTGATTTTGCCCTGACTGTCTTAGCTCCTGGATTTTCCCGGTGTTGGGTAAATGTTGGTGTGTTTGTTGGCATTCCCGGCTGAAGTGGTTGGCTGCCGTGGTGTGTAGATGTGCAGAGTGCGTAACTGATCCACAGCCAGGAGCTATGAAGGATCCAAACCAGTGTTCAGACACAGAGGGAGACAATAGACCCACACGTCACTGCTGTCTGATAAGCTACTGACTGTAATAATAACAGGCTTGTACAAGCTTTGGTCATATTTGAATCTTTTTCACTGCCCATACTGCGGAAATATTCCGACTGACTGGCAGTTACTTACTTTTTTGACAAAACTACAAACTTGCTGTATCAAGTTGTTTTTCTGCTTCTTTTGATGGCGGCACTCGAGGAACCTTCCGGAATAAGGCGAACCCCACAATATTTGCCGTCCCTGTGGAGGCCGATCTCATGATTTATTCATATTAAAATGTGAGTTATTGTACAACCTGCTGTAAAGCTGAAAGCTGCCAATAATCATGATGATAATAATCATGATAATAATAATAATAATAACAATGATAATAATAATAATGATAATGATAATAATAATAATAATAATAATAATAATAATAATAATAATAATAATAATAATATAACAATAATAATGATAATAATGATAATAATAATAGATAATAATAATAATAATAACAATGATAATAATAATAATAATAATGATAATAATAATAATAATAATAATGATAATAATAATAATAATAATAACAATGATAATAATAATAATAATAATGATGATGATGATAATGATGATGCTAATAATCATAATAATAATAATAATAATAATAATAATAATAATAAATAATAATAATAATAATAATAATAATAACAATGATAATAATATAATAATAATGATGATGATGATAATGATGATGCTAATAATCATAATAATAATAATAATAATAATAATAATAATAATAATAATAATAATAATAATAATAATAATAATAAAATATGAAAGAAGGTTTAAAAACAGAGGACAGAAACCTACGAGACAAGAGATGCAATAAATCTGTTAATGAAGTTTAAAAACATCTTGTTTGATCAATCCATTTGAGTCATAGTTTGTACCACAAAGTGCCTGGTGGAGAGAGTAATTTGGTATTTTCCTTGTTATTAGTAATATTAGAGTGTTGTTTGGTCTGAGCTGGTCTTGTGATTTACAGAGGCAGGATCAGGACCTGGACAGTCTCATTCTCTCCTCTGTATCTCCTCTGTCAGTATCAATATATAACACTGTTTACTGCAGCTTGACAATGATGGCAAAACCAGGACTAAACTAGGACTAAACTAGGATTCTCAGGCAAAAGTACTACTAAAGGACTTAACCAGTACAAACCAAGAGCCCACTACAGCAAAGTCGGGCTGAACAAAACCAGGATCTAACTAAGTGTAAATTTGGATTGGTATAAATCAGTACTAAACCATAACTGTGCCGGGACTAAACCAGGACATTAAAAAAAACTAAAGCTAAACTAGAACTATAATAGGACCAAGACTCAGCCAGGTTTAAACCAGGATTTAGGCTCAACCAAAAAATACTAAAGATAAACTAAATCAATATTAAACCAATTTTAAACCAAGGCTAAACTAGGGCTAAACCAAATCTAAACCAAGACTGAACTAGGAAGAAACTAAAACTAATCAAACATGTCAAGTTTAACAAAGACCAATCCAGGCTTAACTAAACTAGGTCTAAACCTGGGGCTAAAATAGAACTAAACATGGATGAAACCAGGATTAACATAGGACTAAACAATGACTCAAACGAGACCAAACAATAATGCTCAGCCATGATAAAACAAAGAGGTCTTTGCCGCTGTGTCATTGAGCAGGACACTTCCCTCTGTGCTTCTTACATAATACTGTTTACTGCACAGGAGCTGCTCTGAGACCGCTCCAGTCAGACTTAGACGTGATCAAACCGAACATTATCAGAAATGTGAGAGGTTTTACACCGCAGTGAAAAGAAAACTACTCTTAGACACAAAAACATGTTTACTGTCTGCGCAGGAGAGGGAGAAATGCTGTCATTTCATTTGGCTATTGGGAGTAAAAAGCTATGCCATTTCAAACTTGAGTGAAGGAAAAGGCTTGGATACCACAATAAGATAAGAGAACCTTTATTTGCCCTCAGAGGAGAAAGTCCAATTATACAGCACAGAGTACAAGAACAGCAGGAGACCACTGTGAGCAGCATGTGACACTGAGGTAATTCCATTCTAATCCAACTATTACTAAGCAACCAAAATCCATATGAATTA
Source organism: Chaenogobius annularis (assembly GCA_015082035.1). NCBI lineage: Eukaryota > Metazoa > Chordata > Actinopteri > Gobiiformes > Gobiidae > Chaenogobius > Chaenogobius annularis. Next base: position 207,829 of record BJKM01000103.1, read on the forward strand.
CACAGTACTTATGATTTGATACATAGTAATACCTGATAACTTTAGTTTGTACAATTATCGTTTAACCCAGGGCTATTCAACTTAATGTCCCCGAGGGCCATATTTTTCGGGGGGCCGAGGCCTCCGGGCCGAACAACATTTGGGTCGCAAATATCCCCAACAAATTAACTAATACAATAAAATAACTACTGATATATGAACCAGAATTAAACTAGCACTAGATTAGAACCAACCAGGTCTGACCCAGGACTAACCCAGAATCAAAACGGGTCTCAAGCAGACTTAAAGAAGGACAGTTGCTTTCTGATGACATAGAGAGAGGGATTCTGTTCTAGAACTCAGCTTGCCCTCATAGGGTCCTGAAGTGGGGTATAATATGGCCGAATAGGCTATGGCCAGGCTCTTATGTGGCTTTGTTAATCCGCTTGTCTATATATCAATAAATATAATACGTTTGACCCCTTCCCGATTGCTTTGGGAAGCACAGGGCCATGTACATGTTGTATGTACAGTTTTAGAAAATGTCCAAATATTTGCCATGTTCTGTTGCTTGGTCACATTTCCACAGATGCGTCAGTGTGTAAAGCTGAGAGTGGTTTCAAATCCATAAAGATCACACTGACTATAGAGAGCATTCAGACTCATGGGCAAGGTTCACCTGGTCTGAACCTGGCCTAGTATAAGACCACATGAAAATATGAAAGAAAGAACTTTTATTTTGTGTTAAACATTACATTCTACTGTTTTATTACCACTACTACTACTACAATTACTGCATTTGTTTTTACTATGATTGTGGTATCAGAATCAGAATGTGAGAAAAACATATCAACTCATCTCCCTTGTAGAATGCCAGCAGAGGGCGCAGATACTCCAGTGTTGCTGTGTAGTGAATGTAATTTGACATAATTTGCACTGAACACAAACATGAGTAAAACAAAAGACAACTTCTGGCATATTTTGATGAAGATACAGGGCTAACATTTTAAAAAGCTTTTTAGAAAAATGACAACCACTGTTGTCATACCATTTGAGTTGTTTCTTAAATGTATGTGCTCCTAAACTGTGGTAAAAACAAAGCTTTAAGTAGATTTATTGTAAATTATAATCTTCTGCTCTGTTAGTAAACCTTTGGCACTGCGTCATCTCTGTTTGCAATGAGGCTAAACTAAGGTCATGCCAGCCCCTGTCTGACAGATATATAACCTTAGTATATTTTATTTGATATGCTAACCTTTAAGGAGGTATGTGGGGGTCATAAAGAATCGACGAGTGCTTTTTTCCGAGTTCCCGTATGATGGCCGCCTAGCTTAAACAGGCTATGTCGCGCTGCGGTTGAATCTGTTGGATTTCCGTCTGTAAATCCGTCTGTTCGCGTTCACCTGGGAAAATCCGACATTTCTGCATTGGAGCAGATATATAATGAGCTTGGATGCTTATTTCTTGAAAATGCGTAAGAAACCGAACAAGAACGCCATCACTAAGAGCCACGCAAGCAATGCTGTGGCTCCGACCCTTCCTCATCTGTCCGCAAACGGAGCTCCAGCTTCGGCTCTGATCCAGGCGCCCAGGAGACTAGGAGTGGGAGATATCCAGTGATTTTGGCAGCTCTGCAGGAGATAACTGATAGCATTACAAAGGCAGCTGATGCTAAAATTGACACTGCGCTTGCTGGTTTGCGCGATCTGACTTTCAAGACCAACGAACTTCATGACCGAGCCACAGCAGCCAAAAGGATATCTCCGCCTTGAAAGACATGGTTTCTACCCTACGGGCTAACATGGCGGAACTAACGAGCCAGGTTCACGTCCTGACAAATCATGTGGATGCCCGGTAGAATCGTAGTCACAGAAGAAATCTGCGGATCGTCGGTCATCCAGAGGGCCCTGAAGGGAAAGAATTGGTCAAGTCGATGGAGGCTTAGATCCCCGAATCGCTAAAACTTTCACTTTTTCAACAACAGCCAGGAAAATAAAGACCCATAATACTGAACTTTCATAACTTCGATGCTAATCAATGTGTTATGGCTACAGCTAGACGATTCGCCACAGAGCTAACCAGATCAAAAGAGCTCCACGTCTCATTCTTCTTTCTTAATATATTTTTTTTACATACAGAACAATATCAAAAACATGACACAGAGAGGGAACATACAATTTACATGAACGCATCCAAATAGTCCTATTTATTTAGTCCGGCATATCTATATATTCGTTTGTTTGTTTTATTGTGTTCTGTTGTCGTAGTTCCTGTGTTTGTGTGTTGTGTTCGACCAGAGAGTTGTGTAACAAGAGCAGATTTGCAAGAATTTTTTGCATGAATTGTAGAAATATACTAGGGTCTAATAAATTTTGCTCAAATGGTCCACTTCACGCTTTTAATTTGATTGTTTATAGATCAGGTTGTACTTTTAAGGCAATTTGGCCTTATAAAGTAAAAACTATGCATCATATACACAGAGTTTATACATATATGCATAGAGTAGAAGTAAATAAATGCAATCCAATTCAATTTATTTTGTAACGCCCCAAAATCACAACAGTAGTTGCCTCGAGGGGCTACTGTGAAAAACAGAATAAACAATGTTCATAGGGACTTGGTAATGTCCCAGCATCTCTTGTCCTTAGACAAATGTCCCAAGCTCCCCTGTCCTTAGACCCTCCTTCTCGGCCAGGAAAAACTACCAAACCTCTTTGGGAAAAAGTAGAAACCTGGAGAAGTTCCACAGTGAAGGAGAGATCCGACTCCCTCGGACGGACAGGCGGACGCGTCTCAATTTGTAGATAGTCAGTGGAGCCGGACCCACTCAGGATGAAGAACCGTTCATATGGAGTAGAGACCGTTTCTCCAGGCAGTTGAGGAGCATCTGGATCCACAGGTCATCGATGTGCCTGTTTCACTCCCGTCGGGGAAGTGGGAGAAGAAGAAGGAAAAGAGATGAGCAGATTGCAAGTGAAATTAAATGTTAAATATTGTTTGATAGAAAAGTAGTCAGAAGCAGAGGAAAGTGCTCAAGCTGCCATACTTCCCCCAGTATAGTTGCTCCTAGGGCAGCATAGCTGGGAACTGTAGGTTTTTTATTTCTGTTCCTAACTGGCCTGATCATGAGCCATTGCAAAGAGGAACGTTTTAAGCCTGGTCTTAAATGAAGAGACTGTGTCGGCCTCTTTAACATGGACAGGAAGCCGATTCCACAACACATGAGCTTGGTAGCTAAACGCTCTACCTCCTACTGTGCTTTTAGAGACTCTTGGGACCACCAGAAGTCCAGCATTTTGAGAACAAAGTGCTCTGTTTGGATGATAAGGTACTATAGCATCTTTGAGGTAGGATGAGGCCAGGTCATTTATGGATTTGTAAGTCACGAGGAGGATTTTGAATTTGACTATAAACTCAACAGGGAGCCAGTGAAGAGACTCGAGCACCGGCGTGATGTGCTCTCTTCTTTTAGTTCCTGTTAGTAATCTTGCTGCTGCATTTTGAACCAGTTGAAAACTTTTTATGGCGCTTTTAGGGCACGCTGCAAGCAGGGAGTTACAGTAGTGTAGTCTAGATGTTACAAACGCATGGACAAGTTTTTCATCATCACTTTTAGGCAAGATGTTTATGATTTTGGCAATATTATGCAGATGGAGATAGGGTGTTTTACCGGCTTGATTTGTGTGCGCTTTGAATCCAATCCAACTTTATTTGTATACCAACACAAAAGTCTCCAAAGTGCTGCATAGAGTACAAAAACAAGCACAGGTAAAATATGTTGAAAATAAAAAAACATACAAACCAAATAAAAACAAATTAAAAAACATATAAACTATAAAAAAGAATAAAGACGGTCAAAGGAACATGAGAATGAGAGATCCAAGTCAAATAAGACTCTTTCTTACAGTGGAGCTGGAGGCTGCACTGACGTTGTCCAGCGTTGTTCATCTACTCAGATGAAGCGTCTCGTAGATCTTCAGGGCCTAGTACAATGACCTCAGTTTTTTCATGGTTAAGAAGCAGAAAATTACCGTATTTTCCGGACTTTTAGCCGCTCCCCTATATAAGCCGCATTTGCTCTATTTTAAAAAAAACGATAATAAAACAATACATAGGCCGCACCTTTTGTATAGGCCGCAGAACTCTTTCCTTGACTTTTGGCATGCATGAGCTCGTCCCGCTGTCCCTCCAGCGTCTCACGTACATTCATTGATGTTAAGCTTGCGTGCAGCCGCGCGGTTTCCTAGCAAGATCGATGGCCTTCAGCTTAAAACTTGCTTCATACGAACTTCTTCGTTTGGGTTCCATAATGATGGGGCAAGAATTTGAAAATAATTATAGTTGGTAATTTTGTCGTCCGTGTTCTATTTGCTAGCTGAATGAAAAAGCAAACATCTGCTTCTTTGCTTAACTTTTCTGTAGTTTTTGATTCTAATTCCGGTTAGTTCGCCCCTAGCGGTGAAAGAAAAAAAACACAGAAAAGCCGCAGCCTCTAAATAAGCCGCATGGCTCAAAACATCTGACAAAAGTAGCGGCTAATAGTCCGCAAAATACGGTAAGTGTCATCCAGGTTTTTATATCCTTCACACAAGCACTAAGTCTGTCAATATGTATGAAGAGATCTGAGGTTTGAAAGTAGAAAACAATATCAATCTGTGTGGATTTCATGGCCATTTAAACATGGGGACCATCGAGGGTCTCTAAACTGACAAGTTAGATTGTTTTTGAGGTGACCAGAGGGTTAAAGAAAAAACCTTTCCATAATAGTTTCTTTAACCGGTACATATCTGCCATCTCTGTCTTTACATTCAAAACTCTGTTCAAAGCCTATTTGGTTTGAAATCAATATTGCAACTTCTCTCTCGTGCTCGCCTCTGTGGGATGAATCGTAAACATTTTTATAACAAAATTTGGTTAGTTTTTGATATTCTATAATTGCTTAAATGTGTTGCTAGTAAATATATAATTTTCTAATTTGTGTTGATATTTTCGATCATTTGATTGGGTTCAATATGCTGTTAACATTGAAAGATGCTACGCGTAACTTTTCCGATGCCATTAAATTGATTGTATTGAGTTTTCTCTTATTAATGTACTAATGCTACAAAACGCCCTGGTTGAACACAACACAACACACAAACACAGGAACTACAGACACATGAAACAAAAGAAAAGACAAAATGGAAAAAGGTTCAGGCCAAAAACATGCACTAAACCAAAATCCTGATTGTATAAAAGATTAAAAAATGGAGGAAAGTCTTTTCCTAATGAAGGCCCCCCGAACGTCTCCCAGTCCGCTCCTGGTACAAATCCTCTCAAAGAACTGGTTACACTTTTTATATTTTAATCCAATTTTCCACAAACCCAATCTTCCACATTTAGCATGTTTTGTATGTACAAAACATGAAGCTCCCATGTTGTATCAAATTACAAATTAAATGTATAAAGCATGTATGTATGTAAATACCATCTTCAATTTGGTGACCTTGTCATCACTGTGACAACCAATTATTGTTTTGACAATACAAATTAAAATAAGCAAAAAGCAAAACACTTATTTAAGGAAGGGAATTAAGTTTCTGGTTGGCGTCCTCATAACCACACTAAGATGCAACAAAGTCCGATGCCCAAAACAAATACGTAGATCACGCAACGATCATCAGTCTCTTCAAAACAACATAAATATCTTATAATGTGTCCATTACTTGACCTCTCTAAGCCCATGTTGATGGATCCATCTCTTGTTGTTGTTCAGTTGTCTGTGTTTGGCATTTTTCTGAGGAGCTTTTCAGCACGAGCATGTGTTTGTTACTCCCAAACGTCACCAGATGATTTACTCTTGCAGCCTTCATGATGCGCCAGCCACGTCAGCCTCATTAACATGTGAGAGAGTCTGTTTTCCACAGAGGTTACGGTCTGTCAGTGTTGATTGTTTAGCTCCCGAAACATGACCTCCCTTTTTTTTTTTCTTCTGTGTTTACTCATTTCTCACCGTGTCTTGCTCCTCGTTTTATGGATGAAAAGGAGATTTTAATGGCAGATGTCTGTAGCACAGTTTAGTCAGTCGGCGCCATATCCGGAAGTCCGCCACTTGATGGTTTTGAAAGCGTTATTCCGACAGTGTTTCATTTCGTATTGTGCTTTTTTAGATCCTCCTGCATCCTGTAAAGCACTTTTGTCTGCCATCTCTTGCACTCCATGACTAATTAAAATGTTTTTGTAGACATTTAGTGCTGCTCTCTGACTCCTCCAAACTGCATTGTTGAAATTGTTTAGCTCCAATTGCAGTCTATAAATGCACCATTAAGCAGATTGACTCTCTGCTCTGCTGGTAAATGATGCTACCCCAGTCTATGGTTAAACTCATGTAGTTTTATGAACCTCATTTGTCATCACACGTGCGTCACTGCCCATTCAAGTCATTCCAACCATTAACTTTATAGAGAGGGCAAATGAGGTGAAGTCAACAGGCTTTGGACAATAGTGTTTTAAGGTGCTATAAGTTTACTAAAGTCTCCGTTCCATTTGTGAACTCAAAACAAAAGAGAATTAAAATGTGGCCATGAATTTAATCCAGTCTGATGAGTTATTTATACATTTTTTGGTTTGTTTGTTTGTTTGTTTTTTAAGTTGAGATGATTTTGTCATGGAATAGAGCTATTAAAAATGTCAAAAATGTTGTTGATACCGTTTCAATTTTGGCGTGAAGTAATACTCAAATTCTATTTTTTAATATTGGGCCTTTTGCTAATTCTAATTGCGAGAAAAATGTATTCGTACATTCCACATTCTGTAAGGTGCAAATTTTAATATGTTGCAACTTTCACGCCTGCCTAAACCAAGAACTAATGCAATATATAAAAAAAGCACAATGCTGTTTTATCAAGCATGTTTGTTTAAGAATGAGATAATGTTGTGCTTTGGGAAAACTGTCTATGTAATGCTTTTATGTGGCTCTTGGCCTGTTTTAATCTGGCCCTGTGCACAATTTTAGTTTCTATTTTTGAACTCTCTTAGCTATGTAACATGTGTCTGCACTTGTGTCCTTAATAAAGGTTACGTGAAATTAATGAAATAATAGATTCAGTAGCCTATATTTTACAGAAAAGTGAAGGGAAAGATGTGGTCAAGTTTATGGAGACACTAACGAGGAGCTACGGACTATAAGGAGCAGTAAGCGAAACCAAAACAGTCGGATAAGTCGGTCAGTTGAACTTTATTAAACACGTTCAACTCACTATTCAATGTCCTCTAACTGCGGCCATCTCACTTTGTTCCCTCGGAAGCGCTGTGTGGTCTTCTTTACGTGGCACAAGTCATCTTCTTGCTTCCACCACTTCCGTACCATTGATTCCTTAATGCTCTATTCCCATGTTCTACTGTGTGACTGATAGCCTTAAGTTTGAAGTCCGCATCATAAGCGTGTCTCTTGATAGGTGCCATTTCGGGGTACGTATCACTCCGCGGTGCACCTGGCTGTGGTAGCCGTAATGTTGTTTACATTTTTACAGAGCGCCAAGATCAGTAAGCACAACCAGAATTAATCCATATATATGGCGCATTGGATTATAGGGCACACTGTCGTTTTGGGAGAAAATGAAAGACTTTTAAGTGCGCCCTATAGTCCGGAAAATACGGTAATACAATGGCTTCTGAAAAAATTTCGAATTAAGCGATCAAATACAAGCAAAGATGAGAGAGAAAACAACATTATATTCCAACAAGAAACCCATTTAAATGACTTAGAACAAATTTGACTATAACAGAAATTACTATTCCAATACAGCGGCAAACATAAGAGTGGCCATCTGGATATCAAGCAGAATAGCCTTTGAACAGAGTTTTGAACACAAAGATAAACACGGCCCTGACGGAAATGCGGGTGTCCAGTTCTCCATCCAAGAATGGAGAACTGGACAAGAATGGAGGAATGAACACCTGAGCCACAGCGGCTGAGGAGGTCTCTGTCCTGAAGAACACTGTCTCAACTTTACAAACTAAAGTGGCTGAATTGACAAACCCTGTGCGTGTTTTTACATACAAACTGGACAACCTGTAGAACCAAGAACGCAGATGTAATATGCAGATTATCGGCATTCCAGAGGACACTGAAGGTAAGGATGTGGTCAAGTATATGGAGAACTGGATCCCCGAATATCTCAAACTTCCAACAAAAGATGGGTAAAAAAAAGTGAAAAATAAAAAGATTCACTATAGCAGAATAGGCGTTGGCATTTTCCAATTCAATACAGGATCTGGTCTCACATTTTCTCCCCTTTATTTTTTATTTATTTGAAGGAACTTGGCCTGTGGCGGCGACGGGAATGATATATCCAGCCAAAATTAGATGTTTCAAGCTCAAAAAGTACTGGTAAATGTATAAATAATACATTTCGGGAATTAATACATAATGTAGGGTTGATCAATATCTGGAGAGAGATGAATCCTAATGTCCGCCTGAAAAAAAAGGCACTTTGGAGATTTAGTCTACTCAAGGACACATACAAATTTTATAAAAATAAAATTATGACAAAGGACATTGAGACGTATATGTAGAGGAAAACGACAATGGTGAAGTTTCTCCACCCATTCTCTGGGATGCAGCAAAGGCAGTTTTGAGGGGCAGGGTAAATATCAGGAAACAAAAAGGAAGAAACACAATTTTCTTTTTCCGACACTTCTAATTCACCTGCTATGACCGAAGAGCAAAACTAAAAATAGGTGCTGAAATATCTACTGAAATTCAAAGTGCAATCATAAGACTAAAAAGCAATAAATCTCCGGGGAGTGACGGGTTCACCTCAGAGTAGTGTAAAGCTCTAAAAGACGTACTTACTCACTATACACCTAAAAAAACACAAGATAACATAAGACCATCTTTACACATATGGTCCATATACAAAAACACAAAACAAAGCTGTAATAAAAAGTCTGAAAAAGCTTTTGATTCTGTTAGCTGGCCTTATTTATATAAAGTGCTATCCAAATTTAAAATGCTGTTACAGTAGCATGTTGTTCACCTCCGGCCCAGAGGCCTTGGTCCTCAGAAAAATCTCACCCGCAGGAAAATCTCGTTGAATAGCCCTGCTCTTCATGGTATTTTTCAGTTTTCCCACATATCCAATCTCCCACATGTGTTACTCAAATGAGTGGATGCAACAAGACATAGAGTTTATGTACTGAAACAGCTAGCCAACATGGGGCACAAAGTCTAATGTCAGAAACAAATAAATCCCATCTCTATCATCAGTCTCTTCATGTGACCATATTCTGAACTCACATACCCCATGCTGGGGTCTCTATCTCTTATCGTTGTCTGTGTTTTGCATCTTCCTGAGTACCACCTCTTCTTCTCCTGGTGTTCTGACCACGTGCTTTTTACCTGTGAAAGTCACCAGAAGAGTCGCCCAGAAAGAAAACCTATGTCTCAGCCTTCTCTTCCTGAATTCCTCATAGATGTGGCAAAACTTTTCTCGCTGTTGACAAATCTCATATGGAATATTCGGGGTGAAGAACACTCGTATGCCTTAGTACGGGAATTCTCCTTTAGCTTTTGCAGCCTTCATGACATGCAGCACATCATGCTCCTTAAGGATCCTCATAATCAGGCCTCGTGGTTTATCAGCTGTTGGCCTTTTTTGGCCCAGTCGATGCACTCTTTCTATTGTGATGGGGCGGCAGCAACTCCTGAGCCTGAAATTAGCTCAGGAATGACCTTCTCAAGAAAGATTTCAGTATTTTGACCTTCTTCTCCCGGCGCCCTACAAGTCTGATATTGTTCCTGCAAGAACTGGACTCCAAATCTAGGATCTTTATTTTTCATATTCTTGACCTCATTCCGATTTCTGACTGTCGGCAGCTGCCTCAGGGCATGCTTGCCATGTTAGCCTCGTTAGCTTGTGAGGCAGGCTGTTTTCCACCAGCGCCGCGGACCGTGAGCTTTGTTTGTTTTGTTCCCGTAGCATTACCAGTCTCGAGTTTTTTGTGTTCGCTCATCTTTTTTGTCGTACTGTACTTTGTGTTAATGTTATTATTTATAATTCTTACGATTATTGTTACTATTATATGCTTTTGCACTCTGGTTGTGTTTGTTTATATTTAAAAAATTGGAAGTAAAATTAAGAGTAGTCTTTGCTGGTGTAGACTAAAGGGATCCTTAAAAAAAATTAAAAAATGGAAACGTTTTTGACCATAAGACAGGAGACAGTAACCTCTGTGTTTGGCTAACTAACTACACATGGAAGTAATAATAGGGCATTACACCCCACAAAATTCTCATATTTTTCCATCAATATCCCACATAATAAATTGTCTCTACAGGAAAAAATATTACACAATGTTTTCTTTTGTTGGTGAATCATGGTTCCATTTTTTAGGGGAAATCCTGCTTGTTCCATCCAATCCATCTGCCCACTCACTTACATGGTACAGCTGTTTCTATTACTTATATCCTAAATGAGCACTTGTAGTTGCACCACTACTTCCTGTATGACCTCATCAGTGATGTGGGTCAAATTGGACAGTATTCAGTGTTCTGTAACTTATCATTTGTGTTACTTATGCCCATGAAGGTTGTTATATTATGATATCTCGTACACATGTGGATAGTAACGCGACTCCAGTGCACTAGTTTTGAAGTTTGTTTGTTACGATTTTGGCCATTCACAAAATGCACCACATCCTCAGTTTAATTCACTTCACCTCATATTTCCTCATGATCCCACCCCCTTGTTTAGAATTCCATGCCCGGCGCTGTCATCAAATACGCCGATGCAATATGTGAAGAAATTAGCTCTGCAATGCCCAAGTTAACGCTAAGACCGGGAACTAAATACGGCCCTTAGACTTTGTGACTTAAATCTAGGTCATGAACCAGTGATGAAACAAAAAAGGGGGATTTTGTGATGAGACACTAAACGGGCAGTATTTTGTCGGTGTTCAGAAATGGATAAAGATGTGTGATTCAGAGGGAGAGGGGGGGGGGGGACCCCTATTACAGCAACCTGCTGACTAAAACGGTTGCTGTAATAGGGTCTCAACAAGGTTCTTAGGTAGAATATATTGAATTGTATTTGATAAATAGATGGTTTAATGTTTTGTTTGGACTGGGGGTCCGAAATAAAGATTGATTGATTGATTGCTCAGTCTTAGAAGTATATATTTCCTTTTTTAAATTTAAAATTTAAATTTTTTATTTTTTGGCCTGAAAGCTTTATTAGACAGGAAAGTTAAGCGTGAAATGAGAGTGCTGATGCTTTAACCACTCGACCACCGGGAAGCACGGCAGTATATATTTCATTTTATTAGATAAATAGAATGTATAATATATAAGGATGGGACATTTTTTACAAAATAGGACAAAGAATAAAAATACTTCAAATTGCAAAAATGGAATTCTAAATGGCTTAACTGGAAAATAAATGAATACATAAATGTGTGAGCTAGCTAACATGTCAGCGCAGATGATGGTGCAGTTCTACACGGCCATCATTGAGTCCATCCTCACCTCCTCCATCACCGTGTGGTAACCGGTGGTACACTGGAGCCACAGCCAGGGACACAAAGACTACAGCGCATTGTGCGTTCTGCTGAGAAGGTGATCGGCTGCAGACTTCCATCTCTGCAGGACCTGTACTTCTCCAGGGCTCTGGGACGAGCAGGTCGGATCACAGCTGACCCTTCTCACCCTGGACATGGTCTTTTTGAACCACTCCCCTCAGGCAGGAGGCTACGGTCCATCCGGACCAGAACCTCCCGCTACAAGAATAGTTTCTTTCCCTCTGCTTGTTGGACTCATGAACACTTCAAAACACCTGTCACTTTAACTGCAATATTCATCACTCACTGCACTGTCACTTTCTGCACTACAACTTTTTAAACATAACTGTAAACTTGTGTACATAGAAATGCCTATTTTTATTTTTATTGCATAGTAATTTTAAATTGTTTCTTAATTGCATGCCCTTTTTTGATTGAATATATATGTTGTTTTATTATTACTCAGTGTTTTATGTTGCACCTTAAGGCCGAGACAAGTTCCTATGTTGTGAATTTTGTTCATTGACAATGGCAATAAACTCTTTCTGATTCTGATTCTGGGGTTTCACACTGTTGTTTTCCCATTTACAATGAGACAAGTTTTGATCAGAAACAATCTCCAAAAAATGACAGACAATATAAAATGATTTAGTGAAGGAATTATCATATAACATCATCTGTTTGTAGAAAGCCTTGTGGTCTGAGACACAGTCATCAGTTTCAAGTCCTTCTTGCTAAAATTGCTAAACCACAATTGCTCAAGTCTTAATATTTTTTCCCATGTTTGCCAACAAGAATAACAACTGAAATGACATTACTTATATTACACCATATTTTGAATTTCAGGGAAATACTCTATCTTGAGTCATTCATGTAATAATTTTAGACAACTGACCGTGATCATTGGCAGTTCATTGTAACATGTAAATCTTTGGATTGGGCAATACATGTAAAATAAAAATTATATATTACTTATATTTATGGTACTTTTGGGTTTGTGTTATATTTGCGCCCCTCCTTCAAATACGATATAGTATTCCTCATTTTGTGTTTCTTCTTCGTGTTCTGTCCTTCCAGTTAATGAAATGAACTTCAACACATTTTAAATCCGACGTGACAGTTACTCCGTTAGTCTTACCTGAGTGGTAGTTTCTCATGTTCGAAAAATACCTTCTTTTTTTTTTTTACTTGAGACATTTCTTGTACTTCTACTTGGATACTACAGTGTATCCACTTCTTGTTGCTGCAACATTCAAGGAGAAAACGATTTGGAAATATGGTAGGAATATTACTTTCCTCAACAGTTCTTTGAGAGACAAATTCTGCCCACTCAGCATAACTCAAATCTCACACCTTGATGAAAATATGACAATCTTTTCCTTACCTCATCGTATTGACTGAGCCGTGCTGCATGGCTCAGCACATTCAAGAGGCCCAGAGAACAGTGCACACAAGTATTCACTCAGGACAGAGGCAAGAAGGCGGCAACAAAGGTAAATCTACACCAAAAAGTGTGGGTAATGTCATTTACACATCCAAGTGTATATTTTGTAACAAACACTGTAGTTCAGTTCACATTGTATACCAATCCAGACGCGTTCGAGCGCACATTCATTATGCAGGATTTGTGTTGTTTCTGGCCTTGAAACGTGCTCTTGAGCATCCCATATTTCAGACTTCAAGAGAACGTATGATCACCACACATTCGTTTCTAGCTGTAGGAAGTTCCCTGATCAGGATTTGGTTTTAGCACTCCGCACTTGAAGCAAAGGAAACCAAAGCTACGCACACAGTTGTAATGAATTTGATTTGAGGCAAAAAGGCTCACGAGTCTGGCAATGATTTATGAACTTAAAAACAGCGCATGGAGACCTCCGGATCTCAAAAGTTGGCGTCACAAAACTGGGACATTTGGAACCAAGTGTTTTTGTGAGACTCAGAAAGAAGCTAAGTGCGACTCCAGGTTCGTGTTTTCGATGTGAGAACAACGTTGTAACATGGTTAAAAAAAAGACCATTGTGCATAAGCTGTGTCCTTTAACATTTGAAATCTTACAAGAACAGAGCATTTCAGAACATGTTTGTAGAGATCTAAACCAGGGTTATCAGCTTTTACGCCGATTTGTATTTTTTTTTACGGCAAAGATTTTAACATTTTTCCATCAAAACCCTGCACCAGTTTTATGAAAATTCGCCAGTTCTTCTCCTCCACACGATTTGCCACATGTGCAAACAAGTGCTCACTGTTCTGCCTTTGTTTAGACTCAGAAAAGCCTCAGCGAGTGCTCCTTCTCTCCCCTTCCTCTCCTCTCTCCCCTTTCCATCTCCCCTGTCATCCTCTCCCCCCTCTGCTTCCCACTTCGCTCTCTCCAGCTCTCTCTCTCTCTCTCTCTCTCTGTCTTTGTCTCTCTTCTCTCCCTCTCTCTTTATATCTCTCCTCTCTTTCGTTCCCCTTCTCTCATCCCAGTCTCTGCCCTTTTTCTGTGTTACTCCCACGCTCATTTCCCCCCTAGCTCTCTCTGTCACTCTCTCCCCCTCTTTTTCCTCTCATACTCCCCCCATCTTTAGCTCTCTCTCTTCCCTTTACTCTCCTCACTCTCTCTCTCATCCCCCCTCCTTTCTCTACCTTCCGCCTAACTCCCATCTCGCTCTCTCTCTCTCTCTCTTCTCTCTCTCTCTCTCTCCTTCTTCTCTCTCTCTCTCCCTCTCTCTCTCTCTCTCTCTCCCTCTCTCTCTCTCTCTCTCTCTCTCCTTTTCTCCCCTCTCCCTTCCCTCAATCTTTCCCTGACCCTGTCTCTTTCTTTCTTTCTTTCTTTCTTTCTCTCTCTCTCTCTCCACGTGGTTGTAATTGTTTAGTTTTTCAGAGCGGAAAGTCTGCACAGCTCCAATACTGTGGCGGTTTACAAATGCTCCGTGCTAATTAGCATTTAGCCCTTTCTCCGCTCTCATAAACAAACAAGCTTTTGTCTTTTTTTGTCTCCTCCTAAATGTGTTGGAATTTCAGTTCGGGCCATTTCAAAGCTTCCGACTCTTTATTCAAAAGGATCAAACATTTTCAAAGCGCTGATGCCGCTCATGCTAACACTGTGGCTAGGCTGGGTTCAGCAATTAGCATGAACTCTCAAGGACCTCGTTTGATCGCTCATCACCTGGCTGTGAACTATGACCTTTCGAGTGAACAGATGCAATGGCTAAAGCGCAAAACTGCAGAGGTTAAAACTTTGAATATAAAATGATTTGGGTAATTTTGGTTAGTTCAGATTTATTTCCTTGATGGGTCAAGACATGGAAATGTTATAGACTTGTTTTAACAGAATTTCTTATTTAACGGTGCATTATGGGTCGGTGGAAAGTAGCTCATTACAAATACTTAGGTAATTCTACTTATGAGTAGATTTTTAGCCATGTATTTTGTTCTTATCTGCATTATTTTGGAGAAAGGGCACATATTATGAGCCATATCTTCTCTGTTATCATGTTACTTTAATATGTTGAATTATTAAGTGCATTTTTAGTGTGTATATTTTTAACCATACAAACATTATTAGTTACATTTAAAACTATAACACCTCAACTCAGCACTGTATCGCCCACTCTGATCAGTTTCAACTTGTGATTTAATTTTCATTTTCAGAACTCTTTCCACCAATGACCACTGACTATGGGCATGTTCCACAAAATGACATTAATGGTAAGATTAAGGTACACCTTACTGTCCACATATAGGGAAATTGACCACAGCCTTATCACAGTAAGAAGGTCTGTTTTTCAAGGGGTTTTTTGGCAATGAAAATAGCAGCAATTGAATAAATACAAGATTGCGTTGAAAGCAATAACATCTCAATGGAGACAAGCATGGTGGGCATAGTGCACATTTCAGGCTAAATGATAAATGACATCATATACAGTTCCTTTTCTTATTTCAAGCCCAATTATCTTGAAGCCAGTCAGAAAACAAATCAAGATGAATTGTTTCTGAATTAAAGTAATTTGACTTTGTGTAGCGGTTTCTTTTTGCTGTGCCGTTGGAGGAGAATGTGGGATGGTGGGTTAACAGTGAACTGCTCATTCACTTTGTGTCATTTACAAGGAGCTGAGAAACACATCCATCCAGAGGCCCAGGGTCCGGACACATTACTCAGCCTGTGTCTGTCAGCACCTACAGTTCACCTTTCACCATCTACAATGCTTTTTAGTTTATGTGTCTCTTACCTATTTTCGTCTTGAATGACATAACACTTGCCTTACCCTCGTCTACATTTTCCAAAAGCTATTTATTGAAATATAAATCAATCAGTCAAACAAACTATATTTATAAGGCGCATTTCATACAAAAATAAAATCCCACATCCCACCCAACCTCCCCACAACAACCTGACCCACAACAACCTGACCCACACAGCAAAACATGACACACAATGACACGCACTCACGCACATACACGTACGCATGCACACACACACACACACACACACACGGCTTCATGCATTCACACGCACACACATGCTAAAATACATGAGTGCAGATAAACCAGTTGAGGAAGCACCATCAGAGGATCCAAAAATCCCAAGATAGTCCAAGATCTGGAGATGGACAATTTATCTGCGGGGATCAAAAATGTCTACTTTTAACTTAACCACGGTGGCAGAGTAGTTAGCAAAAGAGAAACAACTACTAATGGTCATTATTTGATGTTGTTGAAGTTAAAGAAGACACTGTGATTATGGTCAGTTTGCTCTGGTGCTGTCTTGGTGCTGTCTTGGTGCTGGTGTTCCTCATCAACCTAAAACATGCGCAGTAATCCTCCAGCTATTCTCCTGACCAGGATCCAGGCTCAGATCTGGTCCACTGCTCCTGACAAGTTTATCCTATGGACACTGAAGGATGGGGCAGATGCAGAGGACAATAAAGTCTACGTTAAATTCCATTGTTGGAATTTTGCGCTAATTGGGAGCATGAAGAGGTATAGACCAGGGGTGCCCAAACTTGGCTCTCCAGGTGGTCTCATTTGCTGAGATTTGTATGAAGTAACTATTTTGATCAAATTTGCGCAAAAAGCCATCCAACAGTCATCGGTTTGGCCCTCGGCTCGGTAATACCTATTGGCTCACTGAGTAAAAAATCTTTGTGCGCCTCTGGTCTAGACAAAGCATAATTTAAACTTATCTATCTCAATTGAGACAACCCAGTGATGCCACCTGCCAAGTTACAGGTCAGGTAAATGCCATACTGTGGAACATTCCAGGCAAAGCAAAGACCTCTATGGAGTCAAGCAGGTTACGGACCTCCACAAGAAAAGTGACACAGCGCACCACTAAAATGACAGCTGAGTCGAGGTGTATTTACTGTATTAGGACTTTATTAGTTTGATCAGCACAAACGGTTTTTGTGGCAAAACCTATGTATGAATGTGCTTTGTGAATGACTCATTTTTGGTGGATGGAAATGACTCATGCCACAGATTTACAGCCATCTCTGTGTGAGTTTGCTCCAGGGCAGCTGTAGCCACTGAAATGAATGATCGATGCAATGTAATTAGAATGTAATATTATTTAAGATATTTACAACCGTTTTCATTAAATGTAACAAGTGTTAAACTCTATTGGTAGATCATTTTCTTAAAACAAGAGCACAAATATTTCAACCAGTCGAATACCTTTGTTGGTTAAAAGTTAAATCTGTAAGTTAACATCTAAATATGTCGGCCTTTTACTCCAAATTAACATTCCTGCCAATTCGTGTAATTTCAGATATACATTTCAAATATATTCTTTGTCTGTGTTTATTGTGAAGTACATTTTAAAAGCAACTCTTCCAAAATAATAGATTTCTGTGTTGTTTTTGGTGCCAGTAAACAACCATGACCCTCAGCAACCTTTGACCTTTCACCTTCAGGGAGGTAATTTGTCGTTGTTTAAGTCACATTCGTAAAGTGAGCATTTTATTTGAGCCAGATGTACGATATGCTTTTCTTGTTAGTGGGATAGTCCTGGTTTAGTCCTGCTTTATTCTGAGAAAAAGAGGTCTTAAGTGGGTCTAGGGGGGATCTTTAAAACTCACAATTACTCCAACAGATTTACATCGTTGTGGCTATGTCTTTTGCAGAGGAGAGAAGAGTCGCCAATAATGTATTCAAGTAGGACTAATGTTACAACTTCAACATTATATTACGTCATATATTTTGGTTAAAAAAAATAAAAAAATACACTGTACCAGCTTTTTACTGTCTTCAACACGTGAGAAACAGTGCGAGCTCATTTAAAACCCTTTAGCGGGCCGTACCTATCCCTCACTTTCCTAATGCATTCCAAGACTCTTAATTATTCACAGCAATGACTTTATAAGCGCTTTTTACAGCAACTACACCAGAAGCCAGAGCACAGTTTTTCCATCATGGCAAAGCTAACAATAACTACCATGCTAACGTGGCGTGTCTGCCACCTTCTTGTCGCCATGGATATGTGATTGCTTAGCCCAGAATGTACTGCATTTGTTTGGTTTTTTCGCACTTATTTGATTACAAGGGTTTTATTTCTAACAAATACATTGGAAACGTGCATCCTTAGTGCGCTCTCCACGGATGTGATCTACAACTGCTGATTTATTTTTGGAACACATTTTGGAACATTCCAGACAAAGCAATGGCATCTCCATGGCGACAAGCTTAGACTCCACCAAAATAAGTAATTATATGGCAATTTAAAAGGCTTACTATTTATTGTGTTACTAAATGGGAAAGACCTATAAAATAAAGTGGAAATTGCGGTCTCTCCAAACATTGTAAATGTAATGTATCAAAAACTATTTCTTTATGTAAAACCATTTATTCATTTGATTGGGGCGGTGCATGTTGATAATTATCTATAACAGTATGGTTTAAATATGACAGGTTATAGAAAATATGCTCATTTCCATCAGTTGGCATTGGAAACACCAGTTTCTTTTATCTGTATGACTTAGAACTATTATTTATCAAAAAATACAACATTTACGTAACCAAGTTGAGTTATTATTCCGGAAGTTGCCTTGGGCGCCGCCATGTATTATTCTACATTTAGGGCTGCCGATCTCAAAGTAAAGTAGTGAATACATTCCACACAGACACAAAGCCGTTTGGAGGCCGCCCAGAGAATCGTCCTAGTGTCGACTTGTTGGTGCAAATATACAATCAACAGTACACAGATCAATCTACTTCATATCATACTTTAGCGGCAAGACTTTTTCATTGTTCCAGAATTCCTGCTCAAACGGAAGTGTCAATGCAACGGAAAAGCCAGTCTGTAGCAGAAAGAGGCAAAAGCGGCTGGGCTGAACTAAGGTGAACATGGTTTGTAAAGAAGTTTAGGAAATAATTTGTAACTTTAGTCCAAGTAAAGTCCTGGTTTAGTACAAAGAAGACTAACTACTTGTAAATGCTCAAGTAAGTGTAACAGTACAATTGTGCCTACCTGTGCCTCAGAGCACTTTTAGTCCATTCTCCCTGGTGCAAAATCTGGAGAGTAGTTTGAAAATGTGTTAGCAATCACGAACAAATAATCTTTTCTGTCTTTTTTTCAAAAGGAATTTGTGGAACGCGCTGCAGTTCAGGTGAAGTTAATGGGACCCAATAGTCTTCATGGCCATTGCAAACGCCAGGGTTTTCTTTTGTTTAGTTAATTTATCATATTTCGGTCTCTACCCTGTCCATAGAGGGTCCCTAAGTGCTCAATAGAAAAGCAACGAGGTGTGGTTTTCAATTGTAAGTTCTTACTCTAGGGATTGGTTGCTGAAGTGGCAATCGCGGTTAAACTTTGGGTTGTTTCTGATGGAATATAAGATTACAATATTACGCTGTTTTTTTGTTTGTTTATTTTTCTAAAAACTCAATAGGTGCATGCATGATAAATCTTTGAAAATTAATGACTAGACTGGTATGAAACAATGGTTTAAATCTGCTTATTTTTCCAAGCTTAACTTTAATCGATTTGCTTTGACCTGAAATGTCAAAGTTATTGTTTGATAGTTTGATAACTGTGAAAAGTTTGAAGAAAAAGTGTTTTAAAATGCATCACTGGGCGACAGTAGCTCAGTTGAAAGAGCGCTCGTCCTCCTCGTCCTCATCCTCCTTGGTAGAGCGGTCAGATCCTCCGGCCCACAGGTTGGCAGTTCGATCCCAACTGCCACAGATGAAAACTTTTGTTGTTTCCTTGGGTGTGTGAATGTGTGTGTGAATGGGTGAGCGCTTCCTGGATGTAACGCGTTTGGAGTGCCTTGGAAAAGTATTTCTGAGATTAGCCCTCAGGTACACCCAAATGCAACAAATGTTTTCTTCATAAATCAAATCTAAATCGTACATGAATCATACTTCACGTCACGGTCCAGCGATTCACAGAAAACCTTTCGTAATTCCAAGTCTGTGGCGCTGTGAGACGAGTAAACAGGAAACAGCTTTTTAAACTTCTAACAGTCTGTTGTCTGTTTTAGGTTGATGGGGGTAACTAAAAGACAGCACGTGCCGCTCTCGGCTCAACAAACACATTTGAGGGGCCGTATACACAGGTCTGCTTTCCCCTAAAGGAAACATGTGCAAGGAGGAGGAGAGATGGACGGGGGGGAAAGAGGGGGGTTCATGGGGTCAAGGACTAGGGGAAGTATTCAATCGTGCAGTGACATGCTCTGCTTAAAGCCAAAACTGGACAATTCTCACCTGGACTAAAGATGGTCTGAACTCGGACTAAACCAGCCAGGTATAAACTAAACTCAGACTAACCCTGAACTGAAGTTGAAGAACCTTGACTTGACCTTGACTAATCTTGGACTAAACATGGATTAGACTGTGACTAACCAGGACCAAGGCTGGACCGGGATTTAGTAAACTTGGGCTAAACAGGGACTAGAACTGAAATCATTCTAAATCTGGATTAATGTTGAATTTAACCTTGTTTAAAATTGGACTACACAAGGACTAGGCTGGACCTCTCTAATGCCTACTCAAACATAGATAGTAAAAGTAGTGATAGTTGTAGTAGTTGTTGTAAGTATGAGGTTTTATTGGTAGTTGTAGCGATCGCAAAGCTACGATGCAGTGGTGTTGGTATTCCCGTTCTCCACACCTGCTGCACGTGTTGAACCAGATTCATGGTCCTCATCAGGACTGTGGAAAACTGGACTAGATCCAAGATTAGATCGAGGACCAGGCCAGGACCCTAAGAGGCTCCTCCTGTCTGACTTCATCCCTCCATCTGACAAACACATATGATCCTAGTTAGACAAGTGCACTATTTCAGCTTGTAATTTTGATGCAAATTCAAAAATAGTTAAACTACTTCAATCTTTGAATAGAAAAAAGGAGTGCATTTGAATCCTGAAAATGCTCTTAAAATCAAACGCTTTCAAGACTGCATTTGTTGTTATTGAGCATGCAATTTGCTTTAGCTATTTTACTTATTTATGAGTTTGTTTGCACCCTTTTAATCTACTGTATTCTGTGGACTTGCGCGCAGCTTGTTTTTAGCATGTCAAATATGCATCCTACGCTTGTATAGGTCGAGAAACAAGTTCAACTTTAAACACTTGAACTAAAACTAACGCTGCACCAAGCAATAACTGAACTAAACTTGGTCTTTACTCTGCCATTCGCGATCGTTTCCTATTCAGATTTAAGTAAGGTCTCTGTGTAATTTGCCTTGTCTCATTGTTAAAAACGTTGCTTGCACAGGTCCCCAGGTCCCCAGGTTCAAAGTGAAAGACGTCAAACCTTGGAGGAGGAAGGGCAGAGCTAATTGTTTCCAGATGGATCACAACAAGAATGTACATGAATGTAAAAGTGTAACATGTGAGGTGTGAAGTGAGGTGGCGATCCTATGAACCAAGATGGCTGCCAGCTGGGACGCTCAGTTGATTTTCACTCAATTTCAATCGCGTTACATTGAGTTTGAGGGGGACAGGTTCCGTAAAATCGACTTTGAATTTTCAATTTTAGTGTTCCTTCATCATTAGTTCAAGTTGTATTTCATTTGGTTCATGCATGTCTGAGTAATCCTGTGTTTTCACCTACCCCCTATCTCCGCAATGATCTGTGGAGGGCCGCAGAGTCTCTGTTCAGCAGGAACAGGAAGTCAATGAACAACTGTTTCCATTCTAAAGATATTTTTGATCAAAAGCGAGGTTTACAATGCAAACATGTAAAATAATGATCTGCTATATATGGAGACTGTAAACGTAACTACATGGAGGATTAGGCTATAGGCTGATGGGGGAAACGGAAGATAGAGATAGTTAATCCCATCAAATAATGCACACATTTTCTACACACTTCTACATTTGAGCCAATAGCTGTACATTTCAATCATTTTTCCTCAGCCTTGAAAATAAAAGGCATGACATAATACAGGAATTATGGATATTTTTGGTCTCCTAATGCTATCCACCTTCTTGGAGCAGAGACTCTAGGAAAAACTCCACTCAATCATAGTGGCTTTACCATGCTTAGTGAATCTAAATAAAAATGGGACAATTTGATGATGATGATTAGCTCGCTGGGGGAATTTTCCGTCTTTGTTTTTTCCGAAGTAAGATGCCACCAAAGTGTCCCAAAATATTTAGACAGTGACTGACTGTAAAACTGCTATTTTTGTAAGAGGTAGTATTATTTTATGAAACAAATATGCCACTCAAGGCAGGGCAAAACATTTGTGCAAAGATGGAAAAATTCAAATAGTCAACAAATACAAGCGGTTGACCACAGAGGAATGTCCTCTTGGGGAGACGGGTCCTCAGCCTGGCAGGTTCTTCAAGTGAAGTTTGACGGGAAGTAAATAACAAATGCATTGACACAATTACTAGAAGTCAGCTTAAGAGAGGATTTTAAGTACTCAAGTACTCCTGACCATGGTCCTGGCTCAGATCTGGACCACTGCTCCAGACAGGTTCAACCCAGAGACAGAGTCAAAGAGCAAAATACAGTTCAAGGGGAACACATAGAAACATGCATGCTCTGGTCATTTAACCATGGTATAACCTTGCTCCCTCATCAAAAACACACCTATTGTATTTTGCCTCATCCGCGCTTGTTTCATGAAGCCTGTTTATGAGGTCACCTTCCCTCAAGGCTCAGAAATCACTCTGTTGTGACAGGAAATGACCCTGGAAGTGTCCTGCGCAGATTTACCATCTGCTATCAAACTGTTTTTACGACTAACAAATGGTTCTTACTGTAAGTGTGATTTCTAAACATAGAGGTTGTTGTACAGACAAAATCAAATACAAATGTGACTTTACAACCATGTTTAAAAGTAGATATAGACCGGTATATTGGTTGGCCGATATATCAGACAGACATTTGCGTTTTTTAACAGCCTTAAATCTCCAGCACGTGCCAAATATTATGTTTTGGCCGACCTGCTGCCTTCAGAACACAGATAGCTTTGAGCACTTGTTTCTTATCCAGTTTGTAGTGAAACACGTTTGTGGATGTATTTGTTGTCAATTTAAATTGCATAATTTGTGGAAAATGATCAAAACTGTCCTGTGGGACCGGCCGCAGCGTTGTGAGTTTGAATCATGCTCTCGACAAGTTGCTGCATGTCATTCCCCAGTCTCATTCCCATTTCAAACTATGCTGTCCTGTCTAATAAAGTCTAGGGGCCAAGTAATCCTTTAAAAAATGAAAAGAAAAAATCCATATCGGTCATTCTCTATTTAAAAGCCAATAAAGACCAATGTAAAGCAGGATATGTTCACAAACCCATGGTCTAAAGTCAATGGGTATGCAATACTCCATACAAGAACATCATTTTTACCTTTTCAGATCAATTTAGAAACAGTGTAGGCCTATGTGCGAGCTGAAATGTGTGAGTTTTCCAGTTTGTGTATACTTAACAACGAATGCATACACATGTGGCAGTCAGGTTAACTAATACACACTTGGGGAAGTCTTTCGTTGCGTAACTGAATTACAAACAGTACGTAGATCTCATGCTTTGACACATGATGTCGTTGAATAACACCACAAGAGCCTGCCGACACAAAGCATCACATTTTAATCTTACATCAGAACATAAGCACATGAGTATTTAAAAAAGTATTTATTAAATGAATAGGTTTGGTTCACATGAAATCAGAACATTGTAAACTGCCCATAATTTAACATTGAGCTGAGGTCATGTCAAAATCCTGTGGTTTGTGAAATATCTGTAATTACTGGCACAAAGTTCAATGTCTTCTCAATCTGTAAAGAAATGTGTGATGGCTGGAGGCAGGAGGGTCTGACACCTGCTGGTCTCCATAGAGATGTTAATGCTTTGCCTGGAATGTGTGTTGGAAGGCTCGTTTCTCCACTGATCTGACCTGTTGTTTGGCCTATTACAAAAAGCTAAAGTTAAAAGGTACTGCACCTGTTTATTTAAAACGAGACAAACAGAACTAGTTCATTTTCAACTCTTTACAGCTCCACATCGCTCACTTTCTGAGCATCCTAAATATTCACTGCAAAGTATAAACACTTTTCACTACTCTCTGAGGCCAGAGCAAGCTTTGTCATCACAGTAAAGCTAACAAACATTAGCAGGCTAACAGCGCACTCAAGAGCTTTTTAATTAGATGCTGCATTTTCAACTGAATGGGTGCTTTTACAATATATCTGTACTGGGGCAAAACAGATTTTACTTTAGTACATGCAAAAACTTGGGCACAACATGGAAAATTTGGCCAAATCACTGACAAAACATGATTTGTGGATTTTCCGTTTGGCTATTTCTTTCAAAAACTGTGAATTTCCTATAGACAGTAAACTTCCATCTTCATTTTTTTATGTCATGAACACAATTATTATGATCATTATTATTATGATTTTTATTTTTTATTTTTTAAATTATTATTATTATTATTATTAATATTATTATTATTATTATTATTATTATTATTATTATTATTACACTCACCTTTGCTCTGCTCTCACTTAGTAAATCTGGTCTGGTTATATTTAGTCTCATGGTCTCTGGCAGCTCTTAAACTGGGTCAGATCTGTTCCTGTTTAGTTATTTTCTGTTCTTGTGCCTTTGTGCCAAACATGTGAATCTCACATAAGTTCCATCAGTTGAGACTTCAGACTGCACCTTCCGGCATTGTTCCGTCGAGCAACGCAAAACAAATGCTGCTGATGTTTGGGCTAGTTCAAAAACCAAGACTAATCTGAATTTTAAAAAAATTAAATTTTCCCCGAATCTTGAATATTTTTAGGGGGTTGAACTATACCAGAACTAGCATAAGACTACATGGCAATATTAAAGAAAGTACAATTATGTTGGGTAAAAACTGATATTGAATATCACGCCCTTTCCTTGGTGTCTAAATTAAGTTTGAAAGTCTGTGTTATTGGCCTTTTATGCTCTTGAGTACATTTTGCATTTAATGTTTTTAAACTTTAAATAATGTATCAAATCCTAGCTTGTGCAGACACGCTAATGAAAGCAAATATAAGGAATGCAATGTACGTCAGAAACGCCTTGTAAACAAGATTTTAAAAAACATAAATAAAGCTTTTCTGATTCGGGAGCAATGTTATAACATGGTTATAAGATCCAAAAGTCTAGATGCAAACTAAACTTGAAAAAATTAAATTAAATTCTTTATTACTGGCGACCCCCTTTGACATTTAAATGCAATCACTCAAATATTGGTGGTGTGGTGAGCTTCTCCATATACAACCCCTTTTTTCCTCTATAAAGAAAGGCCTTGAAAAATGGAATCTTAGTCTATATTTCAGTCTAAGACAAAGGAATGAAACTATTAAAATGATTTTGCCCAGCTCTATTTCAGACTCTCCCAATTTCCATCCCCAACCGGCTAGTTGATGAGTGGAATAAAACAATCTCTAGATTTATATAGCATGATAAGAAATTCTGTATCCAATTCAAAACCCTACAACTACCAAAAGAAAAAGGTTGTTGGGCCTCCCGCACTGCAGTTATGGTGTGACACGGAGTATGAGGCACAATGGAAAAATATGGAAAATGGAGTGTAATACTGTGCCAGAGGTCCCTGTACAGGCCTTACTGACGACAAACGGCTGAGTCATCTGGAGGAAGTAGAGAATCCCTGGGTAAAATCTGTGCTTAGGACATGGAAAAAACATATAAACACATAACTAAACAAATGTGTTAAAATCTTAAACTGGTTGGTTTATGACCAAAGTTTTTACGCCCAGCACTGACCTGAGATGTAAGACTTGGATAACAAAAGGCATAAGAGTTTTTTACAGGATTGTAAAAGAAAATCAAATGAAAAGCTTCAATATGTTGGAGTCCTTTGGCCTTGAGAAACAGGACTTTTTATAATCAAGAAATAAAACAAAGCAACACCCATTATATCCCTCTGACTTTCAAGGGGAAAAATAGCTAAATTATATAAATGCATTACTACTCTGGACAGCCACTCCACTAAATACATTAAAATTAAATGGGAAAGAGAGTGCAATTTACGGACGAAGACTAGGAAAATGTATGTACTTCACAATGGAGGACCACAAAATCTCATATTTGGAAAGAATTCTGTTGGAAGAATGTGACCTGTTCCTTCATAACACCATGTCAAAGTGCTCATTATTCACAGGGAAATGCTGAATGTTGGACAACTTGTGGTTGCCAGGAGGCAGACCATTATCATGTGTTCTGGGACTGTCCTGTTGCACAAAGATATTGGACAGAAATGATCAAAGCAATGCAGATTATTTTCAACACTACCATCCCACTAAATTTTTGAGCAATTTATTTGGGCCTCAAACCCCTGCTCTGGACACAATGGATGGATATCTTTGAAACATACTTCTGGCAGCTTGGAAGAAGGGCATCACAAAAAAAAAATCTCACCGACAACTAAGGACTGGACCGACATCATGATTAACATACACAATATGGGAAAAAAAATCACTCTTGGACTTAATTTGAAAATGAAAAAATTCAAAAAACACTGGACTACATTTTTTTTTAAAAGTCTGAAAGATCAAAAAAAGTCAGTTTTGCATAATGTGTGTCCTTTAAGTTTTGACCCTCTGAAGACCCCATACATAGTAGTTCTGTTTCATAGCCTCAGTATATTTTGTTCTTGCCTTTTCTTTGCTTTGATAACATTATCCCGCCTCCTACCAAGAGTAACTTGTTCAGGCATATTAAATCTTTAAGAACTAGATACTGTTTTTCTAGCAGTTTTTCCAACTTTTCCATTACCGTAAAGCTCTTTAACATCAGGGCATCTTAGGGCATACACTGTAAAAAACAAGGAATAGAAACATGCAGGATAGGAATGAAGTAGTTTTGATTTTCTTTTTAATTAAGTCCTGGTTAAGATCAGGTTTAGTCCTGGTTTAGTTAATTTTGTCCTTATCTTGTTATGTTATTATTACTATTTATTATGTATGATGTATGATGTATGATGTATTATTATTATTATTATTATTATTATTATTATTATTATTATTATTATTATTATTATTATTATTATTATTATTATTATTATTACTTTTATTAACTTAACTGGTGTAAGAAAAGTAAAAATAAATAAATATATAGAGAGGAAAACATATTTAAAAATAAAATAGACCTACTCATAAAGTAAATATAAATATTACTCAAATAAATGATTTTGCAGTTTAACTTCAGTTACAGTTTATGATCCAGACTTTGTTTAAATCAGGCTTAAACCTTGGCTCAACCTGACCCACACCAGAACACTACACCTGGATGTACTCTGTGGCAAGGCAAGGCAAGGCAAGTTTATTTGTAGAGCACAATTCGTACACAAGGCAATTCAAAGTGCTTCACACAACAGGAAAAAATGCATTAAAATCACAAAGACATGGCAGAAATCACAAAATAATAGTTCAAGACATAAAAGAGAAGAGTGCAAAGAAAAGCATTTCAGTCATTATGCACAGCCAAACAAAACAGTTTTTATCTTAGATTTGAACACTGCCAGAGTAGCGGCCTGTCTCACATCCTCAGGAAAGACTGTTCCAGATTTTAGCTGCATAAAACTGAAACGCAGATTCCCATGTTTAGTCCTGACTCTGGGCACCAGCAGGAGGGTCGGTCCCTGAGGTCCTCAGAGTCCGAGATGGTTCATATGGCACCAACATGTCCGAGATGTACTTTGGTGCTAGGCCATGGAGAGACTTGTATACAAAGCAGAGCTGCTTTGAAGTCTATTCTCTGAGCCACAGGGAGCCAGTGCAGAGACCTGAGCACAGGACTAATGTGATCGTACTTCCTGGTTCTAGTCAGGACCCGAGCAGCAGCGTTCTGAATGTATCTGCTCAACCAGGAGTCGATTAATACTAAACCACAACTTTATAACTGGACAAAAACAGGACTACAACAGGATTAAACAAGAAAGTCAATGTAAAATAAACCAGGATTAAATCAGGACTAAACCTGGTCTCAATCACCAGAATGCAACTATGATGATTAAACCAGGACTATCAAAACCAGACTCAATCAGTATTAATCCAGGACTCAATATTGACTAAACCCAAACTGTAAAACCAGACAAAAACCAGAGCTACAGCAGGACCTGGTTTAGTCCTGTTGAGTCAACGCAGCATAAACAAGGTCTTGATCAGCATTAAATCTGGACTCAATTAGGACTAAACCCAGACTTTATAACAAGACATAAAACAGGACCACAGCAGGACTGAACCAGGAGGTAATGCAAAATAAACCAAGACTTCAACCAGAACTAAGTCAGGACTCCACCAATACTAAACCAGGACTCAATCAGGACTAAACCCAGACTTTATAACCAGACGGGATTAATAAACGAGGTTGTAATCAGGACTAAATGCAGACTCAATCAGGAATAACCCAGAGTCAATCAGGATTAAATTCAGAGTCCAAGAAAACTAAACCCGGGTTTTATAACAGTACAAAACTAGAACTAAACCGAGAAACCAACACTTAAATTAGCTATGTATTTGTGCTGCTCGGTGGTTGAGTGGATAGCACACATGCCTGCCATGTGGGGCAGGCCACACCGGTGTGAGGGTGAATTCAACAATTTACTGCATGAACTTCCCCAGTCTCATCCCCATTTCCCGCTGTACTGTCCTACGGGCCAAAAAACCCATACAAATAAAAATGGCTCTACCTTCAATCATAGAATCTAAATACATTTTTTAACAGCCCAAACTGCTTTGCACAACAGTTTTGCAGTGCATCTTTAGTCCTGGGGTCACATGAGGCTATTTTAATTCCAAGCTTCATCACTGAAACCTTGTGACAGCTCTTCAGACGTAAACAGCAGATTACAGTGATTTGGTCGGTCTAGTTAAAATCATTATGTTATAGAAATATGGAGTGTACATTTACGGGTGAATGAGGGACCCCAGACTGTTACATGGAGTGGCATAGTGAAGAGCTAGCCAACCATGAAGCTAACAAAATCATTCTATTAGGAAGGAGGTTGTTGTGGGCAGTGGTGGAAAGTACAGTACAGTAAGAGTAGAAGTACAATACCATACATTTTACAGTAGCTACTTTTTATTTTCACCTCACTACATTTGAGAGAAGATATATGTTTGCATCCACACATAGGCTTTACTTTTTTGCATTTTTTTCTTTAACATTTTGAAATTCAAACAAACAAAAAACAACAAAACCAGACCAGAGAGAAGGACAATAACAATAACAATAACAATGATAATGATAATGATAATGATAATGATAATAATAATAATAATAATAATAATAATAATAATAATAATAATAATGATGATGATAATAATAATAATAATAATAATAATAATAATAATAATAATAATAATAATAATAATAATAATAATAATAATAATATGATGATTGATGATGATGATGATGATGATGATGATTGATGATGTATAATAATATAAATAATGAAAAATAATAATAATGGCACAAAACATAAATAGAATTACGGCACAAGTCCCACACTTAAGTCCCATTTAGTCCAAAGTTTATCAAAATTTGTCCATTTTCAAATTAAGTCTGAATGTCAGTTTTTATGAAAAAGGGTTTTAAGTTCTAAAATATGCCAAAAATACCGTGTTTAAAGGCCAATACAACAACATCAATACAAATAATGAATAATATGTGCCCTTTAAAAGACTGTGTTTCATTAATTACTGGCTCTATTATTGTGCAACAGACCTGAAAAAAAAAAATCTTAAAATGACCTCTTTTATGATGTGAAAATGCTGCTCAAGGGCATGTAAAAAAAAAAAAAAAAGAGAAAAAAAGAAAAATAATAATAATAAAAATAATACTAAAAATAACAACATGTGACAGTCAACAATGGTGATTTCCATTTTCTTTTTTTTTTTTTAAAGATCCCAAACCGGCTACAAAGAAGCGTACTTGGCAACTCTGCGTGTGCATGTCCTCCCTGTGTTTTGGGCTAGGGGCCCAGATGCATGCTGGGATGTCGGCTTGTTCACACAGCTCTTTTATCTGCTGCTGGCTCCACTTCAATGGGCCCTATCAGTCTAATGGGTAAATGATGGAGAATGGACACACACAGACTCCAGTATCAGTGGCTGCTCTTTGGTCCTCACAAACTTTCATTGTAAAACTAGAAAGTGAACTGTACGTTTTGACTTATTGTTTAGTCTATATCATTTTTTCCATGATCTAGATACTATGATTGATCCATAGTGGACTACAGATATTTGTCTGGTTGTTGTGCCAGAGAAACAAAACTCTCTGATATCAACTATTTAAAATCTATGACGAGGCCCACAAATTGAATAAAAAAAATTCACAAATGGACTTTTCACTTTTGTAAAACATGCCTTTACCTTGGATATCATTTGTTGTACTTTTTGTTATGGTTGTGGAAACATGTAGCACAAATACAGCCTCAATGCAGCCATATTGTGCTTCTGTGTTTCCTGGCTGGTCAGATCTCGGCATGAACCGACAAGTTTCTGGTTTGTGGGCAAACACCACTGAGCCACTAAGACGGTATGGACCTTGTCAATGAAATGCTTTATTGAAATGAGAAGACTTTTTTTTTTTTTTTTTACTCAAGTCATTTTTTATCATTTCTGTTGTCTTAATTATTTATTATTTTTATGTTCATAGTTACAAATGTTTCTTCTTGTGTATTGAATAAAACAAACATAACAAAAAGATAAACTGTTGTGTTCTAACCCCATTAATGCACCTTTTAAGTCCAACCAATGAGTCACTATTCTGCAACAGCGGCATGCCACGGACTTGTGTAATAAAGTTGTAAATATTGAATAGACATATAAATAAATGTGTTTTGGAGAGAAGTGATGCAGCAGCTGGAAACATCTGAGTCCAATGTCCTGGTTGTGCTCCAGTTTTTAGGTTGAGGAATTAGTGAATCTGGTAAGTTTAAAAACTTTTGGAGTTTCCGTCTCATGCCCAGAGTTGTTTACACCTTTTGCCAGTCTTCCATCTCTGGCGTTTGGTGCTTAAAGAACATGAAACTGTATTAATCTGAAGTCACAACACTTCAGCATCAGTGATACTGTGCAGCAGGAGTAAATTAGCATAGTATAAGAATTTGTAGTTCAACATATACTGTAAATGAAATTATATTTGTACTACAACTGATCAAGCATCCAAAAGCACTGGAATAGACAATATGAATTATTATAGGTGTACTCTGTACATTTCCTGTTGGAGGGTCCATATCCTTCTACTTTGCCTTTCTACTTTGCTTAAAACTTACATTTTAATCTCCATGAAGACAAGCAGGTGACACCACCAAATACAAGTACATTCTCAGCAATACAAATGCTAATAAAAGTTTAAAAACCATATGGAACATGGAACATTCCAGGCAAAACAGTTCTGTAACTTTCAGGTGATGGACGTTACAAAGTGCACCTTTAAGCCTAAAATGGTCAGTTAATGTTTATGTTTTTGTTGACTTAGCTTGATATAAAAGGGACAAAGGCTGTGTCAGTATCGTATTAATCACGTACAGTTCTGCATTTAACAGCATTGTCCCAGGCAGGCTGGTTAATGTCTGGACTTAGGGCTCACTGTGCACGTGGATAATAAACGTTCTCACAAATAGACTTTTCATCCACCCTGACTCCCAGCACTGGCAGGCTGCAAGGCTGTGTCCTGAGCCACTGCTTTACTCTGCTGACATTGTTGACGGTACTGCCATCCACGACTCGAACACAACAATAACATTTGCTGACAACACCATGGTGGGACACGGTTACAAATAGTGAAACATCTTATAAGGATAAAATCGAAAAGCTGACTCTCCAATCAAAATCAGAGACAGGAAGTTGAGAGAGTAACAAGCTTAACATTTCTGGGACTTATCTCGGAGGTCCCAACTCTACTGACCTAATGAAAAAGGCCCAACAGCAACAACAACCTGTCTGCAGAGCTGCTGGAAGCCCTGTTCAGAGGACGATCGGAAATCCCTCCGAACAGTCATCTACGTCTCACAGAAGATCATGGGCCCGGCACCTCTGGAGGACACGCTCAGGACATGCTGCCTCTGCAGCGCCGACACCATCCTGGAGGAGGAGACACATCCCTGTCCTCACTTCTTCTCTCAGCTGTCATACAGACCCCGATTTAGGCGCATTAAACACAAACGTCTAGACCAAAGAACAGCTTTGTACGTACAGTAGAGCCATTACTGAACTGAACTGACCAAAAGTAATGACGGACGCACAAACAAATGTCAATGAACTTGTAAGTTGAATTGAAATGTAATCTAAATAAGAGCGTTGACTCCTCACATCCTTGCGTTTGTTCTGCAGATTGTTGTGGTAGCAGGTAGTGATTTAGTGATTTCAGTTGGTGCGTTGTTTTATGAAATGGGATGCGTTGCAGAGTATGTTGCAAGTCTTCTTGTCTTGGCACAAGTTTGGCATGAAGCTTCTTGTCTTAAGTTGGCATTTAACCTTTGTTCAATGCAATATTGACACTTTTAATTCCCTTCTCTGTTAAAGAATGATTTTAGATAACATTTTACTGACAAAAAGGAATACAGTTAGTTTATAAATTGTGCCATAACAGAATTTAAGCCTTTAACTTTAAATATTGTATCAACTGATTCTATTTGGAATATTTGAATAGTAGTACACTTTAAGTAGTTGCAATGTGTTACATCCGTTTTGCTTCTTCTCCATTGAGACAACCAGGTGGCAGACCCTCCATCACAAAAATTGCGTTTTGCACAGTTTAACTTTGATATATTTGACATTAAAGACACTACATGCTTTACTCGTACTACATCTTTGCTCTTCCATTGTGAAGTGTCTGCTTGTGGAAACAGCTTGCAGCGTGTGTCTCTGGCCCTGCTCCAAACCCACCACAGCACTCGAAGGATGCGCCGCTCTCCTCCTCCTGGATCCTCTTGTTTATCTTTGCTCAAACTTGGCTGCACGTTTAGACTTTAACTCCAAAATCCTGTGACGCTGATGAGACGAGGCCTGACGTTTGCTTACGGCAACAGAACTGC
Source organism: Chaenogobius annularis (assembly GCA_015082035.1). Taxonomy (NCBI): domain Eukaryota; kingdom Metazoa; phylum Chordata; class Actinopteri; order Gobiiformes; family Gobiidae; genus Chaenogobius; species Chaenogobius annularis. The sequence continues at coordinate 240,816 of BJKM01000103.1, forward strand.
GTTAAATGTGAAAAAATGCTATAAAAGAGGCTTTTATTAAGAGGTTTATTATTTGGAGAAGTTTGCCTAGGAAATGTTCTGTTGGACATTAAAGTTTTAGTTTGTATTGTGGGATTAATCAAATTGTAATCAAAATTGAGATGGTATTGGTCAATGATCAGCCAAATCCACAGCCAATCGTTAGAAGCACATGGTTTGGCGGATAGTTCAGACTTAGGAGGAAGGAATTTGAAAACGTTTTACTCTGAACTAATACATACATAAATCTTAAGAATGCAGGTGTTTTTGGTGCACATTTTGTGGCCTGTCATGAATATTGAACTGTAAAGAGTTTAGCGAAGTGCAGCATGTTTTGTATTTTTGTAACTGACTATGATCCAAAAAGCAGTGTATCCTCCAGGCTCCATCATCTTGGATGCAAATCTTTTGAGGAACGTCAAATATCAACAACTAATGTAGAAAATGACAGAGCTACTCACCTCACTCCAGTTTACCACCGAACCAGATCTAATCATCCATACAAGTGTCGGACTTCCAAACCCAACATGACCAACCCATCGACCAGAACCAGTTTAACCAGAGGAAGGTTTTACGAGCTGGACACATGTATAAATGTGTCAGGTTTAGGTTTTTTTTAGATAATTCTACTACTACTGCTACTAAAGAAATACTTCTTATGTTACTACTGTAGTAACTACTACGTTTTGCTTCCTAGGGAGAGTATATGTAGGAAGCGAGGATTTTTTCCCCCATTAAACAATATTTAGACTTTTCATGACAGAAAAGGATCTTGGATTCTAGGTTCTTATATTTTAATCATGTTGGACAGTATAAATATTACAGTATAGACTAGGGGCAGTGGTTTCCACAATTCCTCTTATTGTTTTATTTGATCTTATTCTATCGATGAACGTGTTTCATAAAGGGTGCAGAAATGCTTACCTCTACGACTGAACCCAAACTCAAAAATATGCCACTCCTCGTGTCTTTCAAACTGTGGTTGTAGAGTGCATTAGGTCCGCGGGGCGGGGGTGATCCGGGGGGCTCTGGACTCTGATACTCCGGTTCAGTCTTTACCTTGGATCAAGACTGGACTTTAAGACTGCATCCTTCACATGCGGCTTGGCTGGCACCAGCGACCTGAAAACCTGCACAGCCCTGCTAAATTTGAAGAATTTGGACTAGCTGGGGATACTAAGACTACTACTACTGCTACTACTGCTATTACTTTTACTACTACTGCTACAACTACTACTACTACTCATCCTCCTTCTACTAAAGTAAGAATGATTCATATTCACAGTGAACTAGGACCATAGAAAAAAGTTGCACAGTAGGCTGATAAATCCCCCTGCTTGGTCCTGGCCAGGATCCTGGCTCAGATCTGGTCCTTTGCAAACCCAGAGACTCATGGGTCAAATGCACGGCCAACCTTGACTTTAATTTAATGCTATTATAAAAAAGTGTGTTACAGGGGGAAGGGCGACAATGTAAAATGAAATAAAAAAAATACATCTGCAAATTTTGGATTCCAACCCATGATGCTGCAGTGGCAGCAACCACACATGTGCACCGCCCTTTACCACTGCACCACCGGCCAAGCACCTAATCCATTTTTAAGAACTATACCACCAGAAATTGTTTGCCAGAAGCCCAAACCACCATTCAAGAAAATATTAGATTTTTTATTTTTTTTTTGGTAAATCTGGTATTTTTCTCTCTCAAAATGCTAAAATTGCTGATCAAAACATTGACCAAAACATCCTTTATTTTCACTATATGTGCGTTAACAATCTACAAGAAAAGTTTAACAGCAATAACTACGAATTCGAAATGCGTACTCATTGGCATTGTCTATCTTTAAAATCAGTCCAAACGAATGCTCTTTTCCCTTCTTCTTTGGACTTGTGGAGGCCTTGGAAACTTCAGCAGCAAAAAAAGCTTCTATCTTCTCCAGTCCACCTTAAGAAACTTGGCCCTGCTGTTGTTCATATTTGCCTGTAGGTGGCACTGTTGCTCCACGGTTTCCGCCCCTGTCCACATTGACCCTGGTAGCAGGAGGAGGGTGAGAGTTAAGGTAGCTTTGTGAGCTCTTGGAAACGTGAATTTGCTGAGTGGCTGTCAGTAAGAAATTCTCCAAACTTGTGCCAGTGCAAAGATGGGAGGAAAATACTCAAATAGGAGCAAAAATGTAGCCTCAGTATTAGTTTTTTTGTGGGGATACTGGGAAATGGTGACTTGCATTTGCTCGACAAGTTAATGCACAACCCCTTGACTATATCCTTGCGTCCTCCTATGTATCTGTAGTGTTTAACTGAGACGGAGCAGGTTAAATTAGATTAACCAGAGACTAGTTAATCTGCAGCGAGGGCGGCGTGGTGGGAGAAATAAAGCAGCATAATGGACCTTGTCACTGATGTAAATGATCAGGGAAAACATTTGTGGATGTTCATTTTTTCACTCTTGAAAATACCGTAGAATGATTCAGACGACTGGCTCCTGCTCCGTCTGAGACGCACACCACATTTTACTGTCAGATGAACTTTATGCTGAGCTAAGTTGAATTCCCATTTTGCGGTGCATTATAGACAGACATTAATACCTCATTACTTTTTTGGATTATCTCACTAATGCTATTCAAACTGAATGCTCACAATGCATCAGGAATGTAATAGACTATGACTGTAAATGTTGAACAAAATGTGAATGGACCATAACAAAGGACAGAAACATACTGTATACACTCTTTTGGAAGACTAAACTGGCCATTTCTGTTGAAATTACTTTTAATCAACAATCTGCCGTCATTTTTAATAGTTATAAATGCTAGATCTATTTTGTGATATATCTCCCTCTTCTATTTCCAACAATCGAAGCGAGCCCTAGATTGATCCTGGATACATTTGTCCATATTTAATCCTGGTTTTATTCTGGTTTGGATCTGGTCATAATGGTTTAACTCATCATATTCCTGGTATAAAGCGCCAATTTTTATATTAGTCTAGTTCTCGGTTTTGTCCCTCGTTTAGTCCTTGGTTTAGTCCCCGGTTTAGTCCTTGGTTTAATTTTTGGTGTAGTCCCTGCATGGTTTGTCCTGGTGTAGTCCTTAATCCCAGTTTCCTCCTTGTTGTTTGCTAGTTTAACTAGAATCTAGACCTGGTTTAGTCCTCGCTTTAAAGACTGGTTTAGTCCTGGTGCATTCCTTGTCGACCTAACCTAAGTATGATTTCGTCGGAAAGCCATGCATGTGTCGTTTAAAGAACCCTGGTGGCGCTGATTCATTGAGCTCATTGTAAAGGCGTTTGTGTCTTGTAGCTCCATGTAGCGGCTGACACACTGAAATCAGCTTAGCCCTGCTCCGCTCCGGGACAGCGCTGCCATCAACAAGACCAGCGTTTCCCACCAAAATGGGATTATCAAGGTTTCAACAAGCCTCAGCAACATGGTGCGCCATGAGATGTGTATTTGGGGACATTTGGATCACGTGTTATAGGCTGCATTTTCTTTATCAGGGGAATGATTGGTCCACAGAGCCTGGCTCAGATCTGGCCCACTGCTCTTGACAGGTTTAATCCAGAGACACTGAAGGATTGGTCAAATGCAGATGACATTTTTAGATTTGCTTAAGTAATAGAAATGGCATCAAACACAAAAAATATTTGTTTGTTGTGCAAATTCATTTAGTCACAAAACACAGTGAACAACTAAAATGAATGAGTTTCACACAGCTATGACAGGGCCTGATTTTGAGGTCATGAGGGTACATTTGCAGTAAAAAGTTGGGCCATAGTTTGGAGACCAGCATGTGACTGACCAACTTTGCATTTACTGATCTTTTACCAAAATGCTAACTAAAGGTGCTAATCTAGTTCCCCAAATGCATTCATATTAACTTGTAATGTACGGTTTAGTTGCAGTTTTTTTCTTTCCAGTGCTGTTCCCAATATTTACAGTGGGTTTACAGTTCATTTCAAATTGTTTACAGCAATCAGAAATGTATGAGTTTTACTGTACAACTTTGGGGGGACATTTTATTGCAAGTTTTCAAACAAGTTTTGCCATTAGATTGACTATTGTTTAAAGAGAAAAGTATAAACAACTCCAGAAGCAAAGACTGAAATATGAATGTATCAATCCCATCAATTTCAGAATATGTTTGATTATAACTACTATATTACACTACAGGAACATGTTGTTTTTTATTAAAAGATAGGGTATTTTTTCCTTGCATCCTTTATCTAAATAATTGCTTCCCTCAAATTCCATTTTTGATTTGATTTTGATACTGTATTGTCTTCAGCCATTCAATAAGCATGTTTCACAACTTGTCAGTGTCCAGAGCAAAGGCTGGGCATCACAACAACGCTAACAACAACTAGCATACCAACAACGTGTCAGCGTTACTAGTGTTACCTCCTGGTTTGTGTCTTAAAAAAAATGCTGTGTAATTAGACGCAGACAGGACACAGTGGTCTCATTTTGACCTTGAGCTACTTTTACAATGTATTTACAGGATTTTTTTTTTTTTTTTTTACAATTTACTAGAAAACGAAATCAGGTACTGCCACTTAAATGCCTTTATTAATCCAGGTATATAGCAAGAGTAAGTCAAATTGAATGCTATAGTTTGGACAGAATCCGTTTACCCTGTGTCTCTTGGAAACTCATCCCTTATGGACGTTTGTATGGACTCCCAAACAGCAACGGTCTCCATGCTAAACTTTGTGTGCTGGAGCGCGTATGCTAACAGCACTACAGTTCAAAGGTCAAAGCTGCAGCGCGCCTGTCCCGTCCGCGCAGCTTTAAACACGCTCTGTGCTAGCCTTTGTAGGTCCAGGTTACATCATCGGACAAGAAGTTTTCAGGCTCATAAAAGATCTGGCGTTTTAGCGGCAGGTCGAGAAGTTTGTGAGAAGAAGTTAATTTTCCACAGACTTAAAAAGTTCAAGGTTGTTAGCACTTTAGCTTCATATTAGCGAGGTCGTAGGATCAATTACTTTCAATGTAGAGTTGACGTGTTTGCCTCTATGTATGGTATCACTCTGGTTTCCTTCATATAATAGATCAACCTTTTAGTTTCTAACCATGTTCTAATGTTTTCTCATCAAACAAATTTGAGATGTGTTTTTTTCATTTGTCGTTTGTTGTTGTGTTGCTTTTAATGGCGGTTGGCAGCCAACTGAAAAGGTGCACTTATCGCCACCCACTGTAGTTGTATGTCCTCTGTAGTTGTACGTCCTCTGTAGTTGTACGTCCTCTGTAGTTGTATGTCTTCTGTAGTTGTACGTCCTCTGTAGTTGTACGTCCTCTGTAGTTGTACGTCCTCTGTATTTGTACGTCCTCTGTATTTGTACGTCCTCTGTAGTTGTACGTCCTCTGTAGTTGTACGTCCTCTGTAGTTGTACGTCCTCTGTAGTTGTGTGTTGAAAGTATGTGTTTTACGCATCATTCTGCTCATCTGGCCGTCAGATATATGCAAATTACCGGTATGTCCGAAAATTACATGGCAACTAAATTCTTTGTCTAAGTTTTGTCTAACAAATTATACATTTTAATCGGTGCATTCCAGTATTTTTCAAAACTTTTGAGTTGCGGCGTTCCTTTTTTGGTTGGCACACCCCCTACTGGAACATTACCACATGACACTTTCAAGTAAAATAGTGGTATATAATATAACACAAACATCAATTCTGTCAACAGACAAAAAGCTGCTTGGCAAACTCGGGTCCAAAGCAGCTCTCACTACGAGAGACAAATGTTCTGTCTGGTTTATTCAATTTGGCAATTGGTGATTGTTTTGCTTTTTTCTTTGGATCAGAAGTTTGGTCAGGACCTTTCAGAATGGTAAATAAAGGTAATTCAATTAAGTCCAACGTGAACCCGTAAACTCAAACTGGACAAATCCAAATTGGTATAAAATCCAAGGCAATGTAGTTTATCTGGTGGATGTTTTATTGTTTTACCTGGAAGGATTCACAGGATAGCATTATCCGTCAGCCTTAATTACATGTTTTTGTTGCTGAAATACTTTGATTAACGTGTATTCTTACTGCGAGCGGGCCTGGTGCCATTACTCGCTTGTCTCCATGGAGGTAGATATGCAATACTTTGGAATATTCCAGGCATATAGAAAAAAGATTAGTAGTCATCAGGAAAATATTTTCTTGAAAACGAGACGTTTCAGATCTAAATATAAACGCCTTTAGTTATTTTTAATTAAAAAAAGCAATACATTTCCATTTCCAGGGTGGAGATGTCAGTTAGTCTGCTTATCTATTACAAAGGGTTTTAGTTTCACAAAAACTATCTTTTGTATGTAATATATTGTAATATTTGAATTATGTCCAGTGAATAAGGATTATGTCTAAAAGTAAATGAACTTGACGTCACTCTGACATCACTTAAATGTATGTGAGTGGTTTTCATTTGCCAAGCCCTTCTTGATGATTCATAGTTTGTGACTAATCCTAATTATTTATGTTCCACTTCACTTTTGCCTCCATTCTGGAATTTACAATGTTTTTGTTTACGAACATTTAAAGGATTTATAAGTTAGACACAAAAGGCCACATTGTTCAAAGTAGTGACTGAATAATGCATTTAAAATGATGTATCTAAATAATACTGCCAAAAAATGTGAATGGTAAAGTTGTCGTAACCCTGTTTTAAGGACTTCGGTTCCCTCTCTCCCTGTGAAACCCTCCTTGTATGGACCGTGCATGAAGACCTGAGCCCCTCTATAACTCTGTGTACTGCCATGGCCTGGTCACATGCACAAGTTTGGTCATGCGTTTTTCTATTTCTCACCTCACAACGTGCCAACTCGTCCCACCGACATACTTTTCCCATTTTTAGATGTTTATAGACCAGCTCAAAGGCAAGACGCATCCAGGAAAGTTTGCCTTCAACCGCACTGTTTCATTAGGCAGAAGTGTTACGGTAATATGCAAGGCCGTAAAACGCGGTAATGAAAAATTGAACAGGTAGAGAGGCCAAGAAGTATTCAAGCAAGAATATTTCCAACCAACACTAAGCAAGACTATAAATCATGGAAACCTTTCCCCACTGACCTGATAGATGAAGGTTCAATGTATTGGCGTTGTCAGTCATTGTGCCCTTGATCAAAACACTCCACTCACTTTTGCTGTATTTGTGTCATTTCGGGATTTCAAAGCGCTATTGAAATTATTATTATTATTTTTTCCCCAGTAATAGTAAAACTAAATTGTAAGGTATAATACATCTTTGCCTGGAATGTTCAACAGTATGGCATTAAACATATCTATCTTGCATCTCTTTTTTAATTGCGAATCACTTGGTGGTCTCACCTGCTTGTCTCCATGAGTCATGAGTACGTACTGTTCCAGGCAAAATAATAACATCTTAATAAAGCATGAACAATGACTTATAGTGATCAAATAGTTTATTAAGATTGATATAGGCTTAGTAATGACTTAAATTACCCTCCCTACCAACCCCTCATGTCTCATGCTTTTCTAATTATGACTTAGTTTGGTGGGATAGACCTTGTGATAAATATTTATCACAGTTTTAAATCAGCCAAGTCACAGTTTGTGAGCAAATGTAATGCTGAAATCCCTCTGTTTATGTCATCAATGAATGTCATAAAAATAAACTATAAACTTCACGTTTGTAGTTTGATGCGTAGTATAAGTAGTCATATGCACTTTAAGTAGTTACTAAGCCTGGCAAGTTTAGGTGTAGTTATTATTCAGTGGTACCAGTGCACCTTTAGTAGGAAATAAAACAATTACTGACCAATTCTATGCTTGTATTTTCCAAAGCCATTAAATAAATACAACTTAGTGATAAATATAATTGTTTACAATCATCCCAGTTTTATGTACCTCTTCTCCTCTGGTCTGCATGCCTTGAAGTTTACTTAAGGCTGAACTAAACAGTGCAGGTTGGGACTAGCCCTAAGAGGACTGGTGTACTTTAGTTCACCCAAAGACTTACATTGAGTCTTGTCTCGCTGCTGACAGCGCAGTAACCCCAACGACCGTGGTGGTAAGGGGCTTTGTCCATTGTATCTGGAACAATGCTCTTGTTGAATGTGTTTGATTCACATGTGGATATATATTTATGTCTATGACGAGTGTGTAAGTCAGACCGAGTCTAGACCAGGTTCAAGTCAGGCCAGTGACTTCAATAGACCATATGTAAACTCCCAAAGCTGAGTGGGCATTTTGGATGTAGTCGACAGCAATCTTTTTAAATAGCTATTAACCAGGATTAAACGCAAAGTGTCCACACAAAGACAGTAGTTTGGTATTTTTTTTCATTACAAGATGTGCGATAAAAAAATAGAATAAATGACAAAATCTCTAATGATGACATAAAAACATAGGTGCTCATGAAAAGGCTGCATCAAACTGGTCTTTAATTTTAATGCCATACTCTGGAATATTCAAAGCAAAACAAGTCCAAGGTGGTCCCTTCACCAGAAAAATTACACAGTGCACCTTCAATGTGTTGACTTCCCGTGTACAATTCTGCTGTTAAGAAATCATTTGCTTCGTAGACATTTTCGCTCTGGGATGAGTGCCATGCAACCTTTGCTCCAGGGGCCATTTGGAATACTGTGTTTGAAACTTTGTTTGATAAAGTAAGCCTAAACGTAAAAATCACAAACACTGGTAAATATTTTTCCATGTAAGGCAAAAGATGCAGAAGTTTGATGTTATGTACTTTTTGGGGTCTTTAGTAAAGTGTCGAGTGCAGCTTTGGGCTACATCCAAAATAATTTCATTTAAAACATACAACTAAGGTCAAGATAGTGCAATTGTTCAAAATGATTTAATGTTACTTGTAGACTATGTTTTTGATAGCTACTTTCTAATAATAGGAGCTAGTTGGTAATTTATCTATTTTAATTTACAACTACTTCCGCAACTGGAACTGCTACTACTGATTACTACGTATTACTCATACTAGTAATACTACTACTAATACTACCATATTAACATATATTAATATTAACATATTCAGGTAAAGTAATATCTGGCTTCAATGTCTTTCTGAATCCCTTTAACTACTACTGCTGGTACAACTACTGATTCTACTAGTACTGTCATTGCAATTACTTCCACTACTACTTCTATCTCTCTCTCCCCTTCTCCTCACCTCTCTCTTAGACAATACCCCTTTTGTTTTTGCTGTTGTAGATTTCATTGGACCACACAGTGCAGGAGCAAGGAGCATTTGACAGCCATCACCTCACACTTCACCCCCAGGAAGAGCTCTCGAAAGTGGGCATACGTGTCAGCGAGCAAGGCCTATGGGTGGAGCTCTACCTGGAGATGTGAGTACATACAGGCCTATTGTGCTTTGTTCTAAAATGAGGGGTGGTTTAGTCAAAAGAGGCCTAAGGGAGAAATGCAGAAATAATTTGAAGTAGAAGAAAAAAACAACAACTCTTGTAATCATCTTTGAAATACTTGCATTTATGAAACATTTAAAAGGGTTGACAACATTATGGACATGTAAATCCACTGTTTACACAAATACCAGTAGATCCAGATAAATATAATGCACAGACCGGAAATACCTCGGACCTAATGTTCATCTTTAGTCAGCTTTAGTCAGGTGACAGCAGGTTAACAGTTGGCAGGCAATCCATAAAATGGTCCATGTAACATTTTTTAAATATGAATTCAACCAATCACCAGCAGGGAAGCACCTCATCAGCAATCCATTTACAATATAAAATATTCACAATTGACATTATTCCTGCAGACACCAGATCACTACATACCTAACTGTCTTCTTAAAGCCAGTTCTTACGGTTGCATTTAAAATATCCCGGCGCTACACTCTCTAACAGTTGAATGTAAGGAGTGCTATGCCCCTGCTGCTTTTACAGAGACGGACTTTTGGCCAAATGTGGGGGCTCTAACTTCACATAGCAGTCTCCTCTCGAGGAAGCTTTGGTTATCTTCTACCTCACACACTCACACAGCGCATCTCATAATCTCACAATCTATGGAATTCCATGGCCTGACACTGCACCAGACGTTTCTTCTTGTAAGGCTGGGTCAACACAACTTTTAGGCCAAAAAACAACTACACATTCTACACACGACCTATTCAAATTACTTTATTGGTTTATGTCCATTTCCTCTGGTAAATCCTCGTTAGTTAATGTTCTTTTCCTGTAATTATTTCGTCTATGGATCTCTCTCATTCACGCTGGCAGTTGAGTAAAGTGTCTGGCCCAAGGACACAACAACAAAATAATGATGCGATTCTAGAAACCGGGATTGAACCATCAACTTCTGCAGTTAGCTCATGCTGCCCCATTCACTTTTCCTCCACTTCTCTCTGTGCGAACATCCAGCACTGACACTGGCTGACCCTGAGCCCATTTGGCTTGTGTGGAAATAAGAATCCTTTCCACGCTCGGAGAAGCACAGAACAACCCTGTAAAAAGTGCACACGACTGTAAACCTTCTGTAAAAAAAAAAAAAAAAGAATATTTACAGTAATTCTATTTCATTAGCTCCATAAAACACCATGATGGAGCAAAAGGCATCGAGCTGTGAAAACTGAGAGGGAAATAAATAACGAGGGATGAAATAGTCGTTAAAATACTCAATAGGCTTCTAAATTATGCTTTACCACAGCGTTAACATTTATGTTCCTATTTCATGCTTTATTCATTATTATTTTGTTTAATATACTTTATATAACTTAATCTCTATAATCCCTTAACAGTTCCTGTGCCATCTATTGGCAGTATTGAGTGTGAGCCAGTTTCATTAAGTTTAGTTATGAGCATGAGATGCTTCATAGTTAAAGCCATTTTGAGTGCCTAAATTCAGTAGTATTTAGAAATGTATATGAATTTGTTTGTATCATTTAAATGTTTCCCTTTTCTCTTGTTTCTACTAAAAATTGTCTGTGGAGTAAGAAGTGAATGAGTTAAATCAAAGAATCATAATTGTGGTTGAAACATGACCAAAGATCAACAAAATCCATCTACACTTGTAAAATGGTACATAAATTATACTCATGGTATTTTGTGGAAATAGTTTTATTTATTTGAAAAAGGGAACAATGTATACAGTCTGAGATGTAAAAATGTTGAATACAGTAGGATTAGGAATGGTAGAATGGTTTTCAGTAAATGAAGAGAGATATTCCAGAGCAGGAGAGCCGTGTTTGGAGACCACAGTCACATCAGAACACCAGGCTTTGTTGATGAAGAAACAAACGCCTCTGCCTCGTGTTTTTCCCCCCTGGAGAGATCTCGTTGACTACTGGTGCGGAGCAGCTGGAAACCCTCCAGTTGCACCGCGCAGTCCGGGACCGACTTACTGAGCCACGCCTCTGTGAAGCACAAAAACAGGATACCAAGAAAATTCTCTGTTTTGTCTCATCAGCAGCGCCCGTTCATCCATCTTTTTGCTGGATGAGTAGCGAACGTTGGAGAGGAAGATGCCAGGTAAGGGTGTACACACAGTCAATCCAAGACTTAATGAGACCCATGGTTCATTATTTTATATTTGGACATATTTTTAAATCTCAATATAAAACACCTTAATAAAAGACTGAACTCCCCTAACTTCAGGATGAAAACTGGCCCTTCCCCTTTGTATAGTGTGAACTACCATTGGTTTGAACGGCACATCGCTGCAGCGTTTGTGCACGTGCCTGGGAGGGTGCACATGAAGGCCAGTGCACCATAAATCATAGAATATCCTCTGATCTCTTTAAGCTGTAACAACACTGGCCCCTGCCGCTTTTCTGCTCCCAAAACCTACTTCCTGGATCCAGATTGTCGCTAATTATACAATATTATTTTGACTTGTTAAAATATCTTTGGCCATTTCTGAGAAAGTGTAACCACTAATGCTAAAGTGAAGGTACAAGTCCTTATATAGGCACGGCATGCTAACCTTGTTGCAAATAATAAATCAGGGGTTAATGCTATAACGTACGGCTAGTGTTGTTTTAAAAGGGGCTCCTGCCATATTAAGATGGTGGACATGCTATTTGTCTGGTATCGCAGGCTCAAAGAGAAAATAGTGCAAGTTAATGTAGGGTTATGGAAAACATACCTCAAGCTACATGTAGTGTTTAGCAGATGGATAGCTGAAGCACCAGCCAAAATACATTGAGCAATTTATCAAGTGAAAAGTAGCACGGAGTGGAGGAGGTGAACGCTTTGTTCATGTGAATTTACGGTAGTGCAGAAGACATGCGATCAAGTCAGTGGTGGGTACTCTTTGTACATTTACTTTTTTTTGAGTTTTTTGAGTTTTCAGTAATAGGTTTGACAGAAGAACTTCTCTTAAATTGTATTTTGGTTCCTTTTCCCTCTAGGGGTGGGAGTATTGGTATCGAAGTATTGATATATTGATATTGACTCATACAAATACAGATCCTAATTAGCATACATTTAAAGGCTCGGCATTATTTTCAGACATGTAAGATCCATTTCTGGATGTGGACACTGGACTGAACCATGTGGATTATAGTAACATGTGTCAGAGGTTAGACACTGGACTGAACCATGTGGATTATAGTAACATGTGTCAGAGGTTAGACACTGGACTGAACCATGTGGATTATAGTAACATGTGTCAGAGGTTAGACACTGGACTGAACCATGTGGATTATAGTAACATGTGTCAGAGGTTAGACACTGGACTGAACCATGTGGATTATAGTAACATGTGTCAGAGGTTAGACACTGGACTGAACCATGTGGATTATAGTAACATGTGTCAGAGGTTAGACACTGGACTGAACCATGTGGATTAGTAACATGTGTCAGAGGTTAGACACTGGACTGAACCATGTGGATTATAGTAACATGTGTCAGAGGTTAGACACTGGACTGAACCATGTGGATTATAGTAACATGTGTCAGAGGTTAGACACTGGGCTGAACCATGTGGATTATAGTAACATGCGTGAGGGTTAGACACTCGGCGGAACCATGTGGATTATAGTAACATGCATCAGAGATTAGACACTGGACTGAACCATGTGGATTATAGTAGTAACATGCATCAGAGATTAGACACTGGACTGAACCATGTGGATTATAATAACATGTGTCAGGGGTTAGACACTGGGCTGAACCATGTGGATTATAAGTAACATGTGTCAGGGGTTAGACACTGGACCGAACCATGTGGATTATAGTAACATGTGTGAGGTGTTAGACACGGGGCTGAACCATGTGGATTATAGTAACATGTGTCAGTGGCTGCACACTGGACAGAACCATGTCGATTATAATAACATGTGTCAGGTGTTAGACACCGGTCTGAACCATGTGGATTATAGTAACATGTGTCAGGTGTTAGACAATGGGCTGAACCATGTGGATTATAGTAACATGTGTCAGGAGTTAGACACTGTACTGAACCATGTGGATTGTAGTAACATGTGTCAGGGGTTAGACACTGGACCGAACCATGTGGATTATAGTAACATGTGTGAGGGGTTAGACACTGGACATATAGTAACATGTGTCAGTGGCTGGACACTGGACCGAACCATGTGGATTATAGTAACATGTGTCAGGGGTTAGACACTGGACTGAACCATGTGGATTATAGTAACATGTGTCAGTGGCTGCACACTGGACAGAACCATGTGGATTATAGTAACATGTGTCAGGTGTTAGACACTGGACATAATATATTAATATTAATAATAACAATAAATAATAATAATAATAATAATAATAATAATAATAATAATAAATAATACTATTTTATTATATTATTTATTTATTATTTTTTAAATTATTATTATTATTATTATTATTATTATTATTATTATTATTATTATTATTATTATTATTATTATTATTATTATTATTATTATTTATTCATTTTTCCTTCTGATTTTAATCTTTAACCACACATCAATTTATGGTGTTCAATGTTCAATTTGATTATTACTTAAAGTTGTGATTAAATCTTAAAAAGTCTTTAAGGGTTTTAAATTTTACTCCCTGCATGTACCCTGGGAAATAACACCTCCAAAGTATTTTATCTTGTATCTTAAAAATACGAGTTGTGACTTCAATCTTGATCCCACCTGAAAAGCACCTCCAGATCAAAGTGAGCGACAAACAGAATCGAGCCTGTTGTGTAGGGCGCTTTTAGGCTGAGGTTTACCCACAATGCTCTGGTGCGTATCTGGATATGCATCGGGCACATATGAGTCCAGCCATTAGTGCTGTCAGCTCAAAACTCATGTGTGAGAGAAATGTCCCTCTGAGGTTGCCATACAGCCTGTCAGCAGGAATTAAAGTGGAGTTTTTGATCTGTTAACCATGTTAGAACATTGCTCCGTCATCAAAAACATACTAGGATTAGTTTTATTCACAATTGTTTCATTCTGCTTTCTGCAATCCTGCTTTCTGACGTCAAAGTAGAGCTCCGGAGGTCTCTGTGCTGTTTTTAAGTCCCGAATTCATAGCTAGCCTCCTTCTGAGCATTTATACCATCAAATCATGTTCATTAACTGTGTGCATATATTATTTAAATTTCTAAAACATGAGATGACAAAGCAGAGGTACTCAGGCAGGTACATGTTTAAAGACCAATAACAATACAGATCAATGCATAATATGTGTCTTTAAAGATCAAAATGCACACCGTGTACACCATTCCTCATCAAAATCATACCTGGAGTTGTGTTTTGTTTCTCTCAAACATGTCCCTGCACATTTAGCCTGTATCTTTCTCCTGAACTCTTCCATGAAGTGAAATTCTATATATCGTATTTGTGTGTACTACCCAGCTGACTAATTTCCACAAAAATTTGTTATGAAATATAATACTAAAGCAAAAAGTAAAATGAAACATCCCATGTGGTACAATTGAAAATATAAACTGGGAATTCCAAAAAACTGCTCTGTGGTCATTTATTTTCCCTAAGATCACATAATTATTTATTATTATTTTATTATTAACATTACAGAACAACATAATTTGCAATAGTGCATTGTTAATGAAAAATCAATATCTGCATCCAATTGCTACATTGAAATTTGAGTGCAACTGTTCTATTGCTGCAAAACATCTGCCTTGGGATCTTCCAATAATTCGTATTTATTTCACTACAATTTTTCTGCAAAATAAACAAATTGTTCCATCTAAAATCCACCGAGAGAGTTGTCTTCCCTGTGGATGACCCCCAGCCTCCAGTGCAGCCTGTCTGTGTGTTCCCCTCCACTGCCTCTTCATGTGAGAGCAGTTTGTGTCAGATATAGATCTAAATCCTAGAGCCGCAGAGACAGATGTGATCTGTGTAAAGACACACCTCGCTGCAGAGAGCCATCTCTGTGAATGCAGCTTCAGAGTAATGCACAGATGACAAGGGCTCAAAACAACCCAACAATCCCCCAGTGTTGAGTCCATCCTTTTCTTTCACCATTTATCCAGAGTAGAGGAAGTCAAGATTATTTGGTTAATCTACAATGAACGATAAATGAAGTCTTCTCATTTTATAATTGACTCTAAAAATC
This sequence comes from Chaenogobius annularis, assembly GCA_015082035.1. Taxonomy (NCBI): domain Eukaryota; kingdom Metazoa; phylum Chordata; class Actinopteri; order Gobiiformes; family Gobiidae; genus Chaenogobius; species Chaenogobius annularis. Next base: position 256,333 of record BJKM01000103.1, read on the forward strand.
CTAATGAGCCTCTTTTTTATTTTTTATTGATTAACATTAACATTGATAGAATTAACATGAACTCTGCCAATCAGAAAAGGTTATTTCATAAAGCTGATAATGCGTTAATTTAAATTGTGAGTGAAAGAGAATTCTGAATTTGAATGTTGTTTGGTCATGGTCAGGAGGCAGCTGTCTGAACTGAGCCCAGACAAACCTAACTCCAGAGCTCCAGCTCCTCCTTGAGGTGTCCCCAGGCCACAGAGTGACATAGTCCCTCCACTGTGTCCAGGGTCTCCTTCTGGTGGGACATGTCGATGTGAGGCGTCCAGGAGGCAAGTGAAATAGATTCCTGAGCCTAAAGTGGCTCCTCCCGCTTGTATCTGTGATCTTGTCCTTTCAGGATGCTTTAAGGATGGGTCAAATGCAGACTATGGGACCAGTAGCTAAACCAGAACTACAGAGCAATAGTCTGAGGGAAAAACCCCTCAAACTACAGTTTGAATCAGGACTAAACCAGTTAGAATCAGGACTAAACCAGGAGTAACACCAGACTTACCCGGGACCCTTAAGTTAGAGATAAACACTGCTTTTCATCACAATCTCGTCCTCCGTAGTTCCCACACAGTGAACTAAGAGTGCATGCAATATTATCAAGTCACTTTAAGGTTTATTAACGCTAGTAAAACTGCATCGATAAGTATGACGCTACTTTCTTATGTATCTACTGACAAACCTCTTTCACACACTCACACACACACACACACACACACACACACACACACACACACACACACACACACACTTCTCCTTCTGCTCTTTCCCCCAATTAAAAACAAATTTCAACCTGTTTGACCGTTGCCAAGCGCTTACTCCATCATATCTAAATTGATTTCATATGGAATTATGTAACATGAACTTTAATGTCCCCGGTTTGAGCTTCTCTCCTTGAAGCGTCTCTTGTTTTAACACCGTGCTTTTGTCATTTGTGTTCAGTCACTTTTGGCCCCAAAAATAAGAAAAATACTTCAGCTGCCAAGATTGAATGCTTCGAAAGGTGGATGTTTTGCAAAGTCAAGGTGACATAAGCTTGGACATGTTTTTTCATGATTTCTTTGTATCTGAAGGAGATGGGGTCCACCTGGGTCAACAGAGAACATCGCTTGTCATGTATTTTGGGTTGAGATTAGAAAATGGTTAAGTCAGTTTGAAATAAAAACATATCCAAGACATTGTGTGTGAATGACCCAGAACTAAACTAATGCTAAAAGTGCACTAGCCATGTTTCTACTGGTTCGCTTCAGGAGCGGAATGACCCGGTTCAAATGTGTCTCCACTGTGGACTGTACTGACCCACCAGGTACAAGCTTCTAAAGCGGTCTGGCTCTCTTCAGGCTCCCAGTGTGAACTTGTGCAAAAACAAGATGGCAAAAATACACACAGATATAAACAGAAAATTATCATTTCTTTCCTTCTATTTCCAGTGATGATAACATTATTTGTTGACCCAACAGACAAAACAAAGCTACTGCGCGTTAGCAACAGCCGTTTCCTGTTCATTGACGTATGGCACAGTGCCCTACGTGTCGATAACATGAGCTCTGTTGCAAATCCAGAGAGAAAAGTTACACATGTTTTTTAAAAATCTATATCTCTAGTCTTTTTGCTGTTTCATTTTTACCTGAGTCTGTTTTTTGAGTCTTGACCAATCATCTCGCACCAAAGCATTCCGCGAGCCAAAAGCGAGTCAGCACGCTCTGGCAGCTTGTGTCACTCGCACCCCCCTTCGGACCCCTTAAATAGACCAATACGGTTCACTTATGATCGGCTCCAAAGAGAACCAAAATCTTTCCCCAAATAAACCTTCCAAAAACCAGTGCTTAATGAATGTGAGGCTTGTTTGCCGCTCTTCCGTTTAGTGGCAGAAATCCACTTCTCTCGGTCAAAGGCTCTGACTTTCTTTTGCCCTTGATTATTTTTTCATCCCGATGCACAACAATAATCCGCAATCTCTGAAACACCAATAAAGTGTAATCATTGTGGCTGATGGTGTTAGTTTCTACATGATTGAGCCGTATAGGTCAGTGCTTAAATGTGTTATTGTAAATTAGAAGTTTGAAATTTGACCCTATGAAGCTTCTATAGTTTTCTCTTGGTTTTAAACGTAAAAATGACTTTCATCTATTTGAATTTGTTGTTGCTTTTACACTACGTTTTTGACATACAGTAAATTCTTCTATGGCGGTGTCAGTAGTGCCCGAATCCTCCTAATAAACCCTGGCATTAAATCTGTTAATTACATTAGTCTATTATTACAATCCTACTCTTCATCACTCTTTTTGAATGCTCCTTTTATACGGACTTCACCTGTTGAAATACAAGCTATGATTACTACAATTAGCCTTAGCATGCCTGCACTTTGGGAAATCCTCTCCAGTTCTAGCCCCGAGGCGTGCAAACACTAATGTAATAATGTCTGCAGTGTTTTCCTACCAACGCACTGTTTTGGTGATGTAGCCTGACATTAGCTCAACGTTACCTGGAGGCAGAAGAGCCCAAAACAGTCAGCTATTGTGTCGAACAGAGCTAAAGCTAACACGTGCAAAGCTGGATGTGTTAACGACGGCACCATTCGATACAATAAAACGATGAGTTAGCGTAACAAGAATGTGTGTCATTGCGTTTAGATTTTGAAAAGAGCTTTGTTCCAAATTTGCCTCACAATGCAGCGTTCGCTAGCTTTGAATTATTAGATGTTTATTTGTAAGCCTGTCGGATTGCGAAATGCAAAGCCTGCAATTAAAGTTAATTTACCGCCCACTGTAAGCAACCAACCTTTGTCCCCATTGGGTAAAACCTACTAATCCTGTGGAGAAGTATAAGTAGTTACTTCAAAATACCATTACGCAAGTAGAAGTACAAAGTAGTGACCCAAGCAATGACTCAAGTAAGAGTAAAAAAGTACTCAAATGACTCAAGTAAGAACTGTCTGGACGTAACATCTGATTTATAATTTGAACTGAATGTAATTTAAATGATGCACAAAATCTGGTATTTTTAAAGGGAAAGTCAAAAGAACATGTGGAAAAACGTAATCACTTCTGAAGAAGCGGTGCAAGGAACACAAATGCTGACGTCAGTGAATATTGTCAACATAAACCTTGTAAAAGTACGGTGTCTGAGAAGCAACAGAACCACTGCCGGAAATCTGGTATCAGTTCGTTTTAAACCTGTCCAGGAGCATTCCCATTGGAGAGAAGACTGTAATCTGAACTGCTAAACTAATCCAAGGAGCTCATGCACTTCAGAACATGTTTGCAGAGGTCTACATTACAGAGTCAGCTTTTACACGGAATAAGACCCCATGGAGACACACAACATTTACTTCTCGAAGAGGACATTATATCACCTGAATAATTACCACCATAGTGATTTGCTAACATGTACAACACCTCAATACAACAATATTCTGTCCACTGCTAGATGGATATGGTATTTCTTTGCACGCTCAGATACTTTACGCGCCGTCAGATACTTACAAATCTTCATTGGGTTCCGGCTGACCCACTTTTGGCGTATTTGTTTTGACACCAGTCTGGGAGTCGATCTCGGGTCAAACAACTCATTTATTTCAATGTAAAAGCGTTTTGGGTGCACAGAGGTGAAGATTTATAATGTGAAGATATTTAGTGCCTGCTCTACTGGAATTGGACGCAGCCGACTTCAAACGCCTGGCTCTGGATGAACTGTCGACCATATGGAGAAGAGGGAGACTGAAGTTTAGTATGTTTAACAGCGGGCATTTAGAGCGGCCAAATATTGTGCTCAAATAAACGTTTTGTTGAATTAAAATAGTTACAAAAGTTCAGTTTGTTGACAATGAAATGTTTTTTCCTAAATAATTGTTAATGTAATTGTAAAATATATATATCATTTTTTTTTTTTTAAATAATGTAGTTACTTGGACGTTGTTATTATTAAATTAACAGTTTATAAAACATTGTTTAAGAGTGAGTTTTTGCTTTTGTTTTGTTGTCAGTGGAGAGCATCTAAAGGGTAAAATAATACAAGAACTATCACTATCTTAACGCTCAGATTTTCATTACTTTCACCAAAGTCCAAAAATCTGAAACGTTTTCTTTTTTGTAAGTTTGACATAGATACATTTAAGTATCAGTGCACCTTTAAAAACTCAAATCTTGCAATTGCTTAGGATCTAAATTTAGGTAAAATAATGTCCTCTTTGTGAACTCAATGTCCCCTAGTCTAAAAACTGTGATCTGCCAACTAAACTAAACAACTTCAATTTTAAGATAAATTCCAAATAGATATATTTCCAAACTCTTGACAGTCCTGGTTTAGTCTTGGTTTAGTCTTGGTTTAGTCCTGGTTTAGTCTTGGTTTAGTCTTGGTTTAGTCTTGGTTTAGTCTTGGTTTAGTCTTGGTTTAGTTTTGGTTTATTCTCGGAGTATTGCCAGTGTAGTCCTTTGTTTTGTTGCAATTTTGCCCTGGTTTAATCCCGGGTTAATCCTTCTGGTTCAGTCCTGGTTTAGTCTGTATTCAGTCTTGTTTTAGTACTGGTTTATTCCTGGTTTAGTTCTTGTTTTGTGCATGTTCAGTTCTTGCTCAACCTTGGTTTAGTACTGATTTAGTCCCGGTTTAATCCTAGGTAAATCTTGGTTTGTCTTTGTTTAGTTTCACTTTATTTTTAGATTAGTCCTAGTTTAGTCTTTTTTTGTAGTTGTAATTGTGTCCTGTTTAGTCCTGGTTTAGTCCTTGTTTTGTCATGGTTTGGTACTAATATAGTGCTGGTTTTGTGCTGGTTTAGTCCATGAATCACTGCTTTACAATTGTATTAATTTGCTGGATCTTTGTGATTTCCAAAACTACAACAGTTGCTTCACCAATATAAATTATAGGAGCGCTGTCGTCACAAAGGCAGCATTTTAGCCAACTACGTCCAAACCTAAAGCGTCATTGCTACGTAAATGTACTTTCCTGTCTTTTACCTGTCAGCACTCCGAAATCAGCATGGTTCCGATTAAAATGTGGACAAAGAACCGTGAGGAAAAGTCAAAAAATCCACCTGGAGCTTGTTAATATTTGAAATTCGGGTTTGCTCAGTCGCTCTGCTCAATGCGCCAGTGCTTTTTCGAAATGGTATGTCACTCAAAGGCCCAGTTTGTCAGATATTTGAAAGCACTGCGTCACCAATGATAATATTCATCGTAAGGTTTGTGAGTGTGGTAGACAAATTGACAGATCAGTGGGGCAATGATGTAAGATATTTAAATAGCTGTATTTTTAAACGCTGTCCAGGGGTGGAGTGGTTAAGGTGGCAAGACATACGCCAGGCTCCATGTGCTGCCGACCGCAGGGTAGTCAGTTCGCATCCCGTCTCAGACATTTTACTGCCTGTCCTCCCGTCTCTTTCATCCCCATGTCATGCTGAGATATCATGAAGCCTACGGGCCAAAGAATCCTTAAAAACAGAAAAGAAAAGTAGGGATCCATCATCTTATCTAATTATTCCATGGCTCTTATGTTTACTTTTTACATTGTTTTAGACCCATCTGGCCAAAAGGTACAGATGTTCAATCCCAAGATCTATTCCAGAAAAGAGGAAGAAGCCTCTTTTCAGTTCAACAAATTGTGATCCATTTGACAAATAATTGTCAAAACAGACATTAGTTCCCCAAAAAATATATATGAGGGGATTTTGGATATCTTGTTTTATTTAGTATTTGAGTGAACCAGATCTTACTGAAATTTGCCTACTTTTTGGGAGTTACATTTTTGATAAATCAGGCTTAGAATTTGCTATCATCATTTGATGTCTATAGATGTTACTTTAAAGGGCCTATATCAAAATTGACTTTTCAGAGCTTTTAACCTTCTTACAGTGGTATATACCTCGTATATGCGCCCAAAGTGTTTTTTTGATTGATTCCTGCAGTCTTTAGCTAGAGAACAGTCTCTATCCTGCCCCTCGGATGAGCAGAGGAACGGGGGCTACTCACCAGGATGACACGGCACACTTGGTGTGATATTTTAGAACTATTATGTTATGGGGGTTGCACGGGTGTTTTTATAGTCAACTATGCCCTTAGGGTGGACTATGAAACGGGAAAAATAGCATAATATATGATCTTTAAGGAGTGATCTTTGTAGCAGAAAAACACACTTTAAAATTGAATTTTCAGTGTTCCATATAAATATTAATTAGAAAAAATAATAAAACAACACTTAGACAGTGTTGTTGTTTCTTGCTGAAAGTGTATATGTTGAGAAAGCAGCACGGTAGCAGAGTGGCTAGCACAGCAAGAAGGTCGCGGGTTCGATTCCCAGGAAGATTGGACCATTCTGTGCGGAGTTTGCAAAAATATTGTTTTGCCTTAACAAATCTGTATGAATGTAATACATCCGAGGCCTTTCTAACATATTGTGTAGCATTGGCTTGGCTTCTTACCACAGCTCCAACCTGAGCCTACAATGTGTTTCATTGCATTTCTGATCCAGTAACACTCCATTTAACAAGACTATGAGACCCCCACACAACCACAAACCGCAATATCTAACACTACAGCCCTAATACAGTCCAAATGGCAGAATTTAACTGGCTTTCTAAAAATGTTTTTATCATTCCATTTTTTGCCACATCATAAGCACATATGCCAAATCTAGCACTTGGTTACAAATGTGCTACTCGTCTACCTTTGGATGGGGTATTTTAAAAGGATTTTGTACAAGAAAATGAGGTGATAGCATGCATGAGGATTCAAACCTGGAATATGTTTTAAAATGTCTTGTATGCATTGCATTGTATGGTATTTTAATGGATATAAAAGGTAAAATGAAGTGTCTTGCTGACTGACGTAGCAGGAAACTTGTGGAGCAGATGTTTGCATTGGTTTTGCAGGTGCGCATGGAACCAGGAAGTGACATAATGCATTTGAAATGAGATTGAGAATACCATCTTGCTAAAGTGGCAGGGCATCTAAGGTCATGCCAAGATAAATGTTGTCCCTCACTGGCATATGTATATTGGCTGAAACAAGTGGACACATTTTATTAGTAAATGTAATAAATGTTTATTACAGAAACAAAATTTACAGTTATACAACACATTTTTACCTCTTGCATGAAGCAGGTTAGATAGATTATTTTAAAAACTTCTGGCGCATGTACGATAAGAGGCATTTTAATCTCATGTGAATGATATATGTATGATTATAACATAATTAAGTATTCTTATCAATAAATTATCTTATCTCATTGTGCTGGTGTAGTTTTTTCCGCCACCAGCAGGAGGCCCTGTGGTTTGTTTCATGCTTATGTTCACTGTTATTGCTGAAGAGTTAGACATGCAGCACACTTTGAGTAATGGCTACTAAACATGTTATCTGCATCCAGCCTCATTTGTTGTGTTACAGAAAGCGTTGCGTGTAAATATTTATGTTTGAATAAGAGTCTTTGAAACTATATTTGTTATGATTTGTGAAGATTTGCACAAAAAATAGTACTTTTGTTATGTCTAGTTTTTCATCCATGCTAGCAAGATTAAAATAGAGGTGTGGTTTCACTCTGTCAATAATGCGAAGGCAACGTCAATAAAAGTGGACAATACACCTGTCGTTTGTCGAAGGAGTTTATCTATCTGCATAGCTATATCCAGAGCAACAGCGAGGGCAGAATACTCATTCCTTTTTCCTGATGTGGCCATCACTTGGGATTGCCACGTGAACCACGGTGGCTTTCCTCTGCTGTTTATCCACCGCTGCAATGTCTGGTTGGTTTATCATTACCATTCTGTCTATCTGGATGTCCCACAGGATCTTGGCTCGGTCATTCTCTACCGCCTTTGGGGGCGTTTCCCTCTTGGGGTTTCCAGTCCATACTCTACACAGATGTTCCTGTACACTATGCCAGCCACTTGGTTATGGCGCTTATGTATGCTTTCCCTGCCAGCATCTTACTCCCTGCTGTTACGTGCTGGGTTGTCTCAGTGGCCTCTTCGCACAGCCTACAGCAGGGTTCACCTCGGGCCAACTTCGGACCCCCAATCAATATGGTCTGGCCCGCGGCCCAGTTTCCCATTATTAAAAATATTTTTTCAGATTTGCCTTACTCGTTGTAGGTATTTGGCTGTCGCCGCTTTCCTTGTTACCTCTTCAAGTTTGCCATTTGCCTGTGGTATTCCAAGGTACTTGTAACCATCCTCATTGTCTACTATTGGTCCTTCTGGGAGTGAGACCCGTCTGTGTGCGCTACCTTCCCTCTCTTTGTCACCATTCAACTACACTTCTCAAGCCCAAATGACATCCCAATGTCAGCGCTGCAGATCCTGGTCGTGTGGATCAGTGAGTTGATGTCTCGCTCACTCTTAGCATGCAGCTAAATGTCATCCATGTAGAGGAGTTGACTGATCGCGGCCTCATTCTTGAGTAAGTGTCCATCGCCAATCTTGTGGATTATTTGGCTGAGGGGTTTCAGACCTATGCAACACAGCAGTTGGGACAGAGCTTATCCATGGTATATGCTACATCTGATGGACACATGCGCAATTTAGTTGCTATGAAGGCTCTTAGAGTCCTGTTGATATTATACATTGAGTCATATGCTCTCTTGTAATCAATTCAGGCATTTCACAGGTTACTGAGCTACTGTTTTGTCAACCATGAGTTGGTCTTTGGCTCCTCTAGTGTTTTTGCCAACGCCCTTCTGTGCTTTGCTCATGCATTGATCCATAAAACCATTTATCTCAATGACGCCTGACATGAGCTTCCAGGTTGTGGAGAGACAGGTTATTGGCCAATAGTTGGATCTGACTCTACCCTTAAAGGGATCCTTCAGGATCAGGATTGTATGCCCTTCGGTTAGCCATTCAGCTGGTTAATTTGTGCTGCCAGGCACTCATGGAGTGCTGTGAGTTTCTTTAGCCAGTAGACATGAATCTGTAGCTGTCCAATTTTTCATACCTGAGACTCTTTCTTGGACGTCTGCCACTGTGATGATAACTGGGTTCTGTTCAGGGAGGTTGCTGTGGTCCGCTCTTAGATCCACCAGCCACTGTGCATCACTGTTATGCGTTTCCTCCTTTTCCCATATACTTTTCAAGTACCTTTCAGTTTCCAGCCTTGGTGGGTCTGCTCGGCTGTTACTACCCTACCATTGAGCGTACACTTTTGCTGGATGAGTTGCAAAGAGCCAGTTCATTCTGGCTTCATTATCAGCTGGCCAAGGCTTGGAGCCTTTTTTTTGGGCAGTTTCGAGTGCTTCAGGTATGGGCATCTGTTTGTACCTCTTAGGTACTTTTTTTTTCTTTGCACCTCTCTTGGCCTCTGTCAGTTGGCTCACTTCTGTCTGCACTTCCTTAATTTTAGTTTCCAATCTTCATTTCCATGATGGGTATTGTTTCTCATGGCTCCAATGATTGTGCGTATAGCCTCTAGGATCACTGCTGCTGAAGGGCAGCTCATTGGTTTCAGTGATGGTTGTGGTAGGGATCGCACTCAATGCTGCATTCACATTGTCCAGGAGACTTTCCCTTAGCCTCTGTCGCGGGTGTTGGGGTTACCTTGCATTCATTTTTGCCATGATACTGGCTAAAGAAACTCACATCACTCCATAAGCGCCTGGCAGCACAAATGAACCAGCTGCTAAGGGATGGGTCTCACCCTGAAGGGCTAACGGAGGGCGTCCTGAAGGATCCCTCCAAGGGTACAGTCCCATCCAACTATCCAAGCCAATAACCTGTCCCTCCACAACATTGCGGCTAAGATAAGTGGGCATATGGATCAATACATGAGCAAAGCCCAGAAAGGCATTGACAAAGACACACAGGAGCCAAACACCAACTCCTGGTTGATAGGACATTGGCTCAAGAACCAGAAACTGATACACCAACCTTTGCACTGCCTGGATGGATTACAAAAAAGCATTGACTCAATGCCACATACATGGATCACTGAATACTTGGAGATGTACAACATCAATAGGACTCTAAGAGCCTTCATAGCAAATTAGACGTGGCTGTGGTAAACCACCCTTGAAACTAATGGTAAACTTCTTGCAAACGTGTTCATCAAATGTGGCATATACCAAGGAGACACCCTGTCCCCACTGCTGTTCTGAACAGGTCTGAGTCAAATAATCAACCAGACTGGCTATGGATACTCAACTCAGGAATGGAGCTACGATCAGTCGCCTCCTCTACATGCTGATACCCCTGACTAGGATCTACAGCGCTGACATTGGGATGTCATTCAGGCTTGAGAAATGTAGTTGGATAGTGACAAAGAGAAGGAAGGTAGTCCACGCAGAAGGGGTCTCACTCCCAGAAAGAACAATAGCAGACACTGAGGATGATTAGGTCCAAATACCTTGGAATGCCACAGGCAAATGGCAACCTCGAAGAGGTAACAAGCAAAGCAGCAACAGTCAAATACCTACAAGAAGTAAGTCCTAAAAAGCCAGCTAAATGGCAAGAACAAGTCATGGGCAATAAACAGCTGCACCGTGCCAGTGATCAGATACCCTGCAGGAATAATTAGGTGGTCAAAGGAAGATATACAGACCACAGATGTTAAGACGCAAAAGGTCCTCGCTCAAAACAATGAAATAAAACACTGTAATAAATTAGATATTAGTTACTTACTGATCAAGAGTTGTATTTGTAATTTCTCTTGTGGGTCAAAAAAGTTTGTCCAAGTTTGAAAATGAATATTTTTTGTGACAAAATGTGTGTTTGAACACATGTCTTGGTTCCTGTCATCAAAAGGTTCTTGGCCTGACTGGAAAGTACCTGCCTTTGAGCACGAGCTAATAATGTCCCCAAGTATGGCCCCAGTCTCTAGTTTCTAGTAGACGGGCATCAAATGGGGACTGGAATTGAAAAAAGAACTCCAAGTTTCAAATTGATGTCTCTAAATTTAAGATTTCTCTGCTATTTACCTGCAGTTTAACTTTTCTGGTGGAGGGTCTGCCGTAGAAATGTTATTGCCTTGCCTTGAATGTTCCACAGTGGCATTTCTCTTAGCAAGAATGCACGTTTGTCAAGGTAATTTTGGCAAAAAACACATTAAATAAAAGAGAATGCTGGTTTATTGTCATACTGTGACAAATGAAAATAGCCAGATTTTAATTTCTTGCTTCATTTTGTTGATTTATTAGATTCCAAAAAATTACAGAGGGCATTTTTGATATCTCATTTCATGTTTGAGTATACAAGATTATTGGGGGTGCACGGTGGCAGAGTGGTTAGAGCTTTTGCCTCCCAATAAGGAATGAGTTCGATTTCCGGGTCAGACCAACATCACATGATCTCTCTGGGTTTGAGTCTGTTACTGTGGGTTCTCTCCAGGTTCTCCGGCTTCCTCCAGCCTTCCAAAGACATGCATGTGTTATGTAAACCGGCAGTGAATGAATGTGTTAACCATCCGACAAGCTGGCCCTTGTCCAGGGTGCAAGGCCCAAAGTCACTAGGATAGGCTCCCGCGACCCCCAACGGTAACAAGCGGTAGAAAATTAAAAAAAGGAAAGATGATTTAAATTTGCCGTGAAATTCAAAACTAAACGCAGCCGTAGAATAACTCCTTCTGTACAATCTGTCAATCTTGACATCATAAGTATGAGTGGAATGTTTGGTGTATGTGGGTGCTACTTTAAAGCATGACAATTCTGAATGACTTGTTTTAAGTGACTTCAAGTATCCCATTACTATGGAAAACTGCTTTTGTTCTCCTTTTGCATAAAGGAGGCCAGAACAATTATTTGAATAATTTCCCTCCAATTTCAAAACTATCCTACCGAACAAACCTCTTTACAAAGGTGTTCCTCAAGGGTCCATCCTGGGACCACTTCTATTTACAATTTATATAAACTAGTTAATTAGTCATCATCTAAAACACAGTAGCATGCCCTTGTATGCAGGTGATGTGATTATATATGCTAGAGCACTTTCTGCAGCACAAGTGATTCAAAATATTCAAGTGGATTTTCATTACATCCAACAAAACTTTATTAATAAAAAAAATCAAAAATGTATGTATTCTGACACTCGATTGTAAGTACCCTACTGCAAATACTTGGGCATCTGGAGCGATGATAAACTCTCAACAAACACGTACAAGAGCTGACAAATAATCTTAAAGCCAGATTGCCATTCTTATTTAGAAAAAAAAAGGGTATTCTTAGTTGTAGAACAGTTAATTCAAGCTACCTTTCTCTCAGTGCTGTATTATGGTGACATTATATGTATATATGCATTCTACTCAACTCAGTTTATCATTCAGCTCTAAGGTTCATTACAAAAGGATACAGAACTCACCACTGAATTATATTCTAAAGTAGGATGGCAATCATTGGATGCAAGAAGAGATCAGCACTGCCTTTAGTTTGTTTATAAGGCTCTCATTGGCATTTTGTCTAATTCTTTATCAAGTATGTTGAGCACCAGATCAAGTATTTATCAGGCTCAAAAAGGATTTGAGCAACTGCTCCCTGTCTGTGGAACAAAACAGAAACCATTTAAATTAAATGATTTTAAATTATGCCTTTCAAAGAATTGAATTCACTCTCACAGCTTCCTCTTTGTTTTATGTACCATTTGAATCTAGTATTAATTTGTTTATATTAAAAAATAAAACATCTTTTATGTCAGTTAATATGTTGTAAAAAATATATAAGGTTTTGCCTGCAGAGAGTATTAAGACATGTATTAGCGTTGGTCTGTTGTGTAGTATAACTATACAGTAGATGATGTATATGTTATGGAAAATATCTCCAAGACTAAGTTATCGGCTCAGTGTGTACAAAATGACAGCAGGACGCTAGGACTGTATCTGCTCGCAGTTTGCAGTTTGTATCAAGTTAAAACAATAGCGTCAAAGCTGCTAAACTTTGAGCACTAAATTAAAAAAACAGAGGAGCACTTCCTGGTTTACTGCCTGATGATGTCACAAGATAGAACAGAAGGTTTTAAACTCTGCTGAAAGGGGGGGGCACAGCTCTGCAGAGAATAAAGTCTAAAGTCTAATGAATGAAGTCTAAAGAATGAAGTCTAAAGAATGCAGTCTAAAGAATAAAGTCTAATGAATGAAGTCTAAAGAATAAAGTCTAAAGAATGCAGTCTAAAGAATAAAGTCTAAAGAATGACAGTAATGTAACACTATGGAAACCAACCGCCAACTTTCTCTCTCTTTCTCGTTCTCCCTTTCCCCCCTCTTTTTACGGTATAGCGTAAAACATACTTTGAAGACATACAACTACAGTAGGTGGCAGTAAATGCACCGTTTTAGTTGGCTGCCAATTGCCATTAAAAGTAACAACAACAACAACAACAACATTAAACACCACCAAAGAAGAGACTGACTAAATATTTAGGATTACTCAAACATATGTGAAAGAAACCAAACAAAACTCCAGGTTTGTTTTTAAGGAGAACACAATATAATCCTAATCCTAAAGAGTATTTATCTCATACTATATCTTAAAGCATGTACTGATTGATGTGCGTTTTACCCGCTCTCTTGCTATGTCTCTCTTCAGCTGAATTTCTCTTTCCTTCACAGCGCAGATGCAGATAAAAACACACGTTGCTCTATTGTTTTCCCCCCTCTAAATTGTGATAAGTTTGTGCATAGAGCAGCCATTTCATGTTTGTAAAGAGATTTACACATTCCAAGATTCCATGTAAATTTTGTTCTGTTTTGTTTAATGTTAATGTCGAATGGGCTTTCTTCTCATATGATGCAACGTGGCCATTCAATTAGGTAAATGACAGTTGCATCTCAAATATATCAAAACATCTCAATATTACATTCAAAATGTCCTACATAATGAGTTTATAAATACATTTTGTATTTATTTAAATGTATTTATTTTGGCCAGGCCTGTTTCACTTTGTACTCTAGAGGTAAATGTGTGTGCAGTGGCCTCCACATTCTGTGAGTTCTTGGTGTACCTCCGGCTGATATGATGTTGCCGGCTGGAACACATCACTGCCCGGGCGGATGTCCAGAGCAGCAGATGTGAGACCCCCGCTCTCTTCTCTCTCTCTCACTCTTCTCTCTCTTCTTTCTCGCTCTCCTCCGTGTCCTCTCTCTCCCCCTCTATCAAAACACTGTAAAAACTAAAAAAACTTCTCACAAACGTGACGTACACAGAGACATGACAACACTGCTCTGCCGTAGGTTTGACTTTATATACTCATGTTCTTTTCCCATAAGTGATGAACATAAAGTTTTTGAAGTGAGCCAGAACTCCTTTGAACTCCTTACTTTGTACACTTTTTTTTTTTACTTCTTTAAAGTTTTGCCTGTTATATATTTAAACTTCTTAAACTTTCTAATATGTTTCTGTATTTCACTCTTTCACTGCTTTGCTTTGATTGTTGCAGTATTGTTTTTGTTACCCAGCATGCCATATTCTTCACAACTAAAACCCTACTGATTTAAGTTCTAAAACAGGAGATGTCCAAGCTAAGGCCAATCACAAGTCAAATAATGCAAAATATGTCTGTATCTTTTACTAAGTGTTGCAACATGATATGACACGTCTTGCCCATTTAGGATTTTGCAATTACAGTTTCGACTTCGTAGGGTTTCTGCAGTTTGTAAAATGCAGAACATAAGTCATTTTTTACATTTGCAAACCTCATGTTGACCTTGTTGTGGCTAAAGTGAAAAGTAGCCTCCTTCTGTAACCTGTCATTAGTGGTTTTACTGAAGTGAAGAGCCTGACCGCTAAAGACATGATTCAGATTCCTGCTGGTCTGAAATTTCATAAAATATTTTTAATACAAAGCCTTAAGAAAATATGTCCAGCATGTGCAAAAAGAACTGTAATGGAAACTCAAGGCTAACAATGATTTCTTATGCAATCTTAGCACAATGTATTTTGATTTATGAAGACTTATTCAAAACAAATCAATATAGTAGTAGTAGAAAAAGATTCAGTTGTAGTCAATATAGTAGTGTACAAAAGGCCCCGTAATTTCTTTGTTTTCCATGCACTTGTTGTTGGAGCGTCCAGTAGAGGGCGCTCCAGTTTTTGCATGATAGTGTACTTTATGATATCACCTGCATTCCTTTCCTTTCCGCGAATGTAACTCCAAGACATAACTACAGTGGGTGGCGGTAATGTAACACTATGGACACCAACCGCCATAAAACACCAAAGAAGAAGAGCGCTCCCACCTTTGCATGATAGCATGCTTTATGACATCGCATGTGCTTTGAAGATAAGGGCATATAAGCCACGGTACGAGCCCGCCAGAGATTCAGAGAATCAGAAAGCAATCTGTGTGTACCTGTGACATTAATGGTCCTTTGAGCCAGATGTAAGCTGTTTAAGCTCTAGAAGATGGATGATAACCGGAACTTTTCCCCCCGGCGTCATCGACTTCAGGTGATGAGGATTACACGGCAACCATGAGTGCAGAGGTAGAAGAACTACAATGTGAAAGACTCTGGTGGCAGCAGTCCCAGGAACGCATGAGGGCAAGATTGGCTGACTGTGACTCCAGAATGCTGCAACTGCTGAACTGCGCAGAGAATCTGCAGCTCACCCCACCACCAGTCGTTCTTGTTCCTCTCCAGCCAGATCCTGCTGAAGAGGAAGAAAACTGGCCTCCATCATCTCTTGGGCTAGCTGAGATCGAGGAGGAACCAGACTTCAGCCAAAGCTCAGTCATAGACTTTGATACAATAAGGAATAAATTACAGAACCTGAAGAGGGAGATTGTGGCTGTACCAAGACACCCAAATCCCCTGTATGAATCCAAGCCTGTGTCTCCTAATCCTCCACCAGAGACGACATATCCTCCAGTGCCACCTCCTAGAGCACACCCTCAGTCAGTGTACCAGTACCCCCCTCCTCCACCCTCTCATGAGCCATCATGGAAGACACCTAAGATGGTCCAGCCCTACAATCTTGCCCTGGGAAGGATTGCCGCTGTGATGGATTTGCCTGACATTCCCCGGGAGGATGTGCAGCATTTGAAAGGTTTTCCCTCCAAATCCAGTCACTGGTGGTTATGTTAAAGACCCTTGGCCCGGACGGCACAGTTTAACTCCAGTGCCGCTCCCATGTGGCTTGACTCCAGAGTAAACTTCCATCAGAGCAGAGACTCAAGTTTCGCCGGTGTAGGTACAACTGCTCTGGTCAGACTTGCACCCTTGAAGACCTGGCCTCATGGTTGAAGTTTGAGTCCTGGTGTCTGTCAAGATTTTGACCGATGGCCCACTCCAAGGAGCACTAAAGAGAAGACTGATGCCAGATCAAGCAAGCGTTCCATCACAGTTCTTCATGGTGCAGAAGTTCCGTCTAAGCCACCAAGTGACAACCCTAGCAAAGCTAGGCATCAGCCCTACTGTGCCTATTGTGACAACCGTAACCACCACCTGAGTCAATGTCCAGACATCGCCAAGCTTAGTCAAGAACATCTGACTGACTGGATAAAGACCAACAAGCGGTTCTGGCGCTGTGCCCACTCACATCTGGCAGCACAGTGTGTCCTAGGGAGACTTTGCAACCTGTGTCAGGGTCGCCACCTAAAGGTCCTTCACCAGGTTAACTCTAAGACCCCGACGGCACCTGCCCCAGCTACTGTCCCTGCACGGGAAGGGGAGCAACCTACTGGAGTCCTTTACCTTGACCGTCTGACAGAGCGGCCGCGTCCTGTTGAAGACTCCAGCAGAAGTATAAACACCTCAGAGGCCTGTCAATCCAGTCCTTCAAGAAAGTAAAACCCCTACTTCTGATAGGGAGTAACCACCCACAGCTCATTACTCCAACAGGAGCTGTACGTCTTGATCCCCCAGGTAGCCCGGCTGCAATGCGCACCAAGTTAGGGTGGACATTACAGGGGCCAGCCAGCCTCCTATGCTCATCTTCCATGCCACAACAGTGCCTCCTCACTACTACCCCCGCCTCTCAGATGAGTAAACTAGTGAAGCAAGTAGAGAAGTTATTGCAGGCAGAGAAGATAATTATGCTATTGACCTACTTGACTTTCAGACAGTTCACACCTTCCCCCTCCTCTGTTGCAAAGGCATGCCACACCTTCAGGCTACCCCTGACGCTGTTCTGCCAAGTTTGAGAGGTATGGAGGGAAGGCTCCGGAAAGATCCAGAGCAAGCTAAGATCTACTGCGCAGAGATAGATAAGTTAGTCCAGGCTGGTGCTGTGGTGAAGTTGTGAGGTTGCCCGAACTGATGAGTCGTGGTACATCCCACATCACCTTGTCAGCCACAATGGCAAGCATCGCCTTGTGTTCAACTGTTCCTTCAAGTTTCATGGCCAAATCCTAAACGAACACCACCTGCCAGGTCCCACCTTAGGGGCATCCCTCCTCGGTGTCCTTCGATTCCGAGAGCAACCGGTGGAGGTTAGTGGAGACATAAAGGGTATGTTCCACCAGATTCACCTTCTCCCAGAGGACTGCTCTCTTCAGCTTCAGTGAGTATGACACCTTTCTGCAGTTGTTGGAAGCTACTATTCCGCGGGTGCACAGGTCGGCTACTGGAGGCAGAACCACATCCGCTGATGACTACATCCAGGCTCGTTCTGAAAAGGGCTCAGAAGGAGATCTTCCCGGAAGAATACCGCCTTCTTAAGTCTGGCAGACCAGTCAGCCGCGGCTGTCGCCTTATAGCACCTTATCCAGAGTTCGACCAGGAAAGTGAAGTCATTCGAGTAGTTGGGCGTCTTCGTAGACCTTGCCTATTCCAATCTCCATCCGATGGTCTTGGATCCAACACACCCTGTCACCCGCCTGCTTATCCGGGACTTCGACCGTCACCTGCGCCATCTAGGGCCCGAAAGGGTCTTTGCAGAATTCCGACATGCTTATTGGATCCTGAGAGGCCGAGAAGCAGTTTTATGTTTCCAAAGAACCTGCCATGAGTGTCGCCTCCGCCTCTAAAAGCTTGCCTTTTACTCGACATGGACTACTTCGGACCAATCGAGGTCAAGATAGGGCGCCGAGTGTGTAAGCGGCGGAGCATAATATTCAAGTGCCTTACGGTCAGAGCAGTCCACCTTGGTGGCCTAACCTCACTGGATACCGACTCCTTCCTCATGGCGCTCCTATGGTTCATCTCCAGGAGAATAACCCTGGCTGAGCTGTATTCAGATCAAGATACCAATTTCCATGGTGGAGAGAGTGAACTCCGAACCGCTTTTGTGTCCCTGACCTCCATCTTACAGAAGCACCTGGTGCCTCAGAAGATTGCCTTCCACTTCATTCCATCAGCAGCTCCTCATTTCGGTGGAGTGTGGGAGCGGCATATATGGTCGGTCAAGACGGCCCTCTACCCTTCATTTGGAGCCCAACCCAAGCCGGAAGAAGTCCTCCACACTATCTTTGTGGAAGTGGAGTGCATCTTAAACTCCGAACCACTGGGATATGTCCCCTCTGACGTCAGCAATCCTGATCCAGTGACTCCAAACAACCTCTGGATGGGGCGGCCAGACGGATCACTTCCCCAAGTGGTCTATCCTAAAGAAGAGTTGCTGGGTAACCGGAGGTGGAGTTCTCCGGTCTGCTGCCCCGGCAGAAGTGGCAGTCATCCTACAGTCACAGAGAGGTCGGTGGCTATGATCGTGGATCCCCATCTTCCTCGTACCTTCTGGCTTGTGGGTTGCATCTCCAAGGTCTACCCCAACCCCGACGAGTACATCAGGTCCGGTGACATCAAGATAAAGGACAGAACCTTTACCCGGCCTGTTGCGAGACTGGTTTTGCTGCCGGCCCTCCCGGACGAAGACAGTCAGAATAGTTCAAACTTTATCAGACTGTTCTGTTTATATGCAGCTGCAATACAGACTTGAAGAGGTTGGGACCACATACGCCCAGTAGTTTAGGGGGAATCGATCCACGAAACTTCAATCCATGTGGCCAGGTTTACATGTCCTTCACTGTGGAACTCCTACAGGTTTCTACTTTTTCCCAAAGAGGTTTGGTAGTTTGGTAGTAGGACAGGGGAGCTTGGGACATCTGTTTAAGGACACAGGATACTGGGACATTTCCAAGTCCCTATGAACATTGTTTATTTTGTTTTTTCCACTGTCGCCCCTTGAGGCAACCACTGTTGTGATTTTGGCAGTTACAAAAATAAATTGAATTGAAAATTGAATTGAAATAATCGATTTAAATTGGACTAGGCAATTTATCCGGTTTTCCTGCCATGCATGTAAACGTACGACAGACACATATGAAACGGGAGCTCATTGATTATCTATCATTTAGAACAAAATTAAACCTGGGATGAGCAGACTTTATTGCTTTGTTCGTTGATTCTGCATAAAGCTAATCGGCCATCTAAACTTAGGGAAATGAATGAGTTTAGATGAATGAGTTTCTGTCTTTTGTCATGTATAAGAACGCTTTAAAATTTCCCACCAATAATGTAACAATCATGTAACAAAAAATACCAAAAGTCAAAAGTCTAGTTTAGTCAAGTCTACTCAAGTCACAATTTCATCAAATAATAAGCTTCTTTGCTTAAATGCGTTGTTTTGCTGTAGGAACAGCCAAAACAAAACTGTTATTAAGCACTTTTACCTATTGATACTTTGGAATAAGACATGAATGATTACTTCTTAAAGCATTTGAAAAGGAAAAGGATATTTTCAATTCTGTTATTCTCTATAACAGAGAGAATTGGTAAAGAAAATTTGTATTTAGATATGTGTCTTTATATTGTCTTCTTGTCTTCTGTATATATTTTAACATACAAGCACCTTTCAAATAGTACGGCTCATTAACTTTAGCTTAACGTCAAAGGGTCATTGGTCGCGGTGATGTCGGATATTTTGAGTCCAGATTCTACTTCCTTATAAACAAATTACATCTCTTAAGTTCTTCTTGTGTGACACATTTAAGGTTTGTTAGTCATTAAAATAAAATCCTTATGTCACTGCAAATCAACAGTGTAAGAAGAACAAGACATTTACTTTTTTTAGGTAGGGATGGTCCAATATGGATTTTATGAGCCGATACAATATCCACTATTTGTCCTACTGATAAATGATATTCACGTTTGAAAAATAACAACAAACTGTATTATTTATCTGGGAAATAAAACAATTGGTTTCATGATTGTGTAAATATATGGACATATTTTAGCCTCATTTTTGCTCTTCTATTAACATTTTAGTATCAAGTATTATGCACTGAAGACAAACACACACAAAGTAACTATGAATGCAATCTCATGGGTTTCAATGAGTATTTCTTATTTCATTGTGAAATTTTTAGTTAAAGGTTCACTATTTAACTTTTTTGTGGAATGTCTACCACCAACTTGTTTAGATTTTAGTGCATATTTTATGGCATTAAACCTTAATTTTAAAATCTTAAATAAAATGTAGGGAATTTTTTGGGGAATTTGTTTATATTTAGAGTTTTCATGAGCCGTGCTTGAGGACCAGCTAATCTTCCTACAGTAATAATTCAAGAAGTCTCCGTAAACACAACCTAATCTCCTCTAAGTCTACCGAGAATCTGTTCATCTTGAATTAGTGCCGACCAGGTCCAGTCTGCAGCTCAAAGGCGCCAGGACGTTTAGCCTCGTGAACTTTCCACAAACTGAAGAGAGCATTACATGATTTACTTCTGCAGGTAAACAGTGGCGTACAGGAGCCAGAGAGGAGCGAGAGGGACACAAACCATGGCTGTTTGATCAAATCTGGACAGGGTATTGCTAGTTTAAACCTTTGTGTCCAGTTCATTGGTACTGCATTGAAAAAAATCAGAAAGCATTTTTCCCATAGAGCACAATGTAGAAACAAATTGCTTGGATTTTGTGGCAATTTTCCCTTTTTTTCAGATCATGAGCTTAAAATCCTTCAGTTTTCTTAACAATAGCTTTTTAATATTTAGTTTCGGCTTGCTCTGCTTCGCCCTAGCAACTCTCGCTCTCATTGGTCAGGGCGGTCACATGGTCCATGAGCTCCTCGCACACGCTCCTGCACATTGTCGGTGGACTGAGAACTACCGGATGTCGCTAGCAACTAAAGGCTAAATTGCGACGCGTGCCAATGAGAACCGCCAATGGCTCAAAGCGGCTGCCAGGTTGGCTAGTTCGGTTGCAGAGGTGGGAAAAGTAGCCAAAAACTTTATTTCAAAACATATTACCCAAATACAAAATAATGGTCCAAAAAATTACGCAAGAGTAATAAGTATTTAGGAAAACTACTTCTCATGTAAGAGAAAACTGTTGTAACATCTGATTTATAACTTGAAGTTAAATGTGCAGTACCCAATCTTTAACTTTCTTAAAGATGTGTAAAATAGAACTAGTTCACATTAAGCTAACAACAACTAGCATGCCAACTTCCTTCTTTTTGGCCAATAAAAACACTTCATAATTACATGCAGAAAGCTCAGAGCAGTTTTTTTTTTTGACACAAAGGATGCAAAAACAGATTTGACTTTATTACCTTATCAAACAAACAGAACAACACACTTCCAGATTCAGACTGACAGAATGTTAATGACAAACCAACCAGACATTGTGGTGGTGGATAAACAGCAGAGGGAAAGCCGTTGTGGTTGACGTGGCGATACCAAGTGATGGCAACATCAGGAAAAAGGAACACGAGCAACTGGAGAAATACAACAAGGGCTCAGAGAAGAGCTGGAGAAGGCGTGGAAGGTGAAGGCGAAAGTGGTGCCCGTGGTCATCGGAGCACTCGGGGCAGTGACCCCCAAACTGGAGGAGTGGCTACAACAGATCCCTGGATATATATAAAAATATAGAGAGAGAACGAGAGAACGAGAGAGAGAATATATATCCTCTCTTTCTCTCTCTCTCCGTTTCCACATTTAAATGTCATTACACCTGCCTGTGCCAGCCGAGCTCATAAAGGGTTTTACTCTTACTGGTAAAAGTCCTGTTCTCTTTCTCAGCTTTTTCTTTTTGTGATGTACTGAGAAGAAATGACGCAGGCCCCGGTGCTGACATCACACCAGATGCCCTACCTTTCATCTGCGTTACTGTAACTGGAGAAGGTAAAAAGAACCTAGGGTACTGCTCAGGGACACAACTGCTTAGCTTAGCTCTTTGTAAATCTTTGCTGTGATAGGTTAATATTAAACATGCTTTAACCACTCAGCTGCAAATACTTAAAGGAACGGTTTGTAGCCTTCGCTCGCTGTCTTAAAAGAGGAACTACAATCACAACTGAACCTGTGTTGCCAGTGCCTTAAACTGCATGTAGAGAATACATACACATTTTTCTCATTCACATTTATGGACAGGCCATTTGAAATAACATTCAAAATCTACATATCCTCCCTTTAAGAGTTACCTTTTCACAAACATTTTCTAGCAAATACATGTACATTTTTCTTCAGAATGTTTTAATACAACATTATACAGGTCTGACAGGTTCTCAAGAGAAGCGAAACAAAAATCGGATGAAGAGCGTATTTGGAGTTACCTGTGCATGTGAAGTGGGTTAAGAAAGTGACAAGCAGCGGACCAGATCTGAGCCAGGATCTTGGGCAGGACTCCGCTGTTGGATTTGCCTATAGTGTGTTTGTTTAGGTTTGAATTAAAGTCGTTTTTTTCGGACGGAGACGGTGTTCAATACACAAAAAAGGAACCTAGGACAGAATGTGTGAAATGAGAAACAAAATAAGAGAGAACCATATTATGGACTGGGATGGGGCTAACACCATTGGGGGGCAGAGGACAACAAGCATTGTCGCTGGATTAAGGATGCAGTTGAAATACAGTAACCCATTGGACTATGAATGGATATGAGGGGGCTTCTTTACTCTCGCACATCTGGGATACTGTCCTGAAGAAGTTGGACTGCAGATAGCACCAAGGCTTGTGTAAATTGACCACTGTGAGTGACCAGTCGAAACCATCAGGTATGCAAACAAACAAACTCTGGTCCAAAGCAAATAACCTTTTAGAAAACAGTTTGTCGTTTTGAGTTGTATCTTTTAACTATAACATTGTTCTCTCATCAGACTCATACCTGGAGTTGTACTTAGCTTCAATCGCGTTCCATTCATCTTGTTTACAAAGTTAAAGGTAACACGGTAGAGTACTCAAATTACTTTTTCAGAGTAACAAGGAACGTAACGCGTTAGTTCTGTGCGCCCATGTAATCTAGTACTCCCCCAAGTTACTTTTTCAAATCAGTAACGTGTTAGTTTTGGTTGGGTCTCATCTCCTCGCCTTCGTTATAACCGCTATTAGCTGTAGCTGAGGAGTAAGCATAGGGTGACAGCGATGTGGCGAGTTTGTAAATAAACTACAGTGCTAAAACAAACATGTTCTGTTGTGGTGCGTCGGTTTTCTTTGCCAATCCACCAATTTTGTTTCAGTGATGTTTTTCATTGCTTGAGGACACATGCTTATGTCACTGTGTTCAGCAGCGCAACGGGATCGTCGGCAAACGGTGTAGGTTATGCAATGATGATCATTATTGGTAACGCAAGAGTACTCGAACACGATACTTTTATAACACAGAAGCGCAGTAACGTAACGGGTTCATTTTCCAGGGCACTGTTTGTTAAGTAAGTCCTCTCTGAGCCTCACAAAAACACTCAGTTCCAAATGGTTCGTATCTGTGACATCAGAGGTAGAGCTCCAGAAATCTCCCGAACAGTTTTCTAGTCCATAAATCCATGAATCATTTCTAAACTTGTTCTGTGCATTTTTTTCCATCAAATCACTGACATTACAATTGTGTGTCTGCATGAGCATGTCAAGAGCAAGCTCGTGTTTGTTTATCTTGTTGTAATTCCTTTAATTGCTTTAATGTGTGCTTTCAGTAGACACATTATTCTTAAACATAAGATGTCAAAGCAGAGGTATTTAAAGGTCAATAACTATGAATAATTCACAATATGTGTCCTTTAAATCAATCTTATTGTTACCAGGTTACCACTGAGGGGCTCAGCTCAGTCCTGGCCCCTCAGTGAGTCAGAGACCTCATAAACCACACTCTCAGGGGTCAAAGATCACTGCCCCTCATCCCATAACGTCTTGGGTCAAGGACCAGACGGGGGTCCTGAAAGTAGGGGGGTCTGGATGGCTCATTCACCATAGACATACAATGTTTGTTATGCGAGTGGTTGCCCCAGTACTGTGATCGGAAAGGCCAATGGCAGCTGTGGAAACTGCTGTACATTAAAGTACATTCAATACAGCTTTTACTTAAAGATGCCCCATGTTCCACAGTATTGCATTAAGTGTTTATATCTTGCATATATTTAATTGTGGCTGTAATTTATGTCTCTATTATTTATGAGTAGGAATCACCTTTTCACAAATCTGCTTGACTGTGGATAGAGTTTAATGCCATACCACGGGACATTCTCAGCAAACTTAGCAATAACATCTTTGTGGAGACAATCTGGTTGGCAGAACGTCCAAGTTACTTATTGCACCTTTCAACAAGATTAGATGGATAGACACTTATTAATCCATTCAAGAGATGATGTCGTTTGCAGCAGGCCACACAGACCCAGTGCATCAAAAACACTAGTATTCTGAATCAAATGAAACGCAAGATGATTTACGTCCACTCGAAGAACTGAATGAACGGAATACATGTGTAATGCCAACTTTTACACTTGAATTTCATGTTGATCAAAAGGCGCAGACTGCATTCACACACTACCTCAAAACTTGGACTAAACCCAAAACTAAACCAGGGCTAGAACAGGACCAACTCATCTCTACATCAGGACTATACCGAGCTCAAACCAGGACCTAAGAAACTCATACTTTAACAATGTACGTTTTTAGGGTCTTAAACCTTCTTTTTCTATGAGCGTGGTGTCGTTTTGCCTGGAAAGTTCCAACAATGGCATTAAACTCCACCAAACAGAGTGTGAATTGGCAATGGAAATACCTTGACTAAATGAAAGATAGATACTGTAGCACGTTAAAAAGGTAAACATTCACTCCCAGCCTCCTGCTCACAGCCCCAACGGAGCAGCGAGGGGCAGGCAGGACCCAGGGCGAAGTGCGTCACCGTCAGGGAGCTGAGGAGGAATGTACACTCCGGGGGGACAGGTGCGTCACAGGTGCACCACGTGGAGGATTACCGATCGTAAGCATGTACCGATCGTAAGCATGTACCGGTCGTGAGCATGTACCGGTCGTAAGCATGTACCGGTCGTAAGCATGTGCCGGTCGTAAGCATGTGCCCGGTGTGGAGCAGTGTGACGTCGTGAGCATGTGCCGTCGTGAAGCAGTGTGCCGGTCGTGAGCATGTGCCGGTCGTGAGATGTACCAGGATCGTTGAGAATTGTACCGATGTAGCATGTCCTGGTCGTGAGCATGGTACAGATCGGTAAGCATGTACCGTTCGTATAATGTACACGTCTTTAATGTCCATGGATCGTAACATGTCGCAGATGTAATGACGGTCGTAAGCTGTACTGGTCGTAAGCATGTACCGGTCGTAGAAGCATGTGCGTCGTAAGCATTCGTGCCGTCGTAAGCATGTCGGTCGTAAGCTGTAGCTCGTAAGCATGTACCGGTCGTAAGCATGTGCCCGGCGTAAGCATGTGCCCGGTCGTAAGCATGTGCCGGTCGTAAGCATGTACCGATCGTAAAGCATGTGCCGGTCGTAAGCATGTACCGATTCGTAAGCATGTGCGGTCGTAGGCATGTAGAGGATCGTAAGCATGTCGTATCGTAAGCATGTGGCCGGTCGTAACATGTCCGGTCGTAAGCATGTACCGCCCATCGTAAGCATGTACGATACATTATAATTGTTAATTAGGATGTCGAAGGTAATGGTATAAAACTACTGTCATGAAAGATACCTTCAGGCAGTGTCCAATCGTTAAACTACTCTTATCAATTTAAGCATTTAGCATTAAGCATTGGACCATTCGCCCATTTGTATTTGTAAACTGAACTTCCTTGAACTATTTCAAGAGCAGTCTTTGAAAAACGTAATACTTTATAATGGATTCTGTCATCGATGTTTTCGTTCACGGTTTGTTTTAAGTTTTTAATTGTAGAGAAAAAAAGAAAGCTAATTTACTCCAAATCTGGACCTACAATGCGCGAATGAACGGATTTTAAACAGAAAAACAGTCATAATCACAGACATGATCAATAGCATGAGACTAGAATCACCGTAGTTACCTCTGAGTTTTGTGAATTACTGTAGGTAAAAGTCAACTGAATTCCCACGGGAATAGAAGCACAGGTGACGTTCGTTGTATTACCTGAGGTCCCTTTGTAAAACTAATCTTATCTTTACTATATCATTCAGACGGTTACTAGAGGAATGATAATCTCCTACAAATATGAATGAAAGTGAACTAAGGCTTTCACTGTTGTCGACTCATGACGTTAATAATCTAGAATAATCGTAACATTCTCATCGTAGCCCTAAACACCCCCAGTACTCATGAAATCCTGATTTATATAACTTAAGGGGCAGTTGTGTTGTTGAGGCAGTAGTGCAAACCTGTCAAAAAAACGTACTACTGCTCTATTTTGATTTCAGAGAGCCAAATGCATTCTCTTCTGGTACAATTATGAAACAGAGTGGTTTAGATGAGTCACATTGCGCAGTGTGGCTGTGTGTGGTGACGTGGAGTTTGCAGGGAGAACAGCTGTGATTCATAAAAACACAATTAAACCAAAGCAAAACAACACACTGCGGTCGTAATAAACTCAGCACAAAACGTTTAGTCGGATGAGGAAAAGTACGAGAGACTGACATCTCATTTGGATCATTCACAGTGGAAAATAGGAGATGGTTGTCTCAAGTAACTGAGGAGGTTCTGGGATAAAAAAGCCAAAATGCTTTTTTCATTTATGACCTTCATGCAAAATTAATTTAGTAGTAGTAGTAGTGGTAGTAGTAATAATAGTAGTAATAGTAGTAATAGTAATAGTTGTAGGATTGGTAGTGGTAATCGTAGCAATGATAGTAATAGTAGTAGTAGTAAAAGTAATAGTTGTAGTCAGATTTTTTTGAGCTGAAGGCAGTCCGTCACTTCGATATTACCTCTAGTTTTACATCAGATGTCAACATAACTTGAACGTCAAATGAAGCGATGAATTTGAGCTTCCACTACTGTTTTCTTGGACGTGCTTGGGGACTGAACTCAAGCCGGACTTTCCTCAGGTCGCCTCGGCCCCGCCTCCGCAGCCCCAGCACGTTGGCTTTACTTTACTCTCGCTCCGGAATTCAACCTTTTAATGTCGCGGTTGTTCTGACACGTGTCAGTGCGCGCTACAAATTTAGATGCATAAAAGTGCTGAATATTGTCCCGCTTGACTGTGTTGTGATACTTAACCACGAGTTTATACAAGATGTACGACAGAGTGCGGCCGCGGAGGAAAAGAGGAGATGGATGAGCGGGTGCGAGCGAGTCTGTGTGTGCTCTGCAGAGACGCAGGGAGACAGAATATTATCTTCTGTGCTGCAACCACTGAGTTTAAAAAAGGGAATACAGTGGATATAGAATGTCACATTTTACACAGTTAAAATGCCAGGTTTTGTGATGTAAAATAATTAGACAAAGATTTTTCCCCCCTTTAATGTGACCTCTAACCTGTGTGATTCAGTTAGAAATATTGAGGTTGCATAAGTGTGCACACCCTTTTATTACTGGGGATGTGGTTGTGTTCAGAATCAGCCAATCATATTCAAACTCATTAAATAGGAGTCAGTACACACCCGCCATCATTTAAGTTGCCTCTGATTAACTCCCATGAAAGTTCAGCTGTTCTAGTAGGCTTTTCCTGCCATGTTCATCTTACGGCCAAAGCCATGGTCCGCAGAGCTTCCAAAGCATCTCTCATTGTTAAAAGGGATCAGTCAGGATTTCCAAGGCTTTAGATATACCATGGAACACGCTGCTGTGAAGACAGTGATCATCAAGTGGAGGAAAACAACAGTGACATGACCAAGAACTGGACGTCCCTCCAAAATTGATGAAAAGACGAGAAGGAAATTGGTCAGGGAAGCTGCCTACAGCAACAAGTACTGGCTGTGTAGTACACATCTCCCGTAGTCTTCATACGTCTGGGCTGTGGTGAAGGATAGCAAGACGATAGCCTTTTCTTACAAAGAAATACATCCGAGGCGGGCTAAATTTTGCACAAACACATGAGAAGTGGGAAAATGTGTTGTGGTCTGATGGGACCCAAGTTGAACTTTTTGACCCTAACTCCAGAAGGTATGTTTGCCGCAACAATACTGCCAAAAGAACACCAAACCCACAGTGAAGCATGGTGGTGGCAGCATCACGCTTTGGGCTGTTTTTCTTCAGCTGGAACTGGGGCCTTCGTCAAGGTGGAGGGAATTATGAACCGTTCCAAATACCAGTCAATGTTGGCAAAAAACCTTCAGGCTTCTGCTTGAAAGCTGAAGATGAAGAGGTACTTCATCTTTCAGCACAACAATGACACAAAGCAAACATCCAAATCAACAAAAGAATGGCTTCACCAGAAGAAGATGAACGTTTTGTAATGGCCCAGCCAGAGCCCAGACCTGAATCTGATCTGTAGGGGGATCTGAAGAGGGCTGTGCACCGGAGATGCCCTCGCAGTCTGACAGATTTGGAGCGTTTCTGCATGCTAATAAAAAATATATCAAATCAAAAGGTGATTCCACAAAGTATTAGTTTAAGGGTGAACACATTTATGCAATCAAATTATTTATATTTTTTTTATATTTTTACTTCCCCCTCCCCAAAGGAAAAAATAACTGAATCACACAGGTTATAGGTCACATTAAAGGCTTGTGATGGTCTCATTTCTTTCACATCACAAGACCTGGCCTTTTACCAAACGTGTGTTTGTGTCTGTAACAAAGAAATACGACTCTACAACAGCGAGAGAGTGATTCGGGGGTTTTTTTGCCTTTAAAAAGCCCCACATGCCCATCCGTGTCCCACCTGTTGCAAAAGGGCTCATGTCGGATTATTTGGGACCCCTTCTGTCATAATGATGGACTGGAATTATGTCTAGCAAAACCGTAGTAGTAGTAGTAGTAGTAGTAGTAGTATAGCAGTAGTAGTAGTAGTAGTAGTAGTAGTAGTAGTAGTAGTAGTAGTAGTAGTAGTAGTAGTAGTAGTAGTAGTAGTAGTAGTAGTAGTAGTAGTAGTATGAATGCAGGGTTATGTAGTGAATGAGGGGTCAGTTGCTGGACAGTCGAACACAGCCTAGGTTACATTTTTTCTAACATTTTAAATATACTTTACATATACTTTTGAAATGATTTGTCCAACCACTTAAAGTACTTGGGTATTGTTGTCAGTAATCATACTTTTTCTACTCCCTCCCTCTTCCCTCTCTCTCTTAGTCCCGACATTAGCTGCCAGGCTGTTGAACACTTCCACATGTGTGAACTGAAAATCCATCGCGCTCATGTTACTAAACCGTTTCAGCCACGCTTACCCACAATGTCCCTCTTCACGCCTGTACACAATTATATCGCCAATTATACTTCAATCAGATATTAGCCTGTGACGCTGGGGTGACGGGAGCGGGCTAAGTGCTGGGAAGTCCATAAAACCGGATTTATGACACTGTTTTTGTGAATCGATTTAGGATGGTGAAATGTTTTGACTATAATGATGTTGTTTATATGTGGTAATCATGCTGACTAATGTACTTTATCATATTTTGTGCAGACGAAAACAACATGTATAGTAACAAGGTTTTACATTATGACTAAATGCACAAATATTTTCATCAGACTTTAAAGGTGAACTTGGTACATTCACTGGCGGAGGGTCTGTCATCTACTTTTCTCCATGGAGATGTTATTGTTTTGTCTGAAATGTTCCCCAGTATGGCATTAAACACATGTATTCAATTTTTAAAGTTTTTTTTCTTAATGTGAGCACAGTTGCCTCTCCGCAGATCTGACGTGTAACTTTTGTAACTCCATTCAATGCACCACTGTAGATCATTTTAGGCTAAACAATAACATTTCTATGAAGACATGGTAAGTTCACAGTGGGTATATTTACATGCAGTAAAAATCAAAGTGCTTGAATAATCAGATAACCAGATAATTGATCTTGTTGTATCTTTACAGTCGCAAGAGTAATCTGATCATCAAAACACCTGTTGACACGGAACAGGAAATGCTGTCTTTGGAAATAACTCAATCTTCAACTCTTTGAATTTTGCCACATGGTTCTCCCTTTTTGGCATCATTTCCCTTGTCTAAACCTGCACATGTGCACAATCGGAATGAAATCAGATTACTCACATCAGATGTAACTGTTTACATGACATTTCAATAATCTGATCACTACAGAAATCAAGTGGGTGAATACTTTATTGAATGTATGAGTTTTGTGCTGAAACCCCAGAAGATGAGGAGCTGGAGAGGCTGAAGAGGCTGCTGCGGTGGAGATGGTTATTATTGACTTACATCCAGGTGGTCCCAAGGTCAATTCCCTGGACATTGTGGAGTCTCATGGTTTAGGCTTTTGTCGTTTCTGCCTCTTCCTGTGAGCAAGCTATTGTGGGAAAGCCTTTTTGATCTTGACGGTGGCAACTTGAAGTAGAGTCCTTGAACGCAAACGGGCCAAAGTTTTCACGCTGGAGTGTTTTTGATTTAAAATGTTCTGTGGCACTGCATGATTCTAGGAACCGTTGAGAACAATCATCGTCCGACTCCGATTTAATAAAACTAGACTATATCAGATGTTCATTTATATAAAGTGCATGTGAGGACAGTCAAAAATTACTGTGTTACTGAAGAGTACTCACATTTATACTCGCACTTACTAATAAAACAACTACTGCGTCTAGAACTAACCCCAAGCCAACTCAGGACTAAACCTGACTGCTCCAAACCAGGGCATTATGTTGTATCTTCATCAAAAACATGTTAAAATGTAAAAAACAATTCTAAAATGTTATGTTTACACTGAATTTTTGAAGAGTACATTTTTTATTGGCACGTGCAGTTCAACCCAGTGTGTTTTTAATGCTTTATTTTGCTTGTTTATAATAAAATAACACATAATTTGACATATAGCCACGGCATTGTTTTTAATCGCTTTATAACGTATTTAAATGAGCATAGATATTAAAAATGCATTGTGGTCATTTGGTTTCTATGTAAAACTCCAAACTTCACAAATGGAAAACAATACTTATTTCTCTGTGTAACTATTAAACTATTACACTGTCATCGAATTCCACTGTTTTTCTTGTTGTTAGGGTCATGTAAGGCTGCGCCATTTTGTCTGAGAGGGGTTAGGAGAGGTCCAAAGTCATTTTCAAAATATTCATCTGCAGTCCATTTAACTCTACCAAATCCAGACTCCTGTCCTTGTTTGAACTGTCTCCATGCGATATAGTAAATTACAACTTTTGGTAGCAGACTGGTTAGCCTGGGATGTTTTCAAAACTGTAAACCGAATCTTGAAGTTTCCAAATCTTCTCCGATCTACAGTCCCCGCCGCAGCAGAACCACCAGCCTTTCCATCTCCTCCTCTTCACCGCCGCCAGTGTCTGACATCATATCCTCTATAGGCGTGCATGTCTTTGGTCTTTCGGTGGTATGCTAACTTATAATCATAACCACTTATTATTGAAGTGAAATTACAGACTACGGTCACTCTGAATGTCTTTACAGTAAATATTAACTGGCTCAAACTCAAAGGAGATGCTGCTTTGTTGTATGTCTGATACACTCTGCTCCCCGGATAGAAAATACTATTATATTACTATTATGATGATTGAAAAATGATTTAACCTCTCTATAATGGCATGATAAAGGGTTGTGGAAAATACTCTGAAAACATTGAGAACATTCAGTTTAATGTTATAATTGCATTAGTATATGATTGACGAAAACGAAGATAAACAACTTTTAAACAATTTACCACTTTCTGGTTTTAGTACACTTTGAATGATATGTCTTCAGGAGGTAGAAACTAAAACGTTTAAATATAATGTTTCTGTCAACTTCTAAAATAATGGCGCAGGACAAAATCAGAATTCTGGAAAAATCTGTGTGTCAAATAAACCATCAGTGTTTTTAAAAGTTCAAGGTGTTTTTACAATAAATCTCGAAATCTGAATTTACAATACTTCAAAAGGGGAATATAAGTAAATTCTATAACCCCCAAATCTGTCTTACATCGCTATGTTTACCCAAAACAGCTGGAATACCTTAAACATGTACTGCATTTTACTGATAACAGATTTTGGCCAAGGCACATCCAAAAACATGCACGTTTAATTATTTATCAAGAAGTGCGTCTGCCTGCCAAGAAAAACAAATTACCCTTCCCAATTCTGCCATTTCTGGGATTGGGCCGCACAGAAACGTATGTCCCTGTGTAATGACGCA
This sequence comes from Chaenogobius annularis, assembly GCA_015082035.1. Lineage (NCBI taxonomy): Eukaryota > Metazoa > Chordata > Actinopteri > Gobiiformes > Gobiidae > Chaenogobius > Chaenogobius annularis. The sequence goes on from BJKM01000103.1 coordinate 288,643, forward strand.
GGTTTGGTGTCCGAGTGCATTCATGATAAGGGTTTTTCCTGCGGCTTTGTGCAAAATGACTAACGTGTCATTGAGCAGAAAAGCCAATTATGTGGTGGAAAGGTGAAATAGCTATAATTTTCTGTTTTGGTTACAGCTTGGATGAGGTTCAAATCAAGCCAGCTATTTCAAAGTTTAGACAAGTTGAATTCATAGTTACAGGAACCGAATTCTTCTTAGTAAAACCATAACATGAACTTAAAGATGTACTACGTGAGATGTTATCGCTTTGCCTGGAATGATCCACAGTATGGTATTACTCCTGACCGGGACCCCGGCTCAGGTTGTAACCCAGAGACACTGAGGGATGTCGCAGATGCAGCGGACACATTCATTTACGATTATTCTAGATTTCTTAGAGTCCATTATGTTTGACCTGTATGCTAATCACAAAGGCAAATAACTTTACTTTTGTATGATGAATTAGTTGTATAAATGTGAGACTAGGGCTGTTCTGATGTATGAGTTTTCAGTTTTGACAGATTTTCTTTGGATTTTACATTTGTTTACATTAGCGGACCAGAATCAAGATGGCTGCGGTTGGCGTACGGGCCACATGTCTGGCAGGAACTGATTAGGAACAAAGAGCCCATATCAGTGCTTTCATTTAGTTGATTTAGTTGTAGTCTTCCGGATGCTGCTTTTTGAAAGAACAAGGCATTTCGACTCTCATCCAGGAGATTGAGAATGACTCTTGGATGAGAGACTACAACTGAAGCTTTTAATTACATGGAAAAAACACAAGCACAAATTACATTGAATATTTCACAGGAATAATTGCTGTGAACACATATTTTGGTTTCGTATTTTGCCTTCTCAAGCACATTCTTTCGGCCGCCTCTTATTCCATTTCTCTGTACATTTGAGCGCAGTATATGTTGCACACAGGTGAGCTTCTCTGTTAGCCAAACACAAACCGCGTCACCATGGAGATAACGCGGCTAACACCACTTTGAAGCTAGCTCAAGTAGGCCGCCACAAGCCCCACAAAAACACATCTCCAACGTAAACAGCGGTAAACTTTAGCACGTGAGCTAGTCCGACACAATCCGTCGCGTTAGAGAAGATCCTCTTCAAATTCTACCATAACATTTACATTGGCGAGAGAGACAGGAGAAGCAACTGAAATGTTAGCACTTTGTCGCTAAAATCATCAACATGGCTCAAAAAGACGCAGCGCTGACCGGAGCAGGGGATTCTGGGAAGAGGAGCGACAGGCGCAGGGTTCCGGGTTGTACTGTATGTGCCATGAGGAGATACAGTCACTCTGAGGAGATACAGTCACCCTGAGAGATAAGTCACTAGAGGAGATACAGTCACTATGAGGAGATACAGTCACTCTGAGGAGATACATCACTCTGAGGGATACATTCACTCTGAGAGATACAGTCACTCTGAGGAGATACAGTTACTCTGAGAAGATACATTCACTCTGAGGAGATACAGTCACTCTGAGGAGATACAGTCACTCTGAGGAGATGCATTCACTCTGAGGAGATACATTCACTCTGAGGAGATACAGTCACTCTGAGGAGATGTATTCACTCTGAGGAGATACAGTCACTCTGAGGAGATACAGTCACTCTGAGGAGATACAGTCACTCTGAGGAGATACATTCACCTTGAGAGATGTATTCACTCTGAGGAGATACAGTCACTCTGAGGAGATACATTCACTCTGAAGAGATGTATTCACTCTGAGGAGATACATTCACTCTGAGGAGATACAGTCACAGTCACTCTGAGGAGATACACTTCATTCTGAGGAGATACATTCACTCTGAGGACATACAGTCACTCTGAGGAGATACATTCACTCTGAGAAGATACAGTCACTCTGAGAAGATACAGTTACTCTGAGAAGATACAGTCACTCTGAGGAGATACAGTCACTCTGAGGAGATACAGTCACCTCTGAGGGGATACAGTCACAGTCACTCTGAGAGATACATTCCACTCTGAGGAGATACAGTCACTCTGAGGAGATACAGTCCTCTGAGGAAACATTCACTCTGAAGAGATGTATTCACTCTGAGGAGATACATTCACACTGAGGAGATACAGGCACGTCACTCTGAGGAGATACATTCATTCTGAGGAGATACATTCACTCTGAGGACATACAGTCACTCTGAGGAGATACATTCACTCTGAGAAGATACAGTCACTCTGAGAATATAAGTTACTCTGAGAAGATACAGTCACTCTGAGGAGATACATTCACTCTGAGGAGATACAGTCACTCTGAGAAGATACAGTCACTCTGAGGAGATACATCCACTCTGAGGAAATACATTCACTCTGAGGAGATACAGTCACTCTGAGGAGATACAGTCACTCTGAGGAGATGTATTCACTCTGAGAAGATACAGTCACTCTGAGAAGATACAGTCACTCTGAGGAGATACTCTGATGAGATACAGTCACTCTGAGGAGATACAGTCACTCTGAGAAGATACAGTCACTCTGAGAGATACATTCACTTGAGGAGATACATCACTCTGAGGAGATACAGTCACTCTGAGGGAGATACAGTCACTCTGAGGAGATACAGTCACTCTGAAGGAGATACAGTCACTCTGAGGAGATACATTCACTCTGAGGATACAGTCACTCTGAGGAGATACAGTCACTCTGAGGAGATACATTCACTCTGAGGAGATACAGTCACTCTGAGGATACAGTCACTCTGAGGAGATACAGTCACTCTGAGGAGATAACATTCACTCTGAGGAGATACCAGTCACTCTGAGGAGTACAGTCACTCTGAGAGATACATCCACTCTGAGGAAGATTACATCACAGCACCTGTAGGAGATACATTCACTCTGAGAGATACAGTCACTCTGAGAGACTGAGGAGATACAGTCACTCTGAGGAGATCAATCACATATTTTGGACATATTCGTAACATATGATTTATTATTTCATGTTAATGTCATTGAAAGGATGAAAATGAAATGACACAATCTGATATTTCCAAAGGACAGACTACAAAGTTTGTATTTGTAATAGTGCACCTTTAAACTTGTTCTAGAAACCTTGTCGATGGTTTGACCCGTGTTCCCAGTGGAAAGTTCTGCTGAACGTCATCCTCTGTTACTTTAAACACATGTACAGACAGCTCCTGCTGCTTCAAACCTGGATTTACTCTCTGACCTCAAAAAGTGACATCGTTCTTTGTTGCTAATCCTGCTACTACATTACGCTAGCTTAGTTGAGCATACTTACCAGGCCTATAGAAGAAAACCTCTTGCCCTTTTGAACTAAATCTCCTTTTGAGTCCTTTGTTGAAGCTTTGGAAACATTGCGTTTAAGAATGACATCACAGCAGGCCAAAGGGTCAAATACTCAGACAAGCTAAGATCCCAGCGCTGCACTTAAGAAGGTTTCCTGGTTTGTTTGGGGTCAAAGTTGAAAGATCAGACATCTCGATTACATCATGGCCATCAACACAAACACTGGCGGTGTCCATGGCAACGCCAACGTGTTAGCTTGAGTGTACTTTCCGAAACGTTTTGTTAAGTGCATCGATCCAAAAAACAAAATGAGATGGAGGAGCAGGTGGAATTATTGAACGTTTCGGACCAAAATGCCTTCAAAATTCCTTCAAAATTCCTTCAAAATTTCTTCAAAATTTCTTCAAAATTCCTTCAAAATTTCTTCAAAATTTCTTCAACATTCCTTCAAAATTCCTTCAAAATTCCTTCAAAATTCCTTCAAAATTCCTTCAAAATTCCTTCAAAATTCCTTCTGGTTAATTGAGATGTATGCATTTTTCATTGTTAATCTGCAAATTATGTGGATAAGAAAAAGATCAGTGGCTATGATTACAATCACACCAAAAATCAGAACATTATCTGGTTTCTGGAGTTATCCGTTTATTGAAACAGTTGCATTGGATGTAAGCGCCGGTAATCAGACTTCTTTCTGATTGTTCACTCCTGTGCAGGTTTTGTCAGGGGAAATTATGCAACAATAACAACAACAAAAAGGGGGCTAACTTCTGCCACAGACAGAAATGAAGTTGACTGAACAGAAAAACAGACAAATCTACTTCAATCCAAACAAGCGCATAAAGTGCTTCTGTGCAAAAAGGCAGTCATGAAGTGTCAGTCAAGAAGTGAGTAAAAGTCCATCATTGTGACATGGACATTTCAGAGGAACAATAGTTGCTCTCAATATATATATTTTTTTAACCGACACACAATTATTGGGTCAAAATACCATATATGGTCAGATGTTTCATGGCCTTGTAAATGTATCCACTGACGAGTTTCATATTTGGTGAATATTTTTTGGTAAAGGGACAGTAGAAATAATTGCTTGATAATTGTTGTTGAGTTGAATCCTCCTATTCGTGTGTGTCAGATGCCCTGCCATCCGCCTATTCACCTTATTCCAGAAGCCCCTCTGGGCGCCGTCGTTCCACCTAATCCTTCTTCCGGCTGTATTAGTTAACATAGAGCTGTAGACCTCCAGAGAAAATAAGTTCTACTCAGACTAAAAAGCCGTTTTGGGTCCGCCCAGGGAATCGGAGCATTGTTGACTTGTTGGTCTCATGAACATTGGACCATTTGCACAGTTTATCTACTTTATAGCATATTTGAGCGGCCAGACTTTTCCCTCGTTCTCCATTTAAACCAACCGTTCCCGCTCGACCGCAAATTCGATTACAACAGAAGTGTCGATATGTGGGAAAAAGAGGGAAAAGTGGGCGGGGCAAAATACGGTCAATACTTCTGTAGCGTTTAACTGAGATGGAGCAGGTCAAATGTCTCTAGTTAATCTGCAGATGTTACGGAGCGGAGGGATGAATACGGCACGATAATGGCGTTTATCGCTGATAAAAATGGAGGCGGCATGGTTCTACCGGGCCTTGTGGGAAGTTTGCATCCTCCAACTGGGGTCCTGGTCAAGCCATCTGGAGATGGGTGATTGGACCATACAGGTGTCACTAGCGACACTGAAGGATTTATTTTTAATGAAAATACATTTTTAAAATGACTTGTCTATATGAATATGTTTTGCTACACATTGGAGTACTTTCTTCAGTCTCTGACGGGATCTGGACAGGGATCTGGACAGGGGTCTGGACAGGGATCTGGACAGGAATCTGGACAGGGATCTGGACAGGGATCTGGACAGGGATCTGGACAGGGGTCTGGACAGGGATCTGGACAGGGATCTGGACAGGGATCTGGACAGGGATCTGGGGAGTCACTGACCTGTATCTGTTTGAGGGGAGGAGCCAACTACTCTGAAACCAACACATCCTTGTTGTGTACTGTGATTGTAATTATAGTATTATAGTATCAGTATAGTATTTTTGAGATAATGAGGTTTAAAATTGTGACCACTCAGAGCTTTTTTCTCATGTTACATAAAAAATACACCGACCATTGAAAATCTTTACAAAGTGTACTGAAGGATGTTCAGAACAAGAAGATATGATTAACTCAATTTTGACAAAATGATGTATTATTTAGCATATTCATTCCTGCCCCTAATGGGTCATCTAACTCGTATTAGCACACCCTAATTACTCCTGTTGTTTCCTTGTTTTGGTTTAGGCCTGAGGATGGACGTGTAAATTGGTGACAGATTGTACCATAGAACTAGAAAATAACCAATTTCCAACAAAACATCTCGATTCACAGTCCTTAGATTATTGCCCCATGTTGAAAGCTGCTCCTGCCAGTTCAGAGTTCAGAGGTTAAGGTGCTAGGGGTTACGTGCTGCTGGGAAATGGAGTCGACAAACTGAGGGCGGACATCTTGGCGCTGCCGTCGTATTCACACATTCCTGCTTCACTTCCTGTCCATCACTGCAGACACTGGGAATGCCATCACCGTGGAGACCAAGGCAAGCCCATTTCAAAACAGACAAGACCTGGGCATGTTTTCTACAAGCACACTTTGTTCTGGATATAAGGTGTTTGCAACTCAGGGATAAATGTTTCATTTAACTTTTAAGTCTTGAGAACCAAATTGCTTGTTATTTCTTGTAATGAAACGTCCTGTGCATTTGACCCATTCTTCGGTGACTCAGGGTTAAACCTGTCAGGAGCAGTAGACCGGGATCTGAGCCAGGATTCACCACCAAGCAAAGAGGATTATCCTGCATGTTGTAGGTTAATGGTGGAACCGGAAACAAACCTAAAAGGAGAAGATGAAAACTCCACGGAGTAAGGCCCCAGTGCGGTCCAGGAATTTCACATTCAGTTGCACATTTTGTTCAGGGAGTCGACTCTTATCTTTCCATTTTCACAAGTCAAATATGTGTTCTGTTTATACTTCAATCAAAGTTGGCTAGTTCAAAGTGACTCCTGGTTCTGTCCGTGGGCCCCAGTGTGAGCTCCATAATCACACCGTGTCTGCAGAAGGACCTGAAGGACCAGGAGACACTCAGAGATGAAAGACTTTTAGGATCACAGCCCCAAGTGCCCAAAACAAAGACCCTACTCTCCCCCTCTCTCTTCTAATTGTCCCCCTTCTTCTTTTATCTCTCTTTCTCCTCCACCCCCCTCTCTCGCACCTCTCTCCCTCCATCCACCCTCTGTCTCGCTCTCTCCTTCTCTTTCTTTCTTATTGATTCCCTCTCTCCTCTTTTCCTGTCTCTCTCTTTCATCTCTCTCCCCCCACTGTCTCCCCCTCTCTCTCTCTTCCTCCCTCTGTCTCTTTCTCTTATCCCCTCTGTCTCTCTCTTCCCCTCCGTCTCTCTTTGGCTACGTTTCATTCAAGTGCTCCTCTCTCATGCCCTCTTCGTCGTCCCCGAGGTTTTTTGAGCGCCGCCGCATTGATGAAAAGGAAAAAGATAAGAGCAGGTAGAGAGAGAGAGAAAGCGAGAGAGGGAGAGAGAGGAGGACAAGCAGGTGCGATAAGGACGGGACAATGGAGGCATTCACAAAGACGGGGTTTGATATGGGCACATACTGCTGATGTTGTACTGAGCAGACATTGTAGTACAGTACAATCACAGTAAATACAGGGGCTAAGAAGTAGTAGTAGATTAATGCTTTCAAAAAGTGAAAGGAGGAAGTAAATATTTGAATGTATCCAACTTGTTCTTAGCTCTCTCAAACCCTTTGGCTCGTTAGTATCCACATGCATGGACTTTTTTGCCCTCAGCGCAGCTTTAGAGCAGCTTTTTCAGACAGAAAACCTGATTGTCATGACAGAATTCACAAACTGGGAATTTGCTTTGGCTCAAGGTGCAACAAACAACAGTGAATATTAATCATAGTCGCAAATATATATCTAAAAAGCATAAAATGTTTAATTCACAAATAAAAAAAATAGACTCGGAATAGATACCCAATTTACAGTTGGTCAGAATAGTGCAAAAAAAAAAAAAAAAGAATGGTTTTTGGTTTGAATAATTATGGGTGGACCACTGTCATGTAGCCAATCAGCTCTCATCCCAAAGGTGACTCACTTGGCTCTTTATTGTTTGCAGTAGATGATAATATGTTTTAATTAGATGAATAAAAATGGCCTCTAAAGGACACAGAATGTCTGTAATCTCTTTCCAAACAAGGGTAATAGTCATATTTCGGCATTTTTGTGGTTATTTTTATGGTCCATTTACATTTGTGCAATACTTGACCATCAACCAAGTCTTTATCAGGCACATTTTAGTTCATTTCCTGATGCGTTAAAAACATCATCTGAATATTGTTATTGAGATCATAACAATAACAAATAAAAAGAACTATTGATTTCCCTATCTTGCCTGCTACATTAAGGATGTTTGTATTGCGACAACAAAATCCATAATAATGTCCTTTTAATTTACAGAATAGATATTAGATTCAAATGTGTACAGAAATAGTTTTAAAATGCTTAATAGTGCATAATATTAGCACCACTTGCTCCACTATATTTCCAAGTCGTCCCATTCACTTCACTGACTTTGTATTGACCTGTGTTTATAAGCCGTTTGCTCATTCTTTCACAGCCACGTTTCAGATGCGTTCCTCAGCCTGACCTGAAGCGTCCACCTGTTTCCTACATTTGGAGCCACTTTGGGCAGCTCTTTTGGGTGTGGGCGTTCACGTCGCTCTGCTTTGGCCATTATCCCTCCGCCTCTCTGATGCAACTGGCCTGCCTCGTCAAAGGCAAAGAGTTCAGACATTTTTGTGCTTTGTGCATAAAATAAAGGCAGCAACATAAATCGGATTGTAATTTTAATATCAATTAAGTATCACAATATTTGAAATGATTTAGGTGATATATCTCCTCTTTGAGAACTATATGTTCCAGTGTCTTCATGGATTTTTATTGTAAAAGCTGCTAACTCATGTTGTTTAGACCAGTGGTTCTCAACCTGGAGTCGGGACCCAGGAGGGTCGCGGAATGATTGCAGGGGGTTCTCAGATATATGAGGGAAGAATTGGAAATTGATACAATTAGCTGCCCGCTAGCCCTAGTGTTTCCCTTCAAGATGTTGTGGCCCTTAGGCTTTATTAGACAGGGACAGGGTGAAATTGGGGAATGAGAGAGAGGGAAGGACATGCAGTAAATCGTAGAGTGGGGATGCGGCCGCTGCACTTGGGGGCTGGCATATGTGCTGTGCCCCTTACGCGCTGCCATATGTTTTGGCGGGCCGGATTATAACGTCTGGCGGGCCACATTAGCCCCGCGGGCCTTGAGTTTGATACGTGTTCTACAACCTCACTCTGTGGTTGCCATGAAACACGCATTTGAATTTCCAAATATGGAACTCGGACAGAATCGTACTTTTAACAGAGTACATTTGCAAAAACAGACATCTGTATTTTCTTGTCCGTAGCTTTATTAGACAGGACAGTTTAGCGTGAAATGGGGATGAGAGAATGGAGGAATCCAGATGTCAGAGCCAGGATTCAAACTCACGACACTGCAGCCGCTCCACGTGGAGCCTGACATGTGTGCTGCCGCCTTTACCACTAGACCCCACCAGAGACATCATCTATTTCAGAATGTGAATGTTTGTTCTTTTACCCGTCTTACACATGATTAATTACAGTAAGTTGAGCGATTGCACAAGAAGGGATAGAATAAATTTTATTGCACTAAAATAGATTCAGATTTTAAAAACACTGAGACAAAGAGGCTTTTGTGTTCTAATGGCACTCATCTATTTTTGAATATGAACTCTTCATTATAAATTACAAATCTAATCCCAATGCTTGTCAGAAAATTTACAGTTACATTGTTTTCCAAAATGTCTAAGGCATAAATCCAAACGCAGACCGTTCTAAAAGCCGGGGGTGGAACTGGCTGAATGTGTGAAGGAAATACACGGCAGTTTGTGCTGTCAGAATGCGGCTGGACAAAGAGTTCAAAGCGTTTACTTACAATAGTGTCTAACTATTTACCTGGTCAGGTAGATGAAACAGCATTATGTAACTTTAAAAATAGATAAATAAAATAAGTAGACATGCTCTTTCCCTGGTTCTAGTATTGCGTTATAACATACGTAGGTCATTGTTTTACATTAGTTCTTTATTGATCGATCATATTTGTCCATCACAGCTTATAATAGAGACATGTCCTTTGACTGAGAAAGCCACACCTTCTTATTGGAGGCATTTCACTGTAAACTTCACTAACAGCAGATATAATATGGCCCGACTGATATATCGGTTGGCCGATATAATCGGCCGATATGGGCACTTAGAGAAATATGATATGGCAACCTGGGCATGTTATACATCATTTTAAAACTTAGATTCTCTAGAATACAACCATTTTATGACATTTTCTGACAAACGAACGCCCCAATATTTAGCGCAGCTCCATTTTTCTGTGCAGTTACTTTGGTTGTGTGTTGTGTGTTGTGTGTGTGTGACTGTAGCTGAATGCAGCTCCAGAGTGACGCTCCTGTTTGTGTCGCTCTGCCTTTCATGCTCTGACTGAGGCAGCGCTGGATTTCCATATTCTGGACTCACTTACGAACTCAAGAACAGATCACACCAGTGTCAGCACAGGATTTATTTTTGATCAAAGCGTCAGTGGAGAAGAGAGAAGATTCTGGTCTGCTAAAATTAGCACACACGCTGCTACTGCTGTTGTCAACAACAACAACAACAACAACAACAACAACATGCTGGATTATATTCACTACTGAAGTTCACATGTACACAGGTACACAGGTTCACAGGTACACAGGTTCACAGGTACACAGGCTCACAGGCACACAGGCACACAGGCTCACAGGCACACAGGTACACAGGCTCACAGGCTCACAGGTACACAGGTACACAGGTACACAGGTACACAGGTACACAGGCACACAGGCACACAGGTACACAGGTACACAGGCACACAGGTACACAGGTACACAGGTACACAGGTACACAGGCACACAGGCACACAGGTACACAGGTACACAGGTACACAGGTACACAGGTACACAGGAACACAGGACATGCGCAGTACAGTCTGTCAATTTAGTCTGTTACAATATTAAACATTGCCTCTGTTCTCTCATTGGCTACTGTAAAGCCATTATGGCTGTAGCCATGTTTACTGGACTGGATATGTCATTATGCTCACCGCAAGCTCGTAAAGTCAAGTCTATCAAACATAATATTAAACAAACAAACTTTCAGCCTTTAAAATTCACCGTTAAGAGGCAGAATAACAGGGTTAATAAACCCGACTTAAAATGAACAGAGCCTGACTCACTTTTGATAATCAGCTGCAAATAAACTATTTATTTTACATGACTAAGCACATTGGCACCTCCAACTTCCTAAGATACCGGCCTCGTATCATGACAGTTTTACCCTTACATGTATGATCTGGAGTCTGAATGTAAGTACAGAGCAGTGGGCTGGGATAGGGGGTAGGTGAAAACAGTTTTCTGAGCACTCAAGGCTCAAATACAGAACAAAACAGGCCTATCAAAGATGCATGAATCCACCAAAATACAACTTTGAGTAGGTTTATGACGAGGAAGACCCATTATAACAAGGAGGAGGTCCAGAGCTCATTAAAGCCGGTTTTACATCATTTGTCCCCTTTAGTTTAACCATTTAAAAGGCATTGGAAGGATAAGGCGCGGTTGTGGGCTGATCTATAGCACGCCTTCTCAACCTGGGGGTCTCCTAGGGGTTCTTCAGGATATTGACTGTTGAGCCATCTTTAAAATGACTTGTTTTGGACCTCTGCACCTCACCTCACACACCTTGTTTTATTTTTGAGTCCTGGGGACTATATTACCATATAAACATTTGAATAACAGAATGTTTCACCCTTTGAAGCTGTCAGGGTTTGCAAAGTTAACATTTGTGTTTTATATGTACCAATGGCTCTGTTGCATGCACACCCAAAATCTGATCATTATCTGATTTCTGGAGTTATCAGATTATTGGAATGTCATGTAAACACTTACATCTGATGTGAATAATCTGCGTGTTCACACATGTGCAGGTTTTACAAGGTTAAGACAAAAATTGTAACTGGAAATGTTAAAGACAGAAAGAGGTATTTTAAAATGTGTTGCAACAGTTGCACTGAAAAGCCACTAATTCACTGACTTTTGTAATCTGCATAATCAGATTTCTCTTGGACATGTAAACACACACCAAAATCAGACCTAATGATTGGGTTATCTGAGTATTACATATTTTTACTGGCTATGCAAATGTGGCCAGTGATGAGGTAACATCAGGACTAAACCTGGACTAAAGCAGTTAAGCAGCATAATAGGACCCTTTTTTATGAGCGGCCCCTTTCCACCCATCCCTTTATGTATAGTTAGTACTGGTCCTTGACTAAACCAGGACTTAACCAAATAAAAGAAACTTTAAAAAGTATTTAAAAACAGGACTGTAAGGTCTAGACCAGAACATAAACATGGACTTAACCAGGACTAAGATGGGTCTAAACAAGGAGAATACAGGACTTAACTGGTTCTATAGCCAAAACTGTAAAACTGTGTACATAGTAAGCCTATTTTTATTTTGATCCTATAGTAGATTTAAATGTTTTCTTTTGATTTCATACATGTTGTTTCATCAGTGTTCATTGTTTTATGTTGCACCGAATCACCAAAATAAGTTCCAATGTTTGTGAATTCTGTTCATTGGAAATGGCAATAAAACCTTTTTCTGATTCTGATTCTGAAAAGACAGCAATTAGAGATATCTGCACCACAGTTTGAGAACCACTGGCTGTGATAAAGCCAATTGGTACAAATAACATCTAGCAATATCACAAATATTTGTCCTAAAATTGAGTTTTTGTCCAAATATTAGCAGTGTGTCAACCTGGGTACAAAGTCAGACGGAGAGAGGGAAAGAAGAGGATTCAGGAAAAAAATACTCTCTTCAGGAAAAACTCTCTGCCCTACTTTCTGACAACATGCTCCTTTATGCCCCCTGGTGTTCGCTTACATGCACTGCAACACAATTTAATCTCAAATGTGCAATGTCTCAGATGTGTCCCAGGTGGCAGTGTAAGCCCACACATGCTGGTTTTGGATGGATAATGCAGTTTTGTGGATGAACTGTAGGAGGAGTAGTTTAGCTGTTTGGAAAATGTTGACAATTACTTTGAATAGAAGGAATCAATTCTAAGGTTTAAATGTTTTAATATCACATTTATGCTTGGGAAGTAACTTTACTGCGCAGACAAAAAATTAAATGATGTACTTTATAATGGTATATTTTTGTATGTGTTTGTTTGTTTTTAACAGTTATTCATGTGGCCTATAGCACATGCCGGGCTGAATGCCAATGAGTTAAATAAAAGCGTGTGTTTTACAGTGAGTTAAAAGATTTAGCAGCATCAACTGAAGTGGGTGCAGTCTGTATGTGGGGAAGAAGTGGCAGTAATGTCAGAACACAAAGTAACAAAGTATGCTGAAAAGTACATAATAACTGTAAATCACCATGAGGGGATTTTCCAAGTTGTAGTAGCAATACTGTGTCATCTTGCTGTGTAAGAGTTTCCTTGATGTAAAGTGCGTTGAGTTCTTTGAGAAAAGTGCTATATAAATTGTGACCATTTTAATATCAGTTGTTGTAGTACTAGTCATACAGTATATAGCAGTAGTGCCAGAAGTAATATTATCTGGAGTTGGAGTAGTAGTAGTAGTTATTGGATCAGTCATAGGAGTACTACTATTAGAAATATAGTAGTAGTGGGAGCGATAATATCAGTAGTTGTAATATTTTTAGTAATAGTTGTTGGAATAGATGCATTATTAGTTATATTAGTCGCTGTGGAACTGGAAGTAATAATATCAGTGTTAGAAGTTGTAGTTATTATATATCCCAGTTCTAATACTTCTAATACTGTAACTAACTACTGTAGCAGCAGTAGTGCGTCTTATTCAGACAGACAGTTGACCTGAAAACAGTGTGTTGTTTTCCTAAACGTATGGAACAAGTTGCAGCTGTGCCTGAGATCGGAGCCAAAACGGCCCCTCAGGTCCGACAAGACACATGCTTGTACTGAACTCCAAGAATCTCTGTGCTAGAAAGAGAACTATCTAATGTCTCAGTAGGAGGCTGAGGGTTAGACTGGCTCCACGTAAAGTGTGCTTGTTCTCCCTGTGTTACTGTGGCAGAGTGGTTATCCTGTCTCTCTTTTCTCACTGTGACGGTTGGCAGTCTGTTATTTGCCGCGATAACCCAACATCCTTCCTTTTCATCTCTTCTTTTCACTCCTTATCTGTGGACTATTTCCTTTTGCATATCTTCAGACATGTCCGCCGGAGCTTTGAACTTGGCAAACGCTCTGCTTAGCTCTGCAACGGCGTCGACTCCTCTGAAGGGTTCTGTGTTGCGTGTTAATCACCGAACTTACTTACTAGTCCTTTAGGTGAAGCTGTAGTTAAATGAGTCCTCTGCATTTAAGATTGTTCAGTGTCTCTGGGTTAAACCTGTCGGGAGCAGTGCACCAGATCTGGCCCCGGATCCTAGTCAAGACCAAGCTGGAGGATTGGACTACTGTGCATGGTTTTGGTGATGGGCGAAACAATTTGGTCAAAAAAGATACTCTAACTAAGCGATAAAGACTTACAGCTCCTTCTTAGTTAATTTGAACTTGACAATTAAAAAATGCAAATATGGTAGTATTAGTTGTAGTAGTAGTAGTAGTAGTAGTAGTAGTAGTAGTAGTAGTAGATCTAGTGCCAAATCTTGTATGAAAAAAAAACGTTCTTGTGACATAATACAAAAATAATAATAATAATTAAAAATAAATAAATAAATAAATAAATAAATAAATAAATAAATAAATAAATAAATAAATAAATAAATAAATAAATAAATAATAATAATAATAATAATAATAATAATAATAATAATAATAATAATAATAATAGACAAACTATGACACAGTTCTTTTTTAAATAGAAATGTTTTCAAAAGCTTCTTAAAATTCAAAAGACAATTCATGTGTCTAATGTCAAGGGGGAGAGAGTTCCGGAGGGAGGGGGCACGTACAGAAAAGGAGCGGTCTCTTTTATTGACCCGTTGACTCCTCGGGACAACCAGCAGGGCTCCATCCCCAGAACAAAAGGTCCTGGAGGGGACATAAAGGGTGAGAAGGGTCAGTTAAATAGCATGGTGCCAGGCCGTGCAGACCTTTAAAAGTAAGAAACAAGACTTTAAAATCAATTTTATAGGTAGCCAGTGCAGAGACTTGTGTTAACACCAGGGAGAAGACGGGCAGCAGCATTCTGTACAATTTAGAGACGATGAATGGCATTTTGGTCCATACCTACATACAGTGCGCTGCAATATGTTTTCCCCGTATGGTTAGATTTGACTTGGACAAAAAAAAAAAAGGTTTAACTTCGCTGAGTTTCATCTCTTGGGAAGCTGTAGTTACAAAAGGCAGTTCAGCGGCCCATCCATATCCCGCGTATCTGGGGCCGGGTCGCGGGGGCAACAGTCTGAGCGGGGGCTCTCCCAGACTTCCTTCACCTCAGTCCAACAATGACTGCAAAAATATTAAATAAAATAGAGCAAAAGCCAAAATCATGACATGAACCACACAATTGTCACGTTCTCATGGACCAGTAGCAGTAGTAGTAGTAGTAGCAGTAGTAGTAGCAGTAGTAGTAGTAGTAGTAGCAGTAGTAGTAGTAGTAGTAGTAGTAGCAGTAGTAGTAGTAGCAGTAGTAGTAGTAGTAGTAGTAGCAGTAGTGGTAGTAGTAGTAGTAGTAGCAGTAGTAGTAGTAGCAGTAGTAGTAGTAGTAGTAGTAGTAGTAGTACCACATTTGTGACTGGTGTCCTCATCTCAAATACATTTAAATGGTGGTTAAATTCAGTAATCTGCCTTGGGAAATACAAGCCCATCTTTGTCCACTGTGACCAGTCCGACCACATCAGTCAAGTCTTCACCATGACGACATATGACATAAGTCTTTTACAATGAGGTTTGACCCTCCCAGGCTACAGTACTTCAGATACTATATCACCAATAAAAGCGGTCAAGTCCCAGTTTTGGTTCCACATACGTGTGATTGTAGACACCAGTTTTGACCCTCTGAGACATATGTACATGTAGTTTTAGTGGTGTGACGTCGCTATACATCAAGTTTTAAACAGAATATGTCCTGAATCCTCGGGTGCATTTGTACTTTGATGAGTGTCCTGTTTACGTGTGAGAAATGAAGTTAAAATAATGTAGTACTTTGATTTGATTTCATTATTGGTAGGGAGGGGTGCTATATCGGTGTTTGCAAATACTGAAAACAATTTTGGCAGTATTGGTATCAACCGATATCAAAAAACTGTCCGATATTAGGCGCCAATATTTATATATACAGTGTATTTTTTTTTAAACATATCAGCCCATCAATAATCTCTGGTTTTATTGAAAATTACAGGCTGAATTGAATGGTAAAATGGCTGAAATGGGTCTGAGAAAGTGCATTTATATAAATCATGTGAAATGCTCCGGTCCCTGCCTCCCCTCTGTGTCTGTGAGATCCTTTATCTTTAGAGGAACCGGAGAGTCGTCTGTCCCAGGACAATGACCTAATGGGAATCCCCAAAGTCATGAGCTCACCACAGCACAGAGGAGGACTGTCCACTCACTGATACAGGACTGTAGCATTCATTCTGAACGCCGATACTTCAGGCTAAACTTGACTTGTTTGTGTCATCTGTAATGCATTCGTAATCCTTCCCTCTTTCTAGATCTTAACATGCTTGGCCCCAGGTGGTAATCCAGGCTCGTTCTGATCCTTTTAGTGTCTCCACAATATGCAGCTAATCAACACTGAAGCCGACAAACCAGGAATACAGAGCCTGATATGTCGCTGTAGGACGCGCATGTACATACCACCATGTGACACGGGTTTGTGGGAGCTGCAGTCACATGTTGGATAGAGAAGGTCAGAGATGATACCAATGTCTGATATGTGTTTTGCCAATAACCGATATTTACCGATAGCAATATTAAGTCTATACAATTCGTAGCAAGGACCACAAATGTATGTAAAGTTAAACAGCGTCACAACATTTTGAATTCAAGATGTATGTACGTGTATGTTTTAGCAGAGCTTTAGCTGATTACAAAAACAGATTTATAATATTGTATTCTTATTTTTTTTCTCTGATATTTAATTAAATTGTCTTTATTTTTTGATCAATCTATTCACTGCTGCGGGTCGGCTGCATGTCTACAACAGAAATGAGTCTGATTCTTATTCTGAACATGTGTTTTTCTGGGACATAAAGTAATATGTCCTAATTTCCCTTCTATTTCCATACTCATTGTCATTGTCTGTTCAAAAAGACAAATTTGTTGCACTGGGGACAAGCTGGGAATGACACACGGACACACAGACTGGGACGCTGCACAACAAATATTAGTCAACAATATTGGCTAAAGGTTCAATAGTTTGAATGTGGTTCTGTGGAGAGACACCACCATCTCACAGCAAGAATAATTGAATAAATGCCCCACTGTGGAACAAATCCCCCTGGAGAAATGTACCGTAACATCATCTCGATGTTGTAAAGACTGCACCAGGACAAAACCTACAGCCTGTATGTTCTTGCATCAGCGCCGAAGAAACCGCAACTTCCTCTGGCATTTCGATCTTGGGCAGCCCCCAGAAATGATGCTTTCTTTTGGAGAGCAGAATAAGTCGTCTGTTTGGGGGTTTTGGGGTGTAACTCTACACCTGTGGCACTTAGACCTGTCACGGGCCAAACCACAAAATGAAATGAGGGGAATTCACCTGGACACAGGGTTTCAACACCTTTCTCTCTTTCTTTTCCGGGATCAAGCGAGATCGAAAGAAAGGAAGGAAGTGTGTAAGGCATTTTGGGGGCACACCTGTCTGCCAATCACAGCCATCAATAAAACGTAAAATGTCCTAAATTCTTGCCAACTGAGATTAAAATAATAGTTGTGGCCTAAATGTGTAACTGACGTGCAACGAGCTTCAAAACATGAGTGAATATTTCATGGGTCATTTACAGGAAGTCCTTTTGAAGCACCTTATACTCCACTTCAAATGCCAAGACTCTACCCACAATGCACAGCGGCACTGACATCACTAAGCACATGTTTTCACAGCTGCAAAAAAAAAAAAGGAAGGTTAAGGGTTTGACTCCAGGAATCAGGTGTGTGCGCTGGCAAAGACCTGTTCTCAGAAATCACAAACCGTTGAGATGTTTTGAAAGTGCAGCAGACTCAAGATCAGGGCATTCCATTCAAAGAGCTCTCCAAACTTCTCCAGGACGTCCAAAATGCCTAGAAAGTCCAAACACTAAATGAACCAAATAGTCGTGAGTCAAAGTGCTGTTGTTGATGCTACAAAAAATACACCTGGAGCTGAGTCATTCATGCCAGTTTAAGTTTGAGTCAGCTGCAGCAGAGCTGGAACAATCATCGCAGTGATCAGGACCAGTCGACATTGTTAGCCATAATCTGGACTATTCTGACTCTACTACACATACCATAAAATGGTTTATAAGATAGATAGATAGATAGAAATAGATAGATGTAAATATATATACAGTATATATAGATGTTGATGAAATTCAAGTTCAGCTGCAGAAACATTGTCACTGCGCTGCCAAATCGCTTTTGTTTCAGGGTCAAAGGTCTCATTGCAGCAGGAAGATTGCTTGGGTTGCTTCAGTAGACTTTGGGTCAGGGGCAGTTTGAGGGGAGTAACAGCCCTCCGGACAAAGCAGCTGGGCATCACAGTCCAAGGAGCATGTTTTGGCTGGTGATGAGACGGGCCGTTCCCTTTTGCTGCATTTGCTAGTGAGCAAAGGCTTCATGATGCAAAAGAACCATTACTCAAACGTGCATGAATCGTCTCACATTGTGAGTTTTGCACATTTACACAGCTTTAATAATTGTTGTATCTTGTAACTTGTTTTCATGTTGAGAAACACGCTCACTTTGTCCCTGTGCATAAATAGCTGTTACTTACACGAGGCATTAAACTCACGATACATTCTTGGTCAGAAATGCAATTCATATTTTCAAACCAGGACCTATAATTTTCAATAGGTGTGTCTAAACTGTCCAAACCTCTATAAACACGGGTCTGCATGCGTCTGCGTCTGTTGCCTTTCCTAAACACTTAAATAAGGAAAAACGCGTTCGATTCAAATATTTCCCGACCGCTTGTGTCAGCTCGTGACAGGCTGCAAATGCCAAGCAAATAATGTGATTCTGGGTTATTTTCTGCACCGCGGTGACGCCACAGAAGCTAGTGTCATGTTAGGGCTGCACTTGGGACATTCGATTATACATTACAGATGCACCAAGTCACTTTTCCTCGTGGAGATGTCATTGTTTTGCCTGGAATGTTCCACTGTATGGCTTTACACGTATCGATCTCAATGAACACTTTTTTATCATTATAATTTGTATATATTTTGGGGAAATTTAATAAATGGATAAATTCATAGTTCATAGTTTGAACTCTCAAAGGCAATAGCGTCGCCATGGAAATAAGAAAAGTTAAAGCCCTTATATGTATGCTTTTTTATTTTTGAACTATGAACCACTTGGTCTTGGTACTTCACAATGTACATTTTAAAGTAAAAAAACAACAGTGTAAATAACTGTAATTATTGCCAGCAGATGGTGCAATGTTTAAATGAGGCTAAAACAATAGCTGAAGGTGGTAATGTGGTTGAAATAGAATGACAAGCTCAAACTATTGTTATTAAAATAAAACACTACTATTGCAGATGATGAAACTTGTCAAGGCAACGTAGAACATAAACATTCTGCGCTGCAATTTAATGCGTTACAGATCGGTCAAAAAGACACTTCAATATTTTCTTACTCTTTTGCCCTTCGTTTGGAGTGACGACAGTGCACATGGTGTATTACTCAAACCTTGACTCACGCTTTGTCCCAAAATGAGGTTACAAATCCAAACAATGTGAAAAAGGCTGTTATTATGGCTTATTTATATCACTGATGTTAAATAAAACCGGCTCCAGACCCCCAGCGTGGCTTTAAATGAGGAACAGTCACCTGGAGGCAGTTTACAAAACCTCTAATACTTTTCAAACTGTAAATATTCTGGCAGTGGCATTTCACATATGTTTGATGTGTTGTGTCGGTTTTTATTTAGTTGGTAATTATTAAATGGAGGGTACGTATTCAAATGACCTATCTGTGTCCCCAGAGGAGCTGATCATCAAATATAGCTTTCACTGATAACAAATGTATTTTGGATTTGCATTGGAAATTATGGACACGTTGTTTATGCTCTCATTTAGTGTTTTGCTTCTCCAATTAGAAAACAGATGTCTAACCAGCGTTGCTGGTACGGTGATGTCTGACCAGCGTTGCTGGTACGGTGAGGTCTAACCTGCGTTGCTGGTACGGTGATGTCTGACCAGCGTTGCTGGTACGGTGAGGTCTAACCTGCGTTGCTGGTACGGTGATGTCTAACCTGCGTTGCTGGTACGGTGAGGTCTAACCTGCGTTGCTGGTACGGTGAGGTCTAACTTGCGTTGCTGGTATGGTGAGGTCTAACCTGCGTTGCTGGTACGGTGATGTCTAACCTGCGTTGCTGGTACGGTGATGTCTAACTACCTGCGTGGCTGGTACGGTGAAGTCTAAACTTGCATTGCTGTACAGGTGATGTCACCTGCGTTGCTGGTACGGTGAATTGATTCTCCGGTGTCAACCTGCGTTGCTGTATGGTTGAAGTCTAACCTGCGTTGCTGGTCTGGGATCTAACCTGAACTGCTGTACGTGAGGTCTAACCTGCATTGCTGGTACGGTAGCGTATACTTCGCGTTGCTGGATGGTGATGTCTAACCTGCTTTTCTGTGGCTAACGATGTGAGGTGTCATAACCTGCGTTGCTGGTACGGTGATTCTAACTGCGTTGTGGACGGTGATGTCTAACTTGCATTGCTGGTACGGTGGTCTAACCGCGTTTGTGATGGTGATGTCTAAACAAGCAACGCAGGTTAGACATCATTGACACAACTGCAATTTTGCCACTCACTGCTATAAGATGAGAATGTGGTGTGTTAACCTGCGGTTGCTGGTCGGTGAGTCTAACCACGTTGCTGGTCGGTGAGTCTAACCGCGTTGCTGGTACGGTGAGGTCTAACCAGCGTTGCTGGTACGTGATGTTCTAACCTTGCGTGCTGTACGGTGATGTCTACGCGTGGGTCTGTCTACCTGCTGCTGTACGCGTGATGTCTACCTCCGTTGCTGTACGTGTGATGTCTAACCTGCGTTCTCGTACTGGCGTGATGTCTAACCTGCCGTTGCTGGTACGGTAGATGTCTAACCTGCGTTGCTGGTAGCGGTGATGCTATACCTGCTTGCACTGGTTACGGTGAGGTCTAACCTGCGGTGCTGTACGTGGCTACAGCGTTGTGTAGTGATGTCCTAACCTGCGTGCTGGTACGGTGAGGTCTAACCTGCGTTCTGGTAGTGATGTCTAACCTGCGTTGCTGTACGGTGATGTCTAACCTGCCGTTGCTGGTACGGTGATGTCTAACCTGCGTTGCTGTACGGTGAAGTGCGTTGCTAACCTGCGTTGCTGGTACGGTGAGGATGTCTAACCTGCGTTGCTGGTACTGCGTAATGGTGGTGTCTAACCTGCGTTTGCTGTTACGGTGATGTCTAACCTGCGTTGCTGGTACGGTGATGGTGCTAAACGCTGCGTTGCTGTACGGGTGATGTCTAACCTGCGTTGCTGGTACGGTGATGTCTACCTGGTTGCTGGTTGCGTGAGGTCTAACCGCGTTGCTGGAACTGTGATGTCTAAACCTGCGTTGCTGGTACGTGATGTTAACCTGCGATTCTGTACGGTTGAGGTCTAACCTGCGTACTGTTGCTACGGTTGCGTATGTCTAACCTCGGTTGCTAGGTCGGTGAGGTCTAACAGCGTTGCTGGTACGTGATGTCTAACCGCGTTGCTGGACGTGAATGGTCTAAACCTGCGTGCTGGTACGTGAGGTCTAACTTCGTTGCTGGTATGGTGAGTCTAACCTGCGTGCTGTACGGTGATGTCTAACCTGCGTTGCTGGTACTGCTGAGTCTAACTTGCATTGCTGTACGTGATGTTCTAACCTGCGTGCTGGTTGAGTGAGGTCTAACCGCGTTGCTTTATGGTATGTTAACCTCGTGCTGGTACGGTGATGGTCTAACCTGATTCGCTGGTACGGTGAGGTCTAACCCTGCGTTGTGGTATGGTGATGTCTAACCTGCGTTGCTGGTTATGGTGATGTCTAAACCTGCATTGCTGGTATGTGAGTCTAACCTGCGTTGCTGGTTACGTGATGTCTAACCTGCGTTAGCTGGTACGTGATGTCTAACTTGCATTGCTGGTACGGTATTTCTAACTGCATTGCTGGTATGGTTGATGTCTAAAACAGCAACGCAGGTTAGACATCATTGACCCACCAACTGAATTTTGCCACTCACTGCTAAATGTAGGAATGTGTGATGTGCTAACTGCGTTTTGGTACGGTGAGTCTAACCAGCGGTTGCTGGTACGTGATGTCTTAACCTGCGTTGCTGGACGGTAGGTCTAACCAGCTTTGCTGGTACGTGAGTCTAACCTGCGTGCTGGTACGGTGGATTCTAACCTGCGTTGTGGTACGTGATGTCTAACCTGCGTTGCTGGTACGGTGAGTCTAACCTGCGTGCTGGTACGGTGATGTCTAAACCTGCGTTGCTGGTACGGTGATTGTCTAACCTGCGTTGCTGGTACGTGATGTCTAACCTGCGTTGCTGTACGGTGAGGTCTAACCTGCGTTCTGTGTACGTGAGGTCTAACCTGCGGTTAGCTGTACTGAGTTGTCTAACCTGCGTCTGTCGTGTGCTAACGCAGTTGTATGTCTGAACCTGCCTGCTGTCGTGAGGCCTCAGTGCTGTAGGTCTAACCTGCGTTGCTGTACGGTGAGGTCTTAACCTGCGTTGCTGTATGTGATGTATCTAATGCCTATGCGTATGTCTGCTGCGCTACGGGATGCTAACTGCGTTGCTGGTAGTGAGGTCTAACCTGCGTTGTGGTACGGTGAATGGTCTAACCTGCGTTCTGTACGGTGATGTCTAACCTGCGTTCGCTGGTACGTGATGGTCTAACCTGCGTTGTGGTACGGTGATGTCTAACTGCGTTGCTGTTACGGTGATGGTCTAACCTGCGTTGCTGGTACGGTGATGTCTAACCTGCGTGTTGCTGTAGCGGTGAGTGTCTAACCTGGCGTTGCTGGTATCAGGTGATGTCTAACCTGCGTGCTGTACGGTGATGTCTAACCTGCGTTGCTGGTAATGGTGACTGTCGTAAACTGCGTTGCTGGTTACGGTGATGTCCTAACCTGCGTTGGCTGTGACGGCTGGGATGTCTAACCTGCGTTGCTGGTACGGTGAGGTCTAACCTGCGTTGCTGTCACGGTGATGTCTAACTGCGTTGCTGGTACGTGAGTCTAACCTGCGTTGCTGTTCGGTGATGTCTAACCTGCGTTGCTGTACGGTGAGGTCTAACCTGCGTTGCTGGTATGGTTGATGTTCTAAACTGCGTTGTTGGTACGGTGAGTCTAACCTGCGTTGGCTGGTACGGTGATGTCTAACCGGCGTTGCTGGTACGGTGAGTCAATTCACTGCGTTGCTGGTACGGGATGGCTAACCTGGTTGCATGGTAGTGTCTTAACCTGCCGTTGCTGGTACGGTGATGTCTAACCTGCGTTGCTGTACGGGTGATGTCTAACCGCGGTTGCTGTACGGTAGTGTCTAACCTGCGTGCTGTAGGTGATGTCTAACCTGCGTTGCGGATGGTGATGTCTAAAAGCTGCTGCGAGTTACTGCGTTTAGTACGGTCCTGCGTCTGGTGAGCTACTGCGTTGCTGGTACTTATGTCTAACCTGGCGTTGCTGGTACTGATGTCAACCTGCGTTGCTGGTATGGTGATGTCTAAACTGCGTGCTGGTACGGGTACGGTGATGTCTAACCTGCGTTGCTGGTACGGTGAGGTCTAACCTGCGTTGCTGGTACGGTGATGTCTAACCTGCGTTGCTGGTACGGTGATGTCATCTGCATAACCTTTACAGCAGCAACTGAACCAATGTGCTTTTCATGGTGCATTAAAAGATTTTGGGAAACACGACAAAATACTACACATGCCATAATATCAAACTCATAAATTTAACTCTATGGAACATGTTTTTGACAGAAACATGGATTAAAATAATCACATCTTTGTGATTGATTAATGGCACCTCTTTCTGAGGCTATAGGGCTCTTGGCTTAATCCTGATTTAGTCCTGGTTTAGTCCTGGTTTAGTCCTGAACCCACCTCTGCAGCGTTTGTCATTTAAAGCCTGCTCGCACCGCCTCACTACTTGACCCCTCTCACTTTCCTTCCTCCTTCTCTCTTCTCTTTCCTCTCGTTCTTTGGGGCGGGCATTTTCCATCTCACTGACAGAAATACAACCCAGCTTCACCTCTTTCCTCCGCCTTTGGGCCATCCATAAATGTCAAAACAAATCGTCTTTCTCACCATAAAAAAATAAAACCAAAAAGAAAAAGTGAATTCTTGAAGATTGGCACGTCTATGGAGCGTGCTGGGACACGGAGATAAAGACACAAAGTGAGAGGAGATGCCTGAGGAGATAGACTCATTTACCCTGGTTTAGACCTGGTTTGGACCCAGTTAGATTTGGTTTTGGCCTAATTTAAACCTGGTTTAAAGTTGATTTAGACCTGGTTTAGACCTTGCTTGGCCATGCTGTCAACCTTATTTTGATCTGGTTTTGACCTGATTTAGAGTTGATTTGGATCTGATTTAGACCTGGTTTAGACCTGATTGAGACCTTGTTCGGCCCTGCTTTGTACCAGATTTTGACCTGGTTGAGACCTGTTTTTTGCTAGTTTTGGACCAGGATAAGACCTGCTTTAGACCAGTAACTATGTTCCCCGAGACCTGGGTTAGGGTTTGGGATAGGGTTATATGGGGCTATATTTTATTATATTTTATGCTGTAAAACCATACATTTATGCACTTCTATTGGGGATGTGATACTTGAACCAGTTATAATTTGAGGAGGTACCTATGTTCCCCCGTTCATAGAAAAAGGGGAAACATTTTCATTCAGTCCCTGATTTGGTCCTGGTTTCGACCTGGTTTGACCGCAATTGGTCCTGATTTACTCCTTGCTTTACAGTTGCCCCCGCTTAGATCTAGTTAAGGCCCACATAACTTTAGTCCAGCAAGTTTCAACCAAGTTTAACCCTGGTGAGTTCTGGTTTAGTCGTGGTGCAGGCCCAATATGTTTGATGGAGCTGGTTTAGTCCTGACATTCACAATAACCGGTGTGTGATCGGTGTGACCTGATGGTAGATAGCATTAGCATGTGGCTATCTTCAGGTCTGCCTGGAGCCATAACTCACTTCAGTCTGACAGAGGATTACTGAAGAATGTCCCAGATAGTGAAGTATAGGAACATTTGTATCCATTTGTGCCAAAAAAGTTCTTGGAAATACGTCTAAATGATAACACCGTGTCCAATCAAAATGATTTATGGATATTTGGAATCTATCAGCAGATTGCCATAATGTCATCTCTTTATATTGTCAAGATAATCCAAAAAATATCTGGATATTTTTTAACACTTTTAATAGCTTAAATAAAGCAAACAAAAACTAAATGTACTTTTGTTTTGAAATTCTAGGCCACCGTACTAACTCCTTAATTAAGTTACTATTTTTTTTCATTATGAATTAAGTCTATGTCATTGCTTTATTGAACCTAGTTATTATAAATTGGTGCATGGTATTCATTTTAGTCAGTATTACTAACATTTCTAACTAAGATGCATCTTGACTTTTAAGTTGTTGTGTTGAAGTAGTTCAAACAGTGACTTTACTTCCAGGGAGTCCTTGAAATGTACTTTTAGTCCCAGGTTTATGTGCACATGACAGCCACCTCTCTGCCCCAGGGCGGAACTCTAACTGCATATTCTGCATTCTTGTTGCTTTTATTGCCTTTTAAACATGATTTTGGTCATTTTGGGATCAGTATTTCACATTTTCTGAGTTGTTGTTTAAGTTGTTTAATTGTTTAAGTGCCGCTTAATGGTCAGGTGGATAGCACATATACCAGACTCCATGTGCCGCTGGCGTGAGTTTGAATCCGGCTCTTAAATTGGCTGAATGTCCATCCTGCTCTCATCCCAATTTCATGATACACTGTCCTGTCCAATAAAACCAATGGGCCAAAGATACAAAGATTTAAAAATACTGTTTGAATTTGGAACACGGTTTACAAATGACACCTCCATTTCCAGTCAGGTTTAGGGTGTTGGGGCACCCTCTGCTGTCAGTGGGAATGAACTACGGCAAAAATAAATAAAGCCTTAAAGCGCAAATGTTTTTTTTTCTTTTTGAGGGAACAAGAATAAAACATGGCTAAAAGCTCAATAAACCCAATAAAGAAAACCTCGATATAGTTTTCACTGCAGCCATTTACATTTCAACTCCTATTATGTTATCACCTGCACACATCTGTCATGACCTCTCTCTTTCATCTCCCTCGTTTTCTCTCACTGTTTGGTCTCCCTCTCTCCCTCTCTCCCTCTCCCTCTCTCTCTCTCTCTGTCTCTCTCTCTCCCTCCCTCTGTTTTGTTTTATTCCTCTTTGAGTGAGTGTCTCCTTTGAGTGTTTAGACAGCGGTTCTTCATTCATCACTTGCGGCTCAGACACATCTCTGGGCTAAATGTCTTCTGCGTTAGACACTTTCACCTAAATAACTCTGTCCACAAGTCCTCAACATGGCGCCGCAGGGCTCCTCTTTATGAGCTGCAGCTACAGCTACAGACGCTAACTATTGGTTTTAGGGTCAAACAATTGAAGCCATCGTTAGAATTTTAGGCCAATTTATAGATTTTAGTATTTTTATATGCATTGCAGAGAAGCACTTACAGTGCATCCGGGAAGTATTCATAGAACATGTTTGTTGTGTTACAGCCTTCAGCCTCCAAAATAAATAAAATTCATTATTTGCTTCAAAATTCTACTACAAAATATCTCAAAACTTCAAAAGCAGTTTCTTGAGCATTGGTTCACTGCCATTTTCAGATTCATCCAGAGATGTTTAGTTGGGTTCAAGTCTGGGCTCTGGTTGGGCCACTCAAGGACATTCGCAGAGTTAGCCACTCCTTTGTTTTCCTGGATGTGTGTTATCCAGACTTGTCCACTCTATGTAACATGGCCCCTCATGCTCTCACTCAACTGATAATTATGCACCTATACTCAAAGACCAATTTCTCTCCATTCGGGAGAGAAACTCTGGCGGTCCAGGATGGGCCCCTTTGTATGAATCAGAATCAGAATCAGAAAGAGTTTATTGCCATTGTCAATGAACAAAATTCAAAAACGTAGGAACTTGTCTCGGCCTTAAGGTGCAACATAAAACACTGAGTAATAATAAAACAACACTGTATATAATAAAAACAACATATATTCAATCAAAAAAGGGCATGCATTAGGAAACAATTTAAAATTACTATACAATAAAAATAAAAATAGGCATTTCTATGTACACAAGTTTACAGTTATGTTTAAAGTTATACACCTGGCCTTCTGGCCAGGGCATTGTCTTTCTAAGTGTCAGACGTTGGTCAGGATGTAAATGTAATCAACTACCTCTGTTCTTTGTTCTTGTACCCAGCATTTGTCTCAGAGCCAGTCATTTTCCGTGAGATACGGGTCATGCGACCATCTGTTCAAGTGTAAACTGTATAAGAATGTGTCACTGCTGAATCGTGACCTTAGACTAGGGCGGGACAGACGATGCTGGTGAGGGACAGACTGATTCAGAATGTACACTGGATTAAACATTCACTTTTGAGAAAAGACAACTCTGTTCTATTGTTTTACTTTATTCATTCATTCATTCATTCATTCATTTTCTACCGCTTGTTCCCATTAGGGGTCGCGGGTGACTGGAGCCTATCCCAGTGCCTTTGGGCCTTAGGCGGGCTACACCCTGGACAGTGGCCAACTCGTCGCAGGGCTGTTTTACTTTATTTCTTGATCATGTTAGAGAAGTTTTCCACAACAGTGCTTAGGGTCATTGTCTTGTTGGAAGATGAACCTATGGCCCAGTCTGAGGTCAAGAGTGCTCTGGAGCAGGTTTTCATCAAGGATGTCTCTGAAAACTGCTGCATTCATCTTTCTGTCGATCCTGATTAGTCTCCCAGTTCCTGCTGCTGAAAAAAAAATCATGATTCTGCCACCACCATGCTTCAGTGTAGGGATGGTACTGGGCAGGTGATGAGCCTGGTTTCCTCCAGACATGACACTTTCTGTTCAAGCCAAAGAGGTTAATCTGTGTTTCATCATCATCATCATGGTCCGAGAGTCCTTCAAGGGCCTTTTTGCAAACTCCAGGTGGGCTGTCATGGGCCTTTTACTGAGGAGTGGCTTCCGTCTGGCCACTCTACCATACAGGCCTGACTGATGGAGTGCTGCAGAGATGGTTATTCTTCTGGAAGGTTCTCTTCTCTCCACAGAGACACGCTGGAGATCTGTCAGGGTGACCATTGGGTTCTTGGTCACCTCCCAAAGGTCCTTCTCCCACGATTGCTCAGTTGGGCCGGGCACAGCAGCTCTAGGTAGAGTCTTGGTGGTTCCAACCTTTTCCATTTACAGATGATGGCGGAATAAGTAATTTACCAGTTTATAACCGAAGAATAAATGATAAGTTATGACCAGGTCTAAACCAGGACCAACCAAAACTAACCCGGAACTAACCCAGAAGTTAACCAAGGCTAAACCAGGTCTCTTCCAGGTCTAAAGCACTTTTGATAGATATTGTAGACTGGGAACACCCCTAAAGGACCAGGTCCAACCCAAGGCTGGTAAACCGAGACCTTAACCTAAAGCTCTCCAGATAGATACTAACCAGGACTAAACCAGATGCAATCCAGAACTAAACCAGGTCTAACGCACCTTTGATAGTATTTACTACCACTGCAGATAAACTAGGACTGAACCAGGTACCTGAACTAAACCTAAAGGTCCTATACAGTCGGGACTAAACCAGATCTACTAAACCCAAATAAGTGCCGCAACTTTGTAGATGCTCTAACCCAGTAAGTCTAAACTCAGTTTGGCAAACTCAGGTCCATTTGCCCACCTGTAATTATGAATGAGATGTTGAGCATTAGGATCAATACTGCTGTCCATCGACATCTGATGGATGAGGATCTCCCTGTGTCACTGTGGCAACGTGGATTAGCCTGTCACCTCCTCTCAGTGATGCGGTTGTGGGTCAGACGCCTGAGCTCTGATGCTCTCCGTTTGTTTTTGTCCCTTACGATTCGATACAATACATACAATTAGATCATTATCCATACGTTCAATCAGAAATAAATAACAAAGTATCGCAATATATATCGATATTTTGGTACATCCCTAGTACATGCACTATACACATACAGTAGTACATTGCCTATGTGGTTTTAAGAGTGATGAAAAAATGCAAAACCAAATATTATATCTTTTGGCCGATGAAATGTCACCTAACAGAGTTGAAACCCATGAAGTGCTGAGTTCTGTGGCTGAGTGGATAGCACGTATGTCAGGCTTCATGTGCAGCTAGCCACAGTGTTCCGGGTGTCCGGATGTCTTTCCTTCTCTCAACCCCATTTCACACTACACTGTTCTGCTCAATAAAACCTACGTGCCAAAAAGAATCCTTACAAAAAAACAAACAAAAACAAAACGTACACGAATGCTCGCCCAACATGGAAAAGAACTCAAGAACTTGGACCAAAAGCTTCTGCCCAAAATCACTTGACGTTACCTGCTGCGTATGCGTCTTTTTATAGGAAACATGACCTGGAAGTACTTTAAATTTCTTTGTTGTAGCTCATAGCACTGTACCATATGGATCAGATTAGAGGCACGTTTACGCTTTTCAAATAATCACTTCAGGCATCTGGCTTTGTGCCCAAAACCATGATCTTTTGACTTCCCTGCTCCCTTTACATGCACTACCTACACATAACTTAATTTTCCAAGTAACTACGGTAACTATTTATGCACCGAAATGGGGCCTTCTCATTTATCCCTACTCTACTGGGAATATTTAAGAAGTTGGTTCGTCTTTCCAGCGCACAAGTTTGTCATTACGGCGAGTCACGGCCAATCAAAAGCGACCTTCATCCTCGGATACAGAAAACGCATGTGCACGTGTCTCCAAATACTTTACTGAAACATAAATCTCGCCTTTTTGATGTGGTTGGTTTTTTTTCATTTTAAACTTTTATCAGGTGCAAGTTCTGACCACAATGTGTGCCCTAAATCGGGTTTTGTCAAGTTGTTGGGGATTTTTGTGGGAGACAGGCCAGAACAGCTGGACAGATGTGGGAAAGTGAAATCGTGGTCATCTGAAATTTGTGGTTTGGACTTTTTAAACAAACGTCAAAAGCGGTTTTTACTAATGAGTCATGTTTTTGTTCCCACAGAAAGGTAGAATGTGTGACAGAGAGTTTTGAAGGAGAAGCCTTGACTTCTTCAAACAACCAGACCATGTTAGACATTAGGTTGAATTTGGGTTATTTAGGTTAAACCCGATATACTTTCAAGTAATAAAGTAATGTTTGTTCAGATATATTGTAAAAGCAGCTTATAGGATCAAAATGAAGCCTCTGAGCGCTGCCCGCATCTAATTAAAGAGCTTTATTTCGTTTATGTGCAAATCTAACAGTACAATAGTATCACAATATTCTTTTCATGGTACTCTGCCTCACAGCAAGAAGGTTTGCATGTTTCTCCCCGGGGTCTGGGTGGGTAAAATCCTCCTGCTAAGGTCCTGAGCAAGCAGAGCAATCGGAAAATGGATCCCGTGAGCGCTGCACTGAAGCGACCACTGCTCCTGACAGGTTTCGCCAGCGGGTCGAAGGATGGGTCAAATGCGGGGACAATAAAGGCTATAAACTAACCTAACCTTTCTTCGTATAGTCCGCACTGAAATGGAGTAAACAATATTGGAATAATTGTTTCCCTACTAAAAGTGTTTTTATCATACCGGCGCCCAAAGTGGATCCCTAAGGTGGTCTAACTTGGTGGGAAGTATCTATCACACAGACTGTTTAGATGCACAACTTCCTGGGAATCCCACCTCCAACTCCCTTTTTGCCTGATACTTTCCATATAATACTTTGGTGTACTTTCCGTTTGCTTGTCAGAGCGTGTTGAAATGACAGGATTACCTCATCCTTCGGACACTAAGCTCCAACACAATGACAAAGAATGTGTGCGATGTCTAAATGAAGTCCTTTACACGTGAGTCGTTTTGGAGGTTAAATACGTTTGTGCCGCATTCTTAGTTCATGTTTTCTAAAATATGGAAAGAATTCTGGATGGAAAACCTGACGAGGCTTAAATTGCAGGTGGATCCATAAATCCGGCCAAGTACGCAGAGTGAGCTGTGTTTTGTGGAATATGTCACAGGCCAATAGTCTTTGAAAGTTAGGATTGAGCAGTTTGTCTTCAATGGGAGTAAATCAAAGTAGAAACGTGTTTTGTAGAAATGTGTGGCGTGGTGTTACTGTGAGAAGAAACATGGCAACTTTGACTATTATTCACAATTATTCACACCAAACAGTGAAATCCTTAATTCACTTTCACTCACATTGTCTAATAGCTCACCACTCCTCTATGTGACTTTATGACTCAAACTTTCTGATTCTGAACGATAAAGTAAAATGAATGTAACATAAACAGACAGATAAAAAGCACATCACATTTAGGTTTAAGAGTCTATTGAATTAAAATGACTTAATTTTGCTTCTGTTACATCTAGGCGCTAAAGAGAAATGATGATTCATTCAGGACACAGAAAAGGGAGTGCCGCAGGGCTTTGCCAAAATGGTGCAAGACAAAGCTCCAGGTTCAACAAAAGATTTATAAAGAAAAGTTGTTTGAACTAACTTCTACGTCTACGTGCAATGAGTTTGCATTATTCTTTAATGACAAGTTTCAGGGCATTAAAATGCTATAAATTCCACACCTGAAAGGATTTTGTCTGCACTCTTCTCTTTTATGTCTTTCACTGTTTTGTGAGTTTAATGCCAGTAATCCCTGTTGTGTAAGGCACTTTGAATTGCCGTTTGTACAAAACCTGCTCAACAAATAAACTTGCCTAACCACGGTTTATACTTTGACCTGAATACACAAATATCCAGGTCCTGACATAGCTAACACATTTTACACTATGAGCACAAATGTGGTACATAAATGGACCGGCACATTTAAATACACATGATTGTACCTTTTGGCACATCTGGGAATCCATTTGAAGCACATTAATACAGAGTTCACTTTTGGTACATTTTGGGTACAAACTCGATCTAGATTATGAGGCAGATTTATATTAGATGAGAAAAGGCCCAGTAGACACTTCCTGCAACTCCTCCGGGGGGATCCCGAGGTGTTCCCTGGAGAGAGGCGGATCCAGCGTGTCCTGGGTCTGCCCCGGGGCCTCTTCCTGGTGGGACATGCCAGAAACACCTCCCCAGGGAGGAGCCCAGGAGGCATCCTGAACAAATGCCCGAGCCACTTCAGCTGGCTCCTCTCATCGTGGAGGAGCAGTGGCTCTACTCTGAGCTCCTCCCGTGTGACTGAGGAGTTTCCTCCGCTGCGGAGGAAACTCAATTCGACCGCTTGTAGCCACGATCCTGTCCTTTCGGTCACTACCCAAAGCTCGTGACCATAGGTGAGGGGAGGAACGTAGATTGACCGGTAAATCGGGAACTTTGTCTTTCGACTCAGCTCCTTCTTCACCACAACGGTCCGATGCAGCGACCGCATCACTGCAGACGCTGCACCGATCCGCCTGTCAATCTCACGTTCCATCCTTCCCTCCCTCGTGAACAAGACCCCGAGATACTTAAACTCCTCCACTTGGGGCAAGGACTTCCCACCCACCTGGAGAGGGCAAGCCACCTTTTTCCAGTTAAGAACCATGGAGATTTGGAGGTGCTGACTCTCATCCCAGCTGCTTCACACTCGGCTGCAAACCGTCCCAGTGCATGTTTGATGGCTCCATCAGGACAACATTGTCCGCAAACAGAGGAGATGAGATCCTCTCTATTTTCTTTTTTTTTTTTTTTTCAAAATTGCCTCCTTAACTCCTCTCTCTAACCCTCTTCTGACTTTTAGATTAAGATGCACGGCGCTCTGTAATCCCAGATTTGCGTGCCTTCCGTGTTGATGGGAGCCTGAACAGAACTTTATTGATGACTTAAATGTTGTTCTTTGAGGTAAACGTGTCCTGTTACAGATGTTGAAGAATGTCTGTGGTGTAGACGTGAAACCCTAAACCATAACAGTTGTGAGTCTCTGTCTATGACCCAATTGGCTGCGTGCTGACTCCCTATAATAAACTGTAGCAGCCTCACACACGCTAACACGCTAACAGGCTAATCCTTGGCTCAGGTTCAGATGTAAAGTTACGGGACATTCCTTTGTGTGCCTGCTCCCCCCTCCTCTGACCCAGGCTAACCCAAGACAAGGGCATCTGGACTATTGTTTCAAACACCCTCACAAACATTTACAATAATGTCTTGAATGCATGTTTTTTACGTTTGACCCCAGCTAATCACAGTGCCGATTACTTTGTCAAATGAATCTGATTACTGACTCCTGATTACTCCTTCTAAACGTCATCTAATTATTACTCTGATTATTGTGTCAAAAGTAATTACACTTCTGGATACTATAAATTACTTTGGAAAAAAAGGAAACAACTTATAAAAAGCACGAATTCTTCCTACATTTTAAATAAACAGCACCAGAGTTGATGTGTACATTTGTTTTCTTTCACCGTTGATATGCGTCTGTCTCGAATAGACGATGTTGCGTACCTGTGGAACGTTTTTACTGTTTTACAACGCAATCTATGGATTACACACATTTCTGTCACGAGAAATGTATTTAAAAGTTAGAATGTAATCTAATTGTTACAGTACTGTGTTACATAAAGATAATATGAATACAGTATTTCCTTTGTAACTAGTTGTTTACCAAAAAAGGCTAATTTCAAGGTGCATTCGTATTTGTGTTTGTGTGTTTGTTTGTGTGTGTGTGTGTGTGTGTGTGTGTGTGTGTGCGTGTGTGTGTGTGTGTGTCTGTGTGTGTGTCTGTGTGTGATTTTTATACATAAACACATTTTTTTGTTTATGTATTTAGATACCAGCATTTCAAATACAATGTTTTTATGTTCGTCCTAGCTCGGAGGAAGTTTTGATTTTGAAGTCAAGCATGAAAACTTGAATGAATTTAATAGAAATAGAAGGAACTTTGAATATTTTTTACTTTTTAAATATGAACAATACTACTCCTACTCCTACTACTCCTCCTCCTACTACTACTACTACTACTACTATTACTACTGCTACAACTAAAACCCCTATGTCATTGCAAGATGGGGCCAGCTCTTTAGTGGAGGTCTAATACAATTTCATGTGTATTTTTGTGTCCTCTCATGTACTTGAATAACTTTTGCACAGAACTATGTGCTTGACAACTACCCCAGTGTTCATCTTTCATGCCTGGTTAATTTGTTTTGTCTTTTTTTCACGGAGGTCTTTGAACGCACCACGGCTCCCCCTCCGCCCTGTGCACGTGGCACCAACATTAAAGAAAAGTCTCCCCCCCTGATGAGAAACATATGGGATTTTACAATTATAAATAAAAGAGCTGAAGATAGTTTGTGTGCCCAAGACTTTATTGAACTTGGCAGATGTAAAGACGACGAAACCTTTTGTCTGCTGTAAAGTCATCATCTATGAGACACGTGAACGGCCCTGACGATGGCGAGCTGCAAATCGCGAGAAAGAGCAGGAGATTTTTATACATTTGTGCCAAAAGGGTTAAGGTCAAGGTTACGGAAAAGAATTACAGATCAGAGAGCAAAGTGCAGAGCCATGTATCAGGGAACTATGGAAAACCAGGACTGAAAAGGAGTTCATTAACATCACTGATTATGTCCAAATTAGCATGCGGCCGCGTGAAGACATTTCGGTATCACTTTATAATAACTACACGTTAATAAAGCATGAACAAAGACTTAATTCATGCAGAACATATAGTTTATTAAGCATGATTCTTACTAACGCTGACTCATGCTTAATAAACAACTTTGAATTGAGTCTTTGTTCATGCTTTACTAAGGCAGGAATAAGAGTAGTTATTGATTTATTGAACATTTCTTCAATCTAATGTTATCCTGGCCAAAGTTTGACAACGAGATTTTCCTTTTATTTAGTTTATAAGTGTCGCAAATCCCGTAGCTTAGAAAGTGGACATTTAATTTAGACAGTGAACGTTAGTACTTGTTGTTGGAAACATATTTACAGCAACTCTTCATGTTTTTGTTTTGCTGCCTCATTAAAATGAAAGGGATCAGTACACATTACTCCTACAGTTAATAAGCCGCTGTAGCATTTGACGTCATAGTTTCAGATGAAGGAAAAGGAGGGGCCTCTTCAAAAACAGTGACTATCTACGAGAGATCCACAGTTTTTGAAAAGAAATCTCAGAATCATTATTATTTGTATTTGTTTGGGATTGGCCGCACAAACATGTCGTATGAATCTATCGCTTGAAATCCTTTTCACTGACAAACAATCATGTCTTTGGAGTTGAATAATGGCATCACTTTCTGACGCTATTGTGAATAAATGTCTGTTTTTGTTTCATGTGGATAGGCCCAGCAATTACAGAGATATGGACCATAAACCAGGTCAACAAATGAAACAGCAAACACCACTGATGACCGGTCCTCCAGCCCAAGTTGTGATTCACGTGAACAAGGCAAAAACAACTGAACAACAAAGGAATTTTCCACTGTCACTGACTAAACAGCCATATTTGTAGATATCCCAGTGTATTATGTGTCATTTTGTGCTAATGCAATCTTTCCATCACCAACTTCCTCCAAGAATTCCCCTTCACGTGTCACCCTCTTTCAAAACCACTGCTTCTTCTTGGAAGCAGTGGTTTTGAATGATTCAAGCACAAATTCATAAATATAGACTTGTTTGTCCAGAGCGTCCTGCTGGTGTACAGAAGACATTGTCCTCTGTTATCAAAATAATGTCTCGTCTTTGGAAAATACGCCTCTGGTTTTCATCTGGTTTTGGATCAGCTCAAACGCAGAGGAGCAGACGGGAGAAAACACATAAATCTGATTAACCGAGGTGGAAAAAGTTAGAATAATATGAGAATTGCTGGCAAAGAAACGCAACGCAAAAAAGATTCAGAGAGGTTATGCAGATGACATGACAAGATTCAGAAGTTTAAGCAGCGAGCGGCAGAACTGTTTGAGTGTCGGTGAATTATTAAATCGGCTCCTGTCGCGCTCAAAACACATCTAAAAAGCCGAACGCAGCTTTAATATTCACCACGATGAGTTTATTAGCACAAGTCTCAAAGCTAACAAACATTAGCATGCTATCGCCGCACTTCCTGCTTCTCGGAGAATCAAACGCTTTACATTTTAGATGCAGGGAAAGTGCTGTGGTCTCATTTGACCCCAAATGATTCTGATATTTTTCAACTAAACTGTCTTTTGTGTTGAGGGATTTAACTGAAGTGTCTTTTATCTCCAGAACCACTAACTGACAAGCTAGCAAGCTCTGCACAATCGGAGCAACAATGAAGAAACCTGGAGTTTGCCGAAGGAAGTTAATTTGAGCAAAACAACAGCTCTACTGACAAAAAGTATGCGAAAAAAAAGAACCAGAAACACGGGACTGTTGAGGGGCATTTTGAATGGAAATGATCAGTCAGTCAGTGCTTAACCTTTGCTCCATCCGACCTTCTCCTCTCCAATGCAATCCAAAGTGCACTCTACAGCGGCTAACTCGTATTTCAGCTTTGTTCCATATTTTAATTGTAACCGCGACAACTGGAGCTGACCACAGTTCCTCTTCAGCCTGAGGACGGACGTGTTTTTCCACCCTCTCCGCTGCCATGTAATAAATTAAACGTGGCGCGCGCTTATCTGGCAGCTTTGTTAAATCTGCGCCCGATGGAGACTTAAGCAGAAATAAATAAATCTTACGAGGTTTCGTAATGATGTCCCCTCTTTAAAAAGTCGGCCCCTGTTACACGACGTCCTCTCAAAAACACAGTGAGGATTCAAGGAAGAAAAACTCATATATATTTATTGTGACCTTTGTGCAACATCTCTGAATAATTATTACCACTCCTTCTGTTATATCACAGCACCAACTTATACTACTAAGACTACTACTTCTACTACTACGACCACAAGTGATAATACCACTCTCACTAAGGGTGCGTTTAAACTTGAACATTCACCACATCAAAAATTGAAACTAAAGCAGGACTAAACCAAGGCAAGATCAGGTCTGAACAATGACTAGAACAGAACCAAACCAAGTCCACATCAGGACTAAAAGGGGTTCTGTTTAGGATCAGATAAAAAGTGTGCGTGCATCCACAGTGTTACGAAGTTGTGTGCCTGGGCAAGAAAATCTTCCTATCATTTTTGCAATTCAAATCAAAGGGTTGCGGCTTCCAGACTGAAGACCCCGAATGCACTAGAGGTGGCGCCATGTTCAAATGTTTAATGTTAATTATTTTAAGGTTAAACTTGGTCTGATGGAGCAATAGAGCAGATCATGAATGTTTACGATTCGAGTGCATTTGGCCTCAACAACTTCCTTGCATAAAACGATGAAGCAACTCTCCAACCGCAAATGTAAACAAAGCCAAACCTGCGTATTAGATTTTCAAATATTTTTGTGTAGATACTAAGGACAATATGTTTCCTGGAAAGAGGATGTGTAAAATAGTTCCTAGATTTCCATAATAATGGCACTGAATCTGAAGTTTGAAAGGATTTTGTAGTATAAAATTACCATCAAAACATGTCATTATTTTACAGCTCATTTTTATTATCAGAAGTGGTCGAGGGGCCAAAATTAATAAAAATGAATGAAGAAATCCAAGGAAAACATAATGTCTTTTGTGTGTTGTAGGTTTCCTCCGGGTGCTCTGGGTTATCACTAAAGCATGTACAATAGTGTGCTTTATGTAAGTGTGTTGTGAGAGTGAATGTGGGACAACGGATGAAATGTTGCCCATGGCTGCGATCCGGCTTGTTTACAACTTGTATTTCATGTATGTTCATAAACTTTCACGGCCCCAGCCAAAGAAATCAAACCCGGTGCAGAGTTACAATCTTGCCCAAAAGGGGCTGTGCTGATTACAGTATTTATACATAGGTCTTCACACAGGAAAGGCTGGGCAAAGGGGAGAGACAATGACACCAGCTTGTACCAGACACTAAGTGAAACTCTGTCATGAGCGCAATATCTCAAGGTCTTTTTAGCAGTTTCTCACGAAGCACAAAGCTTCATTCATTCGGTCATTTCCAATGACAGAAGTTACAGTTACTATTAGTACTTGTGCTAAAGTAGCAGAGGAAAGTAGAAGAAAATGACATGCATAACAGATATGCATTTTATTAAAAAAGTTATTAAAGTAAGATTAAGTTACATTTCTACCCAACAAAATGTATTATAACCGACTTTAAAGGTGCACTTTGTAACTTTTCTGTTTGTCTCTTGGAGATATGTTTGCACTGATAGGAATGTTCATGAAACGTATCCATCCTGCTTTTAAGTCTCGTTTTATTGCTAAAATATCCTTTGAAAAACATGCACCCCTCGCCTCTCCACAGATCTGACCTGTAACTTGGCCTGGTGGCATCATATGCTTGTCTCCATGGAGATAGATTGGTTTAATGTCATACTGTAGAACATTCTAGGCAAAGCAATGACATCCCCATGAAGACAGGCGGTGGACCCTCCTCCATAAAAGTTCCATAGTGCGTCTTTAAAGATGCAGTCTATTATAATAAACTCAGGTGTTGCAGTGTGGAGGTCAACAGTCTTTTGACCGTGGTACTGGAGTACTGTAGATCTGTGTATACTGGACCACAGTATTTCTGGAGATAGCGGACCAAGTGTTCAAAATGAGTCATCATTTTGCTCTTCACATTTACAATTATTC
The DNA here is from genome assembly GCA_015082035.1 of Chaenogobius annularis. Lineage (NCBI taxonomy): Eukaryota > Metazoa > Chordata > Actinopteri > Gobiiformes > Gobiidae > Chaenogobius > Chaenogobius annularis. Next base: position 327,197 of record BJKM01000103.1, read on the forward strand.
GCCCGGCTCCTCCAGATACAAACTAAAGTCAAATCTCCTCAAAGAATCCCATCAACCGCCTCCAGCAAGGCACTCCTGAGTCCTGCAGGATCCTGTCTCAGATCTGGTCCACTGCTCCAGACAGTTGTAACCCAGAGACACTGAAGGATGTGGCCAACGCAGAGGACACACGTTTCTCATGTAGTTAAACTTAAACTTCTCTTCTTTTCCAGGCATTGGTCCAACCTCCGCCTCGTCCATGGGCTCGCCATCCGGCTGCACCCCACCCACAGAGGACTATACACCTGGGTTAGGCCTCCCCTGAGCTCCCCTCCACCACCAGCCCGGTCACTGGAGGGTCAGAGTCAAACCAAAAACAACCTGGACTAACAGACCAGAGTCCAGCCATCTGAAGTGCGGCCATGGAAAACACACATGAACTTCTTACAACTTACCAACATTCTATTTTAATAGCTCTATATTCTGCTAAATCAACTTTTTGGCACTTTTAATCATGTCATAATGTAGTTTCCTCATCAAAAACATTCCTATACGGTATATAACATCAGGTGGTACTCCAGAAGCTCTCCTCTGTGCTTTTAAAATCCATTCACCTTCACCAGACTCATTCTAATCAATTTGACACCAGTGGTTTGTTTTAGCCACATTTAAGCTGCTCCTCTCCTCAGTACACCGGCATATTGCCATAAGAATGTCTATGTTTGAAATAGTATTGTTATATTTAGTGATTGTAGAGGATATTGTGTCCCAAGTCCCAAGTCAGTGGTCCAGAAGTCCAAGTGAAGTGCAAGTCCTCTGCTTTGAGTTTCAAGTCCTCTCGGTCTTTACACCAAATTACCCAATACAGCAGTAGCAGTTGTAGTAGTTGTACTAAGGTTTTTTGCTCCTGTCCGCTCTCCAACCGAGTCCTGACATCTGCCCAGAAGGAAATGAGCATCTGGTAGAGCCACTTCAAATTGACTGAACATAAAGGAACTCCTATAAAAAACACAATTACATGACCGAGGCACAGGGTAATTACTGATGTCATTCTGAGACGGAACCAGGAATGAGTCCGGACCACATTCCCCGCCGCTCTCAAACACAGGGGCCAAACATTTTACCCCAATTTGAACATTTGGAAATTCCTCTGTCGACTTGTGCCTCTCTCTCTCTCTCTCTCTCTTCCATGTGGTTTCTAGTCCATGGAGAGGTCAAGGAAGCTACAGTCCTTGGAAAAAAATGTGGAAAACTATTGAGTAACAGTCAAATCTGAGCGAGGAGCCTGGGCCGGGAGAGCGGAAAGGACAGCGCGTAACACTGTGTGAAAAAAACTGTGTTCAAATTCCTTGAATTCAGAATCTAATCTTGATTCAACAAAAGGGTCGGATTCTCCTGCTCAAGAGTTGTTGTGACACTGGCGTATAGTTGAAACATTATCGTTTATTGTGATATTTTTCTGTTGCAATATGTTGTGCTTCAAAACATGATGCGGCGACAGGCCAAGAGCTCGATTATTTGAGTAGATGCAAGATGGTTTTCATTGTATGTTTGTGTGCCGTTTCCTTTATTTGTTTGAATGAAGAGTAAAACATGTTGAGAGGAAAGTTCATGTAAAACACATTTTCGCAGTGTTCGGAGGCGGTGGCGGGCAAGTAAATCTGTCATTAATATTTGCGCTTTTACAACCTTTGAAGAGATTTTAAATTCAAGTTAAGACTAACCTTGTGTCTTGTTGCGAATCCGCCTTCGTGTCACTTGCTGGTCTCTAAATGGTCTGAATTAAAGACGTAATAGTGCAGCAGAAATCCTTAAATTACACAGACCTCACTGGGTTCGCAAAGAAAACAATCCAAAAACAAACAGCATTTTGTAAGAATTGCTAGAATTCCTCTCTGATGGACTCACGCTCCGCCCAAGGACCAAGGCCTTGGACTGCAGACCCACCCTGGAATTAGTCTGGGTTTGGACTCACGAGGTCTGGGTACTGGACCAGAATCTCAGAATCCACACAATATGTCAAATAACAATGTGTTGACGGTGTGGTTTGGGAGAGGATCTCATTTTGTATTGCGGCTACATTTCTCTTTTGATCTTTCTTTTGATCTTTCTTTCCCTTTATTTTAGCACGAAGTTCCTCTGTTGTTGAGGAACTTGTACTCATCTACAAGAGTCACCTTTGTAGATGAGTTTAAAGATTATTTGGACCATGATGGGGAATGAGAGAGAGGGGAAGACATGCAGTCGGGATTCGAACTCACGACTCTGCGGTCATTTTCACCAGAATTAAAAGCAGAAGTGATCAGACCTGGTGCTTGGAGACAGCATCTTCATGGTACTTGATTGTATAAATGTGACCTTTTGTCATGTCTGTCCACCTCGATGTTGCACTTTGGCCAACGCCTGCAGCGGGAGTGACTGGTGGGTTCTGATAAAACGTGATGTACTGTATATGCAGATGCGGAAGGGCCAGGGGGGGGGTCAGTGCACAGGTTGGAAAGCACCTGCAGTGACTGAGGGACGGTCCCAGCTGCACAAACACACGTCTGACAGGGACGACTTAACCTCAACCTCCTCAGACTTCCTGTTCACACTAAGTACACCAGGGAAACGGACCGAGACGGGAGCGGGGAGAGGGAGGCGATGGAGGGACAGAGACGACAGGGAAGCGAAAGGGGAAATAGTACAAATAAATGTGGGTTCTGTGCGTAAGACTAAAATTATACATGAATTTCAAAATGTACAGTATATTTCTGACATTTGTGACATTTCCTTGACTAAAACTAAAACTAAAAGGTGACTAAAATCTTAAAATCTTGACTAAAAACACCAATCATGTCCAAGCTAAATGAAAATGTTGTATCCTTAAACTCAGGTCTCGCTCCTTTGCTGCTCTGTATTTCTCCAAACATGTAAGGCAGGGTCAGCTGGTGCAGGCTGCCGCAGCTCTGGCGCTTCCCCAGGACCCACACCCTCGGCGGGGTCGGAGGAGCGGCTTTGGCCCCTGTTCAGATCCTGGAGGTCTGGTTCTCTCTCCACTTCCCCTCCTCGGCCTCCTCTGATCCTGTCTGCTCCACATGCCAGCGGTTACACTGTGAAGTCAGCTGATTTTCAAACGCCATTCCCACGCGGCCCCTGAGCGAGGACGAGCGAGGACGAGCGAGGACGAGCGAGGACGAGCGAGGACGAGCAACAGAGCGTCTTCTTACCTACAAATGAGTTTTTCATCATGTTTTCATTCGTGGATATTATTATTTAGTATTTGAGTAAACATGACCGTACTGAAATTGGATTTGTTGTTTTATAATGTTGTTAAAACTTAAATAAATAACGCTTGGAATTAGAAATCAACAAATGCTTCCTTACGATCTGTGAAAATCTTTTTAAGTACAAGTATGTAAAGTTTGGTGTGTGTAGATGTCAGTGTAGCTCAGGCTGAGTAATAGCAATGGTTTGTGCTGTGCAATGAATACTAATGTAAATAGTAATGTACTATTTCCTGGCTCAATGTAGTAGTAGTTACATTGTTCAAGAAGCTTCAGTTGTTGTCATCTGGACGTAGTTTTGGAAAAGACTTCTCTTGAACTGTCCTTTTGGGTTGGTGTCAAACTCTAACCATAGAGTCATTGATGCCTTTTAGAAGTCTAATAGTCACATTTGCACTTGGAGTAGTTCATAGCAGCATTTAGTTTTGTCCCTAAATTAAATTCGAACATGACTCTACTACACCCAACTATAAATTGTAAACGCTATCCTAAAACTCTTTGAAACAGCATTAAAAGAAAAGCGGCTCCTCCCATCCTCTGTATACAAACCTCATGTCTAAATGTCCCAGTTTTTCATTTTATTTTTAAGATGGTATGTTTTCTGTCCATAGGGAGATGACTTCATGTACTTTTTAGGTGAGGTCACTGTAGTTAAGTGTTTGACTACTGTGGACACCCATGTAGCTCTCACACCAAGGCAGCTCCACCTTCAAATGTAAAAACTAAATATTTCAAAACTTAGCAACAGTTTCACAGTGACATGCAATCACTGGTTTTATAGTCTTCTAAATGTGTATGAAAGATCTGATCCAGCTTTCATTTAGGATGTGTGTAGTTCTGGTTTAGTTTCCACTTTAGTCCTGTTATAGTCCAAATTTGAATGTGGTGTTTGTGCAAGTGCACAGCTGTATATTTATATACGGTGGACCAAGAGCGTCCGCGTTCTTCATCAGGGGAGAACAGCATTCAACTTATCAGAGGAATTGTTCATATATTTGTTTCTATGAGATCAGCTGATCACCACTCAAGATTCTTGATGCCAACGCCATTGCAGTGAACCAATAGTACGCCTTCCATTTGATCGAGAGCCAATCAGAGGCTCAGCAAAGCCCGATCCCGGCGACGTGAGAGCACCTTCAGATCAGAGAAATGAGAGTGTGACAAGAGAACATTCCTTTCAAACTCAGGTCTCTTTACAGTGACATCATGGCTGCTTGTTTATAACCAGAACGATTGTACTGTTGTGCAAACAGTCTTACAACAGGCATCCACACACTGACTGCTGATGATTCTGTTCTTTATTAATGGAGGTTGTTGACAAGACGTTACCCCAGAAAAGTAAACAGATTGTTCTGAAGATGTTAAAATACAGCAGTCAGTGCTACTATCGCAGTAGCATTTAGCCCGCAGCAACAGGACCACATTCTTCTTCTCCATGTCTTTGTGTAATTGCTTCAATATAAGTCCTAAAATCTGTGTTTGGTATTGTAGTTGTTGCACAGTGAGTGGCAGAGCAGCTCTTCTACATTGAAAGGAATGGATCGCTTCGTCCACAGAGGTCCGTTAGTGGGCGTTCCCTCCGATACCGACTGTATCTCTCATTCACTTTATAGTTCATTTAGACAAGATGCAATTAGACATTTAACGAGAGGAACTGAATTTACTACCTTCAGAATAAAACCTCACCGAGACACGGACTTGAACCAGTACAACATTGTTCCCACGCCATTACCACTTTTATGATTTTATACAGGAGCAAATGGAAGAAGGAGACAGGAATCCAAAATGCCCTCCAAGCTACAACATTCAGTACTTTGCTGGTGGGAACAGGCTCGTAAACTGCTGTGATTAGCGCTGCGGTCGGCTAATTGGGATAATGATATGTTAGTTGATAGAAGGTGTATTTTTATACATAAACAAATTTGCTAATGATGTAGAAAACTGGACAAGAATTTCCCACAACAACAGGGTGAAATAACGGACAGCAGCTCAAGATGGTAAAGATTCTAATCCAAACAACAGGTTCATACATTTCCGTCATTAGTGATGCGGTCGGCTAATTGGAATAATGATACGTTTAGAAGCTTTATATGAGCAGCTTCTAACTATTGAAGAAGAAGCAATCATGGAGGAGAATTTCCCACAAAGTCTTCAGTAATGCACAGAAGCTAAAGATCCAAATCCTAACATTGCACACATTAATAAATTAGTAAATTACTCATTTCGAGCAGTCTTTCAAATGTTTTCATATCTCAAATTGCATGGCTCAACATGTTGAAGTTAGGGCACAGGGCTTTCTGCTTATCACTGAAGACTAAAGTAGGCAAAATAAGGTTGTTAATATCAATTTGAAAAGCATCTTATTGCTGGAGCTTTAAAATGATCTGACTGAATCTGATGAAGGGACTTTAAAAACACAGAGGAGCACTTCCTGGATTACCTCCTGATGAAATTTATTGTAAATGTATGCATACTTTTTATTGATTAAAGCTAAATGTTAACCTGGCTCATGCCAGATTGATCTGTCTCACTCTGAACTGAGTTCTTCACCAGGATCAATCTGGGACGTCTCTCGCCGAAAGCCATTGGGGCGTTAAAAAAATACGTCCTGCTGATTGGTCAAAGCATCACAACTGTGTTGAATCCAGTGCTCCGAAAAGCACTGTCCTCGTTCTCAGCCACAAATGTCCGCCTGTCCGTCCGAGGGAGTCGGATCTCTCCTTCACTGTGGAACTCCAACAGGTTTCTACTTTTCCCCAAAGAGTTTTGGTAGTTTTTCCTGGCCGAGAAGGAGGGTCTAAGGACAGGGGGGCTTGGGACATCTGTCTAAGGACACAGGATACTGGGACATTACGTTTATTCTGTTTTTATTCTGTTTTTCACTGTCGCCCCGCCAAAAGCACAACCGCCGTTGTGATTTTGGGCGTTACAAAAATAAATTGAATTGAATTGAAATGTACAAAGCGCCCTTGTGTGCATGTTTTTATCCAAAACAAAATCGTCTGTATTTCTTCTAAAATAGGCCGAAGTACGTTTGTTTCTTTTGGTTCGAGTTGTTTTGACTTCCGCCCAAACCACAATGCCGCTCTGTGATTGGTTCCAGTCCCACCTGCGGCCCTAAATGCCATGTGAATGGATTAAACCACTGGTGCGGACTGCAAACGAATCAGGGGGAGCCTAACGAGATGGATTCTCAAGCTGGCTGGCAAGGTTAGCTAACTGTGTCATGGCTGTACATTTATCCATTTCCTGCCTCATTATTCTATGTAATCATGTTTTAGCTTCCCCATTAGCGTAGCTGGCATTAAGGATGTGCCCAAAACTCACCAGGATGAAATCAGCACTCAAATTCTGTAGACTCAGCCATACACTACCTCCACTAGAGTGATGTCATCTTTACCCACAATCCCTTTCACCCGTGTCCCTGTTAAAACCATCACTGTGGTTAAAAAGACGTCTCGCGACCTGCTACATTTTTCCCTGGAAATTTGATCTTCAGTTTAGGAGTCTGCACCTGACAGACAGAGCAGAGCCGGACCACACAGAAAGACCAAGGAAATCCAACCAAAATCTATTACAACAAACCACAGCCTGAAAAGTCCCTGTGAGAACGGCCAGAGCGCCAAACACTGGAGCAGCCTGCAGGTGAGCGGAGGAGATGTTTGATGGCAGAATTACAGAGGGCAAGGGCCTGAGAAATATCGAGTATAAATATCGTAATAAAGCTAACCACCACTAACTACCACTAACTACCACTCCAGTTATGTTTCTGACGAGGGAACAATTCTCTAATATGGTCTCAGCTCAGTGGCCCTTCTCCACCAAAATGTACTACTACTTTAATAAGACACAGTACTTATACTATGGTTGTGCATTTGTTGGGACTTTCCAGTTCTGACCCGTTTTTTGCTCTGTTTTGCTCACGAGTGTCTGGGGTTCGAAGTGGCCCTCTTTTAACCGGACGGTTGGTGGTTCATTTCCAGTTCCGTCTCGCGCATACCGCGGCTGTGTCCTTTGGCAAGACACGTCACCCTCTCTGCAAATGTGTGTGTGTAATGTGTGAAGCATAAAGCATATTGAGAACCATATTTTGTTTGTTCCTCCCTCATTTTGGCAGCGAACAGCATCAACTCTAGTTCTTTTACATTTAAAATATTACAAGTCATAATGTCAGCAGAAGTTCATAACATTCATGAATACCTTCTTAACAACTACAGATGAGCTTGCTTCTTCTTCTTCTTCTTCTTTCAGGGTTTAGGGGTTTCAAGAAGTGTAATTCAACAGCACTTTCACGTATTGATTACATGTACAAACCACATGCATTTGAATAAACAACTAGTTTAGTCCAGCACACACACATATTCTTGCACTTTCAAAAGCATTCTATAGTCATATACCACTTTACAAATCTGTTTCCTTTGACGTTTTCACTCGTTAAAATCAAACAGGAAATAGTGGCTAGACCTTAAAACACTTCACACTTCACTGCTGTGACACCTTTACACTTTATATGCTGGCTGCTAACTCCGTGTTTTTCAAAGTAAAGGATGAGATCAGCGCTGGGACAAACTTTGTACAGGTGTGGGCCGTAAGATTAATGTGTTGTGGATTTACTGTGGAGGAGGACTGACAAATGAATCAATATTTCATCCACGTAAAGTTTGCAAACTGGATAATTATCTTTGGAGTAGTATGACTCATTGAACATTTATGCACGCTCAAGACATTCAGGGAGTATTAGGAGGAGTAGTATTTAGTAGTAGTTAGTTGTAGCAGTCGTAGAGTCGGGTAGTATCGCTTACGTTTACTTATGAAATGTTACCTTTTGGAGTCGTTTCCGGGCACATTTACTGGCTGAGGTTGAACCAGAACATCTCATAATCCATGATCGTTTCATACAAAGCTGTTCCTTAGTAACCTGCAGGATAAATAACAGTTACATAACACAATTTGATACATTTTTGTAGTAAAATAAATATGTTTTGAGGGGAAATATTTTGATGATTTGTCTTACTTATTATTGCTGTTTAATGGTTTTATGATTTAGCTCTGATTTGATTTAGCCGGTTTATGGTTCAGGGCACACCTGGGCATTTGCGGTCCCACGGGCCGGATCAAGCCCTTGGCCTGTTTTAATCCGGCCCCCCACAAGATGTTAGTTTCTATTTTTTAACTGTCTTAGCTATGTAAAGTGTCTGCACTTGTGTCCTTAATAAAGATTACATGAAATGAATGAAATAATAGATTCAATAGCCTCTGTTTTACAGAAAAGTGCTTATAATTATAAGAATTTGTAACACCAATGATCACAGTCCGGCCCTCAGCCACTTCCCTGGATTCAAATATGGCCCTCGGAGGAAAAATAATTGCCCACCCCTGGTTTAGGGACTAGGGATCAAGTTGAGCACTTGTCAAACCTTCTAATTTGCTGTTTTGTGTTTGTGCAGCTTTTTGGAAAATGTTCTGTTTAAAAATGCTCTATAACAAAGTGGATTTTGATTTGGATCCTTTTCAGTCTCTACACTGGTATCGGTTAATATCGGGTATCGGCAAATACTTAAAACCAATGCATCAATATCAGTATTGTAACTGAATATGATGGTTTGGTGCATCTCTAAATACGTGTACTAAAACGTGTCCAGTAGTGAGCCTGTAGTTAAAAGCCGTTTCAGTAAAAGTGCTGTGTCCCTGAGCGGGTTCAGCTTCCTGTTGTATGCAACATTTTGAGGACTTTTTCCAATACAAAAGATACAATATTTATTTTAAATTCTTAATTGCTTGTGTAACAATCCTTCTTTCACATCATTATGAAACTCATGGATAGTTCTGGAAGCAATGTTATAGAAGAGTAGTTCCAAAGACATTCCCTTTAAGATTATAAGTATTTGTTTACTAGACTTTTGCACAGACCGTGTCCAGTCCTTCCCTTTGTAGTCCAGACTTCCTGCTGTTACTGACGTTGAACTGTAAAACTCAAACAAAAGTGCGGATGCCTTTTGTCCCTTTGAGCCACCGTAAAGTCATGGTCAAAGCCAGGATCATGGACCTCACAGGAGGGATTGGACGCTGTGAGCGCCAGAAGAATCGTCATTCTAGACGATTCTAAACATATTGCATTATTCACACAGCCACCAAAGTGTCTTACCTGCAGACCCTAAAAACACCAGACATTTTGGCATCGATCAATCAATACAGTCTGGTCTGTGTAGATTTGAAAGAGAGAGCGCGCTGCTGCAGTAGACGAGTTACTGCTGATCAAATGAGCCAAAACTGTAGCTAAATGTAAGAAAATCATGTAAGAAAAAGGTAAATAACAAACATGCAAAAGAGAAATCTAAAAACTCAAGTATCGATGCGGTACCAATACTCATTTTGGTGTTGATATATCAATATTTAGAATCCATTTGCGCGCTGAAGGGTGTGTCACGTCAACCTTAACGTCTTAAATCCGGTTGAAGTCATGTCCAAGTTCACACAGTCACACCTTTTGTACCAGGCCAGCTCATTTTAACTTCCTCCCCACCCCAGCTCTTTAAGACTAACCCCTGCATCCCCTTAACGACCTGCAATCAGTGAAGTTCATTTCCTGTTCTCAAGAGCAGACTTCCTGTTCCAGAGGATGTATGGCTAAAATCGCAAAATGCTCTCAATTCTTCTACTTCTACTACTTACTACTCTGCCACTTTTGCTACTACTATTTTATTAGAAGGGCAATAATGGGGTCGGCGCTTTTATGCTGCACAAAAACAGTTTTTATTGAAGCTAACTGAATTTCCGCACCTGCCTGCTTTGTTAGCACAGTACTGTACACTGGTGGGCTATAAGCAGCTAGCCCAAATTGTTTTTACTGAATGTAAACGTTGTTGCTACTCGCTAAAGGCATGTTTAACTGCTTGCGGTTGCAGTTTGGTACATGCAAACCTGACTTTTCTCACATAAAACTTCTCAAACTCCCTGTACGCTTCTATGACAACATGGAAAGTGCACATTACTTTAGCAGGAGTGTGTAGGGAGCTAAACGGTTGCCAATTTGAGCTAACAATATGCAACATTATGGCTTTGCCCGCAGAATCTTTTAAATACTGAGGCTCTTGTTACTCATGTTAGACCTATTTTTTCCCCTCAGTTTGTTTCTTCCTGGTTCAGTCTGAGATTTGCCCTAATTTAGACCAGGTTCTTAATTTAGGCTTTGATTCTGATGTTGACTTTCCGTAGTTAGTTAATTTATACATGGGTAATCCTGGATTAGTCCTGGTTTAGACATGATTTAGACCTTTTGTCAAGGTTTTGTAGCCCTTATTATAACCAGATTTAGTCCTGGTTTGGACTTGGATGTTGAATTTGTCACTTGTTTTTGTCTTAATTTCCTGTTTAGTTAAGATTGTGTTTTGTGTTGGTTCAGGCGCTAGTATAGACCTCATTTAGTCTGGGTTAAATCCTGTTTAGTCCTAATTCAGTTCTGATTTAATCATACTTTGAATTGAATTTATTTTAGTCCTTGGTGCAGTTAAATCTTACCTGATCTGTTTAGTCTTGTATTAGTCCAAGAGTTTAGATGTATTTTTGTAAATATTGTCTTGACTGAGTCAGCCCAATTTAGGCCTCATTTAGACGTGGTTTAGACGTGGTTTAGACGTGGTTTAGTCCTCTCACATCCACTCCAACACGTAGTAAAACCCAGACTTTTTAGACCTTATGTTAGTCTTACTGCTCTGTCCCTGTACGTCCTGCTGTCCCTGTAAACAGCCTGTAAAAAAATTGTCGTAAAATGCTAATAGCTTTGGTCAGCGTGACTTGAAATCCTTCAGAGCTGGTTAGGAGGACACGAGGACAGTGCTCAGGTGGTCTAAGTTCTATATTGGCTCACATACACTGTGCAGTCATGGAAAGGATTAGACCGAGCCCTATCGTTCAGAGGAAGTGTGTCATAAGCAAACGTAGGCTACTTACTCACCGTTTTGGGCTGTTTGGAGACGCAGGCAAAACGTGTCTGAGCACTCTACGTAACATAAAGGGTCTGCCACCTCGGGCTGGTCCAACGTGCCCTGGGCATCGATTCGTTGACTGAAAGGAGCTGGTAAAAGCTTTCAAATCTATGAAGTCACATCAAAATATTAAACTCATGGAGCATACGACTTCAGGAGGAACTAGGACAAAAGACATTGGGGAAATGGTTGGACTTTATGAACAGCGACAGCTCAATGATTCAGATGTGAAATGCACATTTACTTTATACTCATTGAGCCATCACTTGACCACTTTAAATGTGTTATGAATAAAAGTATCTCGATGATCTAACCAAATATCTGACTCAAACTTAACTTACAAGACCACAAGCTCACAGGATATCATGCAAAACAAATGTGTTTTATGGAAAAGTACTATTAAAAAAAAAAAAAAGAAAATAGAAATAGGTAGAATAAACTCCCCAGATACTTATACATACTTATAATCTCAGTAAAGATAGTCAACTAATAAAGATTTTGGTTGACTGCTTGGTTGGCCGATTTGGTTGACACCATCGACCAATTACGGCATTCGACTAAAGACCAACACCTCTGCCACCTGCTTGAGATGTTATTGCTTTGCCTGGAATGCCACACACAAGCAATGATTCACGTCAAGCCAAAGAATAAGTGCATCTATTTTTTTTATCTTGATTTGTGTAGATTAATAAATAAATTGATTAATTTGGCATTCATTTTAATTTATTATAAGTGCAATTTATTGTTTAATAGCGGGTCAGCGTAATCCCTCATTTGTCCAGAAGCGATCCAGGGAACATGTGACTTCCATCCAGCAGTCATTTTCAATCACATTGATGTATTTCAATATATTTTTACAATATTTGAATCTTTTTTGAGTTTTTTGAGTGGCAGATTTGTGCAAGTTTGTCGCTGCTTTCACCACGTTTACTTTACTCCTGGATTATTCAATGGCTTAACTTTACCTCTCTAAATTAATCCGACATTATGATCAAAACAGAACAATTACTGTTTCGATTTTTTCATCAGACTTGAGCCGTCCTGCACAATGGGAGGTAAGGTGTAAAAATAGCCTGCTTTGTTTATTGTAAGATTATGACAGCTTTAAACGGGCGTTGTTGAGTCCATTGGTGGTCCGGCACCAGGCTCTTTCAGATTTTCCATAACGTTTGTGAAGCTTAACTCACACCGTGGACAATACATGGGGTCATTTGGACGTCAAACTGAGCCACAAATCAGACTTACAATGTACGGAATGTCAGCTGAATATCTTTACCTCAATGTTGAAAAAAACATGCTTTATAGGTGCATTATAACTTTTGTTGACTTTTCTGAGCGTTTAGCCATATAATATTGTTACCTCATCACGTGGAGTTGTCGCTTCACTGACACTTGTTTCCTTCATTCTGTTTACGAGTCTTCTCTGCTCCTTCTCTGAGCCTCCTCTGCTTGACATTTCCCAGATTTGTGACATCAAAGGTGCATCTCGAAGTCTCCTCCTGTCCATAAATCACCTCCAGACACAAACCGCGTTCATTGTAATTCCATCTCTTGCCTGTAGATGTAGTGCTAACACCAAATCCTGACGAGGAAACGCCTGGCAGATGGAAAGTAAAGTGTGCTTTCAGTTAATACATTATTTTACGTTCTAAAACATGAGATGCCACAGTAAAGGTATACTCTAGTGCATGTTTAGAGGCCAAAAACGACACATATAAGGCAGACAGAATATGTGTCCTTTAATGCTTATCCTGGAATGTTCCACTGTATGGCATTACATCTTGCTTCTATTCAGTAATCAGTGCTTATTGTTATACCTTAAAAAAGTGAGCGGGATTGCTTCTCTTCAGATATGTTTGCATTTTGTAATTACAATGGGCCATGTGGGCAAAGTGTCTTGCCCATGGACACAACAGCCCTATTTGTGGAATGACTTGCAAATTCTCATTACAGTAGATACAGGTTTTGCCCCACGTAGTTTTACCCAGATGACTCCACTTTGAGACCGTGTTTAGTTCTGTTTAGACCTTGTTAAGCTCTGGTCCTAGTTCAGTCCTGCATGTTCCAGACCAAGTTTAGACCTATTTTAGTCCGGTTTTAGTCCTGTTTTACTGCTGCAGTGTTTTGATTTCGCAGTTGCAATATGCATTTTTCTATAATTTGTTAAAGAACGTAAGAAAACTATATTACAAATGTATAAACCTTTGTATTAAACCTTTGCTTGGCTGAAGCTGGACACTTGGTTTGACTTTCGGGGTCAGTGGTGATGGTGAGACGTAGAACAGATCATTGTGGTCCGACACGCGGCGAAGAACAATGACGCTGAATGATACTGCGCTTTATGTATATGGAGTTTGGAGATGGGAATGTGCCGTGGATGAGACTTTATTGGCTTTAAATCTACAATTATTCAAGTAATTGTACTCAACTAATATTTGTGAGTAATAAGTATAGAGTTGTAAAGGTCCACTGTGTGACTTTTCTGGTGTGCCTGTCTCCATGGAGATGTTATTGCTTTATTTGGAACAGTGTTGGGCAATTACTGTACTGAGATGACTTGTTTTGTACCTTCACTTGCTCTAGAACGTATGAAACAGTAAAAAAAGATAAACCAGCGACGTCATCTTTACCTGCATGTCATTTATATTTTACTTATGTTGCAATTCATCGAAAATTATTGTTTTTATTTCTAATTATATACCCTCGAAAGCCCGACAACTATTCGTTCGGAAAGTGCCGGGCCAGTCATTTTCAGCTCTGAATTGTACTGAAGTTAAAATGACAAAAAACGTAGAGGACCTTTCGGGATTTTCAGGGTTGGACCGAATTATTTGTATTTGTTTTTTCGTGAACATATCTGTAAATCTTCCGAAAGCTTCAGACTGTCAGTGGGCTGGTTCCACACCGTCCCGTAGATTAGAATATATACATGTATTGTCAAAGCAGAGCATATTTGTTGAGGATATTTCAGGGATGATAGTAGTCTAGAACCTTTAATGTCTGGTTGTAAACAAATCGGAGGCTTCAGAGTGATTTAAGTGGGAGTGAGACAGGAAGATTTCAACCAATCTCTGAACTGGCTTTATTATCCACCCATGGATTCCACACGAGTTTCCCAATCAGCGAGGAAGCACATGCTAACCCTAACACTAACGCAAATGCTAAGAGCCATTCAGAAGGTCAGAGTAATGGAGCTTTACTGTCAATCACGTCCAGTGTTTTGGTTTAGGCAGAACAAAGTGGAGCGGAAGGAGACGGTTTAAGAGAACGAGAGAGGGGTGAGAGCGGTAGAGAAAGGAGAGGGTGAGAGGGTGAGAGGGTGAGAGGAAAAGGGAAGAGAGAGAGAACAAGGAGTAGAGAGAGGGAGAGAAGGGAGAATGAGGGGTGGACAGGTAGAAGAGAGAAGAGGAGAAATATGGAGAGGAAGGAAGGGAGAGAGTGAGAGGAGGAGAGATGGGCACGTTAAAGAGAGAAAAAGGGGGAGGGAAAAGATAGAGAGGAAGTGTCAAGGGAAAGAAGGGGAGAGAGGGGAAAAGGAAGAGTACGGGACTGAAACAGGAGGGAGAAAAAGAGGGGGCACGAGGAGAAAGAGTGGGGAAGCAGTTAGCGAAAGATGGAGAGAAAGGGGGAAGCAAAGGGGGAAAAAAGAGCTCGCGAAGAAGAGACCGAGAAAAGTAGTGAAGGGGAGGAAATGGGAAGATGAAGGAGGAAGGAGAAGAAAGAAAGAGAAGACCGATGGGGAGAAAAATATGTATATACGGGAAAAGGGGGAGAGAGAAGGAAAAGGTTTGAAAGAAAAATGGAGGGGGAAAGAGAGAGAAGGAGAAGGGTACAAAGAACAAAAAAGGGGGGAGAGAGATCAGGGTGGAGGTATTCCAGTTGAATAAACAGTGAATGTACAAGTTCAGCAGATCCAGTCTTTGTTGTGTCTTGATCCCCCCCGCCCCCTCTACCCCCTCTCTCTCTCTCTCTCTCTCTCTCTCTCTCTCGCTCTCGCTCTCTCTCTCTCTCTCTCTCTCCACAGACAGAGGAAACAGAGGAAAATCCCAGTCTGACTGATGGCAACCCGGGGCAACCCTTTTCAGCAGTTTGACCCGCTTGTTTGACTTGCATTTAGCCGTAACTGTTTTCAAAATACATTTCAAAGAGACTACATTCGCCACATTTCACACGCCGAGCGAACTGGGTCTGAAACTAAGGAACCGTAATGCAGCGGAACAGTTTCTTCTTCCCCTCTGCCGTTGGACTCATAAACAACTATACTCACGGAGAGAGCCGAGCATGTAGCCCAGCGTCTGCCACAATGCACCATGAGAATTTTCCATTTAAATTTCAGGGCCTTGAGGTCAGCAGTTTGGAGTTTGCCAATTCAGTGAGTCACAGGCAGGGCTGGAAAAGTACGATGCAGATTCTTATGGGAAAATATCAAAAGATTTCCCCAAAGAATCATTACTTGGCATTGTTAAAGTAAATCTAATTGGAATTCCACATGTAAGAGCTACTATAGAAAGACAAAGCCTTGGTGAGCCCTGCTGGCATTGCAAGGAGGTTCAATCGGGTTAAATTCTCCGGGCATTTCCTCCTTGTGTTACAGTGGCAGAGTGGTTATCCTGTCTTCTACTCAGTAAGATCAAAACTGTTAGTTAAACTGCAGATGTTGTGGCTCCACTATTACAGTGTTATAATGGGCCTAAACTCAGCACTAAACCTGGGCTAGACCTAAAAGTCTGAAGCAATACAAGAACAGGACCAAACCAAGTCTAAAATCAGGACTAAATCGGGATCAAACCGGGACCGAAGACAACCTGAATCCTGCCTGTTATCAACCAGTGCTCAACTTCTTTTGGAATATGTAAAATAATAGTGTTTTAGTGAATATCATGAGCTTTGTTTGGATATTTTTTAATCTTAGTGAATATTATGAGTTTGTGGACACTATGGCTTGATAACGCATATGCAGGAAGCACGTTATATAAGTATTAATTATATTCACTCCCTTTTTAGAGACTTTTGTTAAAATTACAAACTTGTAAATGTGATGTAGATGTTCCCACAGGAAAATGGATTCGCTGCGTCACTTTCACAAACAAAGGACACAGTAGACACAGTTAAAGTATATACAGTATATGTGACTTTTTTCTGAAAATGTTTGAAAAATGATCCCTAATCAAGTGGTTGAAATAAAGCAATCATCATCAAAATAGCAGAATACGGTTTTTGTAGTATACAATTTTATACTTTTTATCATTATTGTCCCAGTAACACTTAAGCCTAAATATGGATGATTACTGTCTTATTGTATCTTGTTTTTATTGGAGCAACTGGATATTTCCCCCTTGTGGATCAGAAAAACAAAACATTCTACATCATGTGAGAGTGGGATACCAGCACATAATATATCTGAAAACTACTACCAAACGTACACAATCCAACATATTGCAGGCATCCATACACTTTCTATAGGACAGTAAATCTCCATGACAAATGCCTTCCTCTTCTCTGCCTGCTGCATAGATCAGCTTGGGTCCGCAGACTGTACATACACTATCGGACTGTTTCCGCTCTCTCCACGTATTATTCTAACTTCACTTTCAGTCGCTCAGCACAAAACCCAGCCGGTCTGATGTAGGCGGCTCCTGAGGGGAATCTGAATGTAGGAAATAACCCTGTTGACTTTGTATCCAACACATGAGACATAGAGTAAAAATGTGTACAGTAGAAATAGAAGAAAATATTAACTTACTGCAGTTTTTGTAGATGGTTGATTGAAAAGTAAAGCACCAGCCAAGCGGAATCAAATAACTTTGCCAATAGAGCTCCCCCTGCAGTTCTCTTGTGAAAATACACGGTCAGAGAACAGACGCAAAAGCTTTTTTTTTCTTGTTTTCTTTCTTTATCAAAATAAGATAAGATATTATCACATATAAAAACAAGTAACATCACCAAATATGAAAAGCAAGAGCCAGGGTTACTCCGGAGAATCGTCTTCGGGTCAATGTTTTCCTCCCAGAGACAGCAGGGGGCAACGACGACACTTCAAACGCCCCAAAAATACATATTGAACCATCACAAGGACTTACAAAGATGTTCAACACGGTAAAAAGAAATACTTAGTTCTCCTTTAAGGCTTAATATGTTGCTTGTCTTTCCAAAATACCACTTGTACTGGTTTTTGTTTACTTTGGTTGAACTTGTAGGAATCTCAATATGTCCGCCATGAACATGCTTATCCCAGGTGCTGACAGAAGCAGAGCGGAGCAGCGAGCGCATCTATAGAGTAAAAGATGTAAAATGAGGTTTAATGGAGCTATGCTGATAGACAAGGAGGAATCTGTGTTAGAAAACAGAAACGAGCATGTAGCACGTTAGCAAAACATGTGTAGAGACAAGAAAGGCATGAGGGGTTGGAGAGAGAAAGGCTGCAAGATTAGTGGCAGTGTAAATAGCTGCAATAGGCAAATACCAAAGATTTTAATTTGTTTAAATATGATGTCCTCTTTACAAAGAAACGTCCCTGTGTCTCCTAATTCTGTGTAAAAGCTTTAACCCTGTAGTTTAGACCTCTGCAAACTTTCAATCTTCTTACATTACATTACATTACATCAGTGCTCCTGTAAACTGTGATATATATGTGGTATATTCTGTATTTTTTACAATGCATTGGAAGAATGGGTAGATGTAAAAACAGCTCTATTTTGTCAATTTAAAAAATAGGGCGAGGGCATCCATGGGTTTCCGAGTTATTAGGACCATTGACTTTGCAATTAACAATTCAAAACAAAAT
Organism: Chaenogobius annularis; assembly: GCA_015082035.1. Lineage (NCBI taxonomy): Eukaryota > Metazoa > Chordata > Actinopteri > Gobiiformes > Gobiidae > Chaenogobius > Chaenogobius annularis. The sequence continues at coordinate 345,211 of BJKM01000103.1, forward strand.
ATGGTGAAAAGTCTTCAAAATATTGCACACAAACAGGAAGTTGAAACTCGACAGGAGCGGCTTTAGTTCAATCCAACACTGTAAATATTGTGTCTGGGTCAGAAAGTAACTCAAAACTTCAACTTTCCAAAATACTGTTTTTCTTTTTTAGATTCTGCAATGGCGCCCGGCTCTCACCCTGCTCTCTACAAACAATTCTGTGTCAGATGCCCTCCCCTCTGCTGCTCACTGGGTCAACGTGTGGTCAGAGTGGACAAAAGAAGCAGGAAGAGAGGGAAACCGAGGAGGAGGAGGAGGAAGAGGAGGAGGAGGAGGAGGTTGGGATTCCAGTGTCAGCAGCCTGCCCAGATGCACAGGGAAAATGGGTTAAAAAAAAAACCACATATTTGAATCTGAATGTTTACCTGATCTTTGAAAGCAAAGCAGAGGAAACAAATGAGTGAAAAACAAGGTCAGAGCCATGGAAAATTCTACTTTTGTTCTATAACTGCACATATATTCTGATACTGGTCAACTGCTCCTGACAGGCTTAACCCAGAGACGCTGAAGGATGAGTCAAACGCAAATGAGGACACATTTATGAGGAAACAGCAAAGGTACACTGTGTAACCTTTCTGGTGGAGGGTCCGTCACCTGCTTGTTGCCATTGTGATGTTATTGCTTGGCCTGGAAGGTTCCACAGGGCACATAACTTCTTCATCTTAGTCATCTGGACGCTGCAGAAATCAAGACGTTTCAACTTCCATCATCCAAGTCATCATTCATAATTAAAGAAGGAACGACCTGAGATACAACCTCCCAAAGTGATCTCCAGAGGTCTCTTGAGCTGTTTTCAAGTCCATACATCATAGCCAGACTCATTTTGAGACTTTCTACCGTCAAATTGTGTTCATTACAACCGCATAGGTGCACAATGGCATGTTTATGGTGGGAGATCTGCCACCTTCTTGTCTGCATGGAGATATTGCTTAGCCGATGTTCCAGCATGGCATTAAACATGTATATATTGTTTTATCGTCACCTGATTGTCTCCATGTAGAAAGTGTAATTCCATAGTGTGGAACATTCTAAGCAAAGCACATAGCAGGCGTTTGAGGCGACTGTGGCCACGTGCCTGACTCTGCCCTGGCTCGTTCTGCGGGTCAGGACCTGTCTGAGTTTGGATTTGTGCTCCAGCCAAGCCAAGACACGTCAAAACAGGTCAAAATAGGCCTCCAGAAATCCAATATGTCCGCCCTCAGGACAGGAAGTGAACATCTGCATTATGTCCACAGTTTGTAATGCAAAAGAATACTTACATGCGGGAGCAGTGCCGCGTTCATATGTTGGGCAGTTCAGGTTTGTAGGAGAAATATCCAAATTTCTCCCTCATTGGTAGTTGCTTGATTGTGGATCCTTTGATCAGTTGTTTTGTCTGGCATGGGGTTAACAGCGTGCTAACCACATGCTAAATAATCATCCCTGCAGGCCATTGACCTACATTACACCGCAGTGTGTGGCTCGTTTCTCATATTGATTGTTTTGGATCCTGGTTCAGTGTGTCAGTGGGGCAAAGGGCACAGGGCACGGGATACATTTCCTGTTCTCGATCTGTCACTATCATCTGTCAAAATTCTAAAATAGTTTTGTAATCAGAGTTTGGGGTAACGCGTAAGCTGGTACTGGTTAGAGTACTCAAATGACTTTTTTATAGTAACAGGGAATGTAATGCATTCGTTTTGTGCACCCATGTAATCTAGTACTTCTCAAGTTACTTTTTCAAATCAGTAACGCGTTAGTTTTGGTTGGGTCTCATCTCCTCACGCAATCCCAGAGCCGGGTTTGTTTCACAGCCGCAAAGAGAGAGAGGGCCGCGGCACCAAACACTTGGTGTGTTGTGAGCATGTGCAGTGTGCGACTGGTGAGTCTTGTCCTCACGCCAAAGAGAAATAAACTTTCAGAAGCACGTTTTGAAAGCTCCTTCTCCTTCATTATAATCACAATTTTGTGCTAAAACAAGCGCGTTCTGTTGTTGTGCATCGGTTTTCTTGCTAATCCACTAATTCTGTTTCAGCAATATTTTTCATTGCTTGAGGACAGGCCTATACATGCTTATTGTATGGTATTGTATTGTGGTAGTCTGTCAACTTTTTAGTCTGTGTAGAGTTTATTTTGCCATGACGTCGGCAGCCCTGTGTTAACAACTGGAAGGAGGATTAGTTGGAATGGCGGCGCTCAGACTGGTTTCTGGAATAAGGTGAATACAAGCGATCACTGATATTGAAGGTAGAAAATGAGTGCAGCAGGCAAGAGCGAGGTCTGTTTGGGATGTTATCTTCATTTTATGGACCAAATTTCTGTTAATTTTGTTTTGTATGATAAAGCCTGTCACCTACACTTTGTCTTTGGAACTGTGCCAAAAAAGATAGAAAGAAAAATTTAAAAGTGAGCAGATAAAAAGGCCTCTTATGACTCCAATATTGAACGCACCCCGGTCTGTCGCCAAAGTCATGGCAATTATTATTGTAAGCAAACCAACAACAGGCTTTAACATCTGACCGTGGAAATGTGAGGACATTTTCTGTCTAAAAGCAGTCAGACTCGGACATGACCGGCTAGTTTTGTGTGAAGTGGGGCAGAGACTGTGGATTCTCTTCCACTGACACAGAAGTGAATTTGAGTGTTAAAACTTCCCTGAAACTGTCTAAAACTTTTTACCAAGCCCCCGATGTCTTTGTCCACAACCACAATCGAGAATGTAAGATAGTGACCTCAAATCTGATCATTTTCCTGTTTATTAGCTCCACTGGTGGCATTGCTCCATTCGCAGTGTTGTTTTCTGCCTACCGGCCGGCTACCACTGTCCCTCGTATACAATTGTGTTAATTAAGCAAGAGTACTCTAACGCGTTACTTTATAACAAAGTAGCCAGTAACTTAATTCGCTATTTTTACAGGGCAGAAAATAATTACATTTAAAAAGTAATGCTACCCAACACTGTTTGTAGGTGATATGCATCAATGTAGTCTTTATAGTCATTTCTGCCAATTTCAAAAGTTTTATATTGTGTGTGTTTACTTTAAAGTAATGCTCTTTGAACAGTGTTGTTGATCATTTAAGTAATTTTCCTTTAGAAAAAAAATACAATTCTGTGTCTGACTGTATTTATTGATTATACAATGTCTTTATTTTGTTCAAACATGCACTTTGAAGAAAAAAAAAGGTTTATTTGTAACTAAACTTGAGTTACATACATAATAGATTGTTACACCAATTATTTGTTGAATATTTACATATTGTTTTACTGTTTATTTTGTTCAAATATGATTGCATATATATATATATATATATATATATATATATATATATATATATATATATATATATTATATTTGTAAATAAACTGATGTTTAAAGGGCAAATACTTACATGAGTATCCTAATATTAATCATAATAACAATGTTATTGTATTTTCACAACCCCATTTAAAGCGTTAAAGGCGTTATTATTTTCATAAATGTTTAGACCCCCCTAGACCACTTCGAGTTTTTCCCCCCTGTTCAGTGCATGTTTTTTAGCATGAACCCTATTTGTTTTCTATGTTATCCATTCATCTCTTTCATGTTTTTGTAGTTCCTGTGTTTGTATATTGTGTTTGATCAGAGAGTTTAAAGCCAATCGAAAATGATTAATGGTAAATCAATGCAATTAACAATGGCAAAAATAAACAAATGGGAAAGAGAAGGCTTTTTTCTTTTGACTGTTGAAGAATGGGAAAATATATGTACATCCAAGTGGAGAACCACAGAACCACATGTTTGGAGGGAATTATTTTGGAAAAGTGTGACATGTTTTTTTCGTAACACCATGTCAAACTAACTGTTGGAGAAGCTGTGGATACTGGGAAGCAAGCCATTTCCATGTGTTTTGGGACTGTCCTGTTGCTCAGATGTATTGGACCGAAATCAACAAAGAGCTGCGGACTATTTTTCACATTGCCATTCCATTTGATTTCAGAAATAAACATTTGGGATCAATGTCAATGGATATATTTCACTCTCTGGTCATGTTCTGTTCTTTTCTTGTGTAAAAAATAATTATATATACATATTATATATATATATATATATATATATATATATATATATATATATATATATATATATATATACCATGTTATAACAGTGTTCCTTCATCATTAACCTACTCAAAGTTGTATTCTGATTAATTCTTGCTTGTTTGAGTAATCCTATGTTGTTCTGCATCGAGGCTTTAGTGCTCAGAAAAGTCCTGTTTTCACCTACCCCCTATGTCCATTCACTTTTCTGTCATACAAAAAACGAAATGTCATGGCGATGACTTGCATGTGTTCTTTCATATTACTCACTGTATATTCTCTGCTGGGCTGGGCCGCTCCTTTGGCACAGCCAGTCCCATTCTTACATTATTTCCTCTGCACTCATGCTCATTGCGTTCTCTCCCATGTGTTTGTATGTAGGGCGTGTTGCACATGACCGATGGGTGCAGACAGGCCGGAACTCAACCAGGAACATCATTTTCAACTTTAACCATAGAGAGAGGGTATCTATGGGCAGAGGGCGGGGGGGAAATAGTAGTCGTAGCAGTTGTTGCAGCAGTAGTGAAAGTTGTAGCAGAAATAGAAGGTACTTGTAGTTAATGAGTACTTTTAGCTTTATTTCAACATCCACACTGTTGTGTTGTGTGTTACAAGATCTTGTGAGTAATTCTTTTCATGTGTTCATTGTGATTTTAAATGTCCATATTACATTATTATAATCATCCAATGGTGTCATAGATTATAACTTTACTGCAGACAAAAGTATATGTCTTGTTTATTTATGATATGAAATATTTATTTGTATTTTCTTTATGCTTTAAAACTAGTTTAGGCGCTTACTTAAATGTGACCTAATCCTAATCCTTATGAAAGTAAAAGGACAGTGTACAGCCCTGTCTTTGTCTTATATGAGCCTGATTGACAAAGACGAATGATATGTTTTGGCTCTCATTTCTCCACTGGACAGCTTCTGAGAAAATGTCCTGCAGAGCCTCTGTGTTTGAGTTCTGAGAAGTCACTACGTGGAGCAGATCGCCCACTCTCTGCGCCCAAATGTGGCGATGAGATGGTTTTATGGCTCATTATTAGCTGCAGTATTTGGAGATGCAAAAAGTTATTTGGAATTGAGCCTAAGCAGAGAACAATCTAGATTGTAGCAGTGTTTCTCATTTTGTGGTACATGGGCTGCTTCAGGTGGTTAGAGTTAGGCAAGACCCTCTGCAGTTTGTTTAAATGTGTAACATAACCTTTGGGTTGGTCGTTTATGCTGTAGTCTCATTATAGCCTTGACCAGTTTTGACCTGGAATCAGTGATAATTTAGTTGATTTAAAAATGTTTAGTAAAATTGTTTGTCAATGCCATATTTTTGCTGACTGAATAAATAGTTACCATAATGGCATTTTTGGTGATTAAAAGTAGATGATTTGATTTACTAAATGTACTGATATTTTTGTCCAACTAAACTAGAACTAAACTTAACATAAATGAATGAACCAAATGAGTGGAGACTAGATCCAAGCTCCTCACTTCCCGAGCCTCATACAAGACCTTAAACAAACGTCCAAGAACACGTCTGTTTGCGTCCCAGGAAGCAACATTATTCTATTTATCATAGATTTAGAATTATTTTCAAAATGAACAGCTGTACAGCACTTTGGGCTTTTAAAGTTGTAAGTGTGCTTTAGAAATAAACATTGATATTGATATTGATCAGAAGGTGTACTGAGCATTTTTCAAATATGATCTCCAGAAATGCTTCTCTCGAGAATTCTACATCGAAGATGATTTTAAGCTCAAAAAGTTGACTAACATTCAAGTTTCTCCTCTTTAACTTGAATGTTCAAACTTTCTTGTCTACTTAAACATCTTTCTAATACCCCAGGCATCTTTCCACTGTGAGATGTTAATCCTTTCACCACACAACAGCTGATGGCGTTTCTGATGCCATTTTACAAAGGAAAGATTCACATCGTTTTTGTCGTGTTGTTAATGTTAATGCTGAAGGATTTCTACAGTGTTCAATGTCTTTCACCGTAAAACAGCTGCGCTCGTCAAGTAGCAAAGAAAAAACGTGCAAACGCTTGAAATGAAGTGGACGATGGCAACATTAGGAATGCTAATGCTGTTTACAGTCATATTTGTTCTTGTAACATACTTTTTACGTCAAACTAAACACTCCAAAAGAGCGACACTAAACCAGGATTAACCCAAGCAAAACCTTTTCATAGTTCCTGACAGTGGGTCACCTGACCACCCTTTCCATATTTTGAGTCTGTTTGACATGAAACATTCACAGTCTTTCACACTCGGCTCTCATAGCGTCTCACATGGACTCATTTGTTTAGCCTTTGCTTTGGTGATAGTAAGTGATATTAGTGTTAAAGAATATGATTGACTGCTGTCGGAACGACCTGTGAGGTTATACAAAAATAACACGCTCCAGTTAGCATAAAGAAAAACCCAGAGATAAAGTAAATATAATCTGAGGGGATGAATTCAATAGAGCCCATGAAAGGACTACACTAAGCTTTGTTTGTCAAGAGTTAAACTGTGGAACAGTTGCAGTTGGTTTTAGGATAAGGCATTAGGACGCTTGAGGTTCTGTCTACACCTGTTTTTCTTTTTTATAGACGCCTCCAGGCAACTGCTGCTGTGATTTTGGGCATTACAAGAATTCATTGAATTGATTCACTTGAATGGGAAAGATGTCTTTTATAAACTTTGATTTCTTTCTGCTGTTGTCAAACTTTGCCCAATTAGAATTTTCCCGATCATTTTAAACAACAGAAACACCAGATTGATAATGTGTATAACTGGCTTCCGCACAGACTCAGCAGTTTAATCCCAAACGCTTTCTCATTCAACCAAAAATTTGTTTCGTCCTACTTCAGACATAGATCCGCGTATTTTATTTATTTTTCTGTAGGTACTTTAACCATTCCAGCAGTGTTTTGCTCCCCCTCAGCTCCGTTCTCCCCACGGCCTGAAGCACAGACCCACAGAACAGATTCCAGTGATGATTAGATCTTCATGGAGGGCGCTTTAAACTGTAATGAGGTTTAATAGGAGCTGTAATGGCGCAGAGAGCGTCCCCTGGGCCGATACCATCTGAGCCCTGTCTGTGAAGTCCACCGCTGCTGCATGGGTTGGATGCAAGAGTTAAGAATGGAGACTCCAAAAGATGTATATGACCAAATTTGGAGTTTGAGTTTAAAAAGGCACAATTTTCAGTTTTTGGTGCAAATATAACCAATGCCAATATAAATACACGTTTTAGTTAGCATTTGTGTACATTTGTAAGCTTGATTAGACAGGACACTAATGTTAAAGGACCCGTATAGTCCTGGTTTAGTTGCTAAGAAGTAACGCCTTTGTCACGCCCCTTGGTTGTCTTAAAGTGTTGCCCGGTTCAAAATAAACAGGGACTTTGTGTTGTCTACAAATTCTTTGCAGTTTTTCTGACAGTCCCGAGACATAAGGGATAGAGACACCCCTTCTTCTTGGTTCTGTTTCCCTTTTGTCCCTTTTGTCCTGCTTTTGGTTCTCTTCACTTCGTTCAGAGCCCAAGTCGGGTACCCACAGGCTGAGAGAGCATTCCGGACGTGTTTATCCTCTTTCCTCTTGCCCTCTGAGCTGGTGGGCACCGCTTGTGCTCTGTGTTGTAGTGTTCTGATCACTCCCAGCTTATGCTGTAGTGGGTGGTTAGAGCCAAAGAGCAGGTACTGATCCGTGTGTGTGGGTTTCCTATATACTTCTGTCTGGAGCTTCCCGTCTTCTCCTCTGATAGTGGAACAATCAAGAAAGACCAAGTGGTTCTCCTTTGCATCTTCTCTTGTAAACCTGATATTCAGGTCCACTGCATTGATGTGCTCTGAGAAAGCTTCCAGCTCTTGTTTCTTGATGGTCACAAATGTGTCATCCACGTAAAAGTACCAAAGACTTGCAATGCAATGCAGCAGTCCTGATTTAACCTTTATTTAAGATTTATTCTGGATTTTGTCCATGTTTAGTTTTGATTTGATACCATTTTCATTTTGGTTGTTTGAATCCGGTCTAATCCTGCTCCAGTCTCGGTTTGGACATGATGCAGTCCGTCTCGTTCATTACTGGTTTAATGCTAGTTTTGACCTGATTTAGACCTGATTAACTCCTGGTTTATTTCAGCTTTTTCATGGTTCCGTTTAGCCCGTGTTTAGTACTATCTTAGCCTTTGTTTATTCTGGGTTCAGTCCTGATTGTCTCGCCCTTACCCTACCCCTGTCCCCTCACATCTGGATAATCTTTTGTCTATTCCACAACATTTGCTGAGTTCGTGTTTTCCTCTCTTCTCTTCTTTCCCCCGCTCGTACAGTCCCAACGATTGCAGACAGTTCAGCGGTTTTTCAATGACTCAGCCTCGTTTGAAGATGAAACACGCTGAAATTACTCACACGGGTTGTTGAAAAAGTGATTTATGTCGGTTTAGAATTGGAAATGCCTCAGTCTTTCGGGTCAGGAACATGCAAAGTGGATTTTTGAGTACTGGAAGCTATTGCTGTTGACCTTGTTCGAGCATGAGTCGAACTTAATTGCTGGTTTATGGACAACAACAAACCTAAATATAGTCCGTTATAGTGAACAAGTGCTGTGTAAAATGTTGTTCCCAGAAGGTTAAAAAGAATACTAGGTTTTTGTGTCGAAAGTGTATGTGAAAAACGACTTTACTGAACTGTAGAAAAAGATTCAGTTGTAGTCATCTGGACTCAGTTTTAGAAAATACAAAACGTTTCGACTCTCATCCAAGAGTCATTCTCGATCTGTGAAACAAGTCTGAGACCTCCGGTTTGTGCATGAACAGGAACCTTAACTTCCCTATGACAATGTCACCCCAGTGGCCTCCACAGTTAACCCTCCTCTCGTTTTCTTTACTCTCTTTTTTTACCAAAACCTTTGCTCTGTTTTTCATCACCTTTGTAATGGCTGATGCGCCGTACTGTCTGGATCACAGTCGCTCCCGCCCAGATGCCCCCAACACGCCTCTGTGCATTCCACACACTTATAACGCATTCTTCCATCATTTGTTTGGATTTAAACTCATTATGATGTTTAATTTGTCTAGTTTGTTGACCTAAAACCTTTATCTGTTTGTTAAATAAATATAGATTAAACAAAATGTATAATGATTGTGTATTTATGGATTGCCAAAACCAAAAGGGAACTTGTAGAGGAAGAATACAGTTGTTATTATTGATTGTATATTCAATTACACCATACTTTTTTTTTTTTAATTAAATTGACCAATATGTTTTTTTACCCAATTCCATCATAATATTTGTAAATGTGGATTCTCTAATTATCCAAAGCACTTCCTCTTGTTTGAGCAACACTTTAGCATTAGCTCGTTGTAAGCACATTCACCTGTTGTCTGTCATGTGTCGACCTTTAACCCTGGATGTTTAGTCTGTCTCAAAGTGTGATTTCTTTGGCTGTCTTTGGACCCTTTGGCAAATTCACTCAAGCTCTCTGAGTTGGATGGTGGGTTTTTTAAGTTTGGAGAAATTGCAGGAGCAGTAAACTTTGCCTTTCTGTTTTTGCTGGGATTAGGATCCATATTAAGTTACAAGAGATAAAAAAAGACCACTACAAAACAAGTTTGATTCTTTTGCTGTTTCTTTAGTATTTATTTGAACTTTAAAAATCAAAAAGTCTTGGCATTACATACTATTTCCTTGCACTTACAAGAGCTGTAGCGATTGAATAATAACACGTCAATAACATGAGCCCCCCCTGGTCCCACTTATTTAGAGAATGTCCCACTATTTACATATAGTGTATATAGTTACATACATACATACTGTGTGTGTATATATATAAATGCATACATACATACATACATACATACATAAATGCCAGATAAATAAATTGATATTGATATTGATCAGAAGGTGTACTAAGCATTTTTCAAATATGAATAAAATAAAACAAAACTCCAGAAATGCTTCTCTCGAGAAATCTACATTCGAACATGATTTTAAACTCAAAAAGTTGACTAACATTCAAGTTTCTCTTGAACTTCAAACTTTCTTGTCTACTTAAACATCTTTCTAATACCCCAGGCATCTTTCCACTGGAAAATGTTAATCCATTCACCACACAACAGCTGATGGCGTTTCTGATGCCTTTTTACAAAGGAAAGATTCACATAATAAGTTGTGATTCATCGTAGAAAAAGTTTCAGAAGTAGTAGTACATTTCCATCCAACCATTTCCATTTGCTCCATCAGCATATTTATGTAGTGCACCTTTAAACAGACTGTGGCAGCTCTGCAGAACGAAAACCACTAATGATGTCCATTTTATTTTATTTATACAGGGAAAACCCAATGAGAATGTGTACCCTGTTAAAACACAGCACAACATAAACAACAAACACAGGATACTAAACAAATAAAACATTCAATAAAATGTACCAATACAGAAAAACACATTTATACATACAATATGAGATAAAATTATATAAAACAAGCGCGTCGGCACTGCAGGTGGTCCTGGACCAGTGCTTTAAAATCATTAAAAGGCATAAAATGATTTAATTTAAAAAGTCTCTGTGTTTTGTTCCAGAGGAGGGAGCAAAGGTGCTGAAAGCCTTTTTTCCTGTCTCTGTGTTAAAACGATGGGTCTGTAAGATAAAAATGTCCTGAACCTGATCTGATGTGCAATAAACTTGATAAATAATCAGGCAAAATGCTAACTAGAGCCTTAGACACAAACAAAAGGCAGTGCTGTTCTCTTCGTGCATCCAATGATTGCCATTCTACTTTAGAATATGTTTCACAGTGGTGCCTTCTGTATCCTTCTCCTGTAATGAACCTTAGAGCTGAGTGAAAAACCGAGCTCTGCTTCTGTGGTAGAGTTCTGGTCAAATCAACTGCAGCGACGCGATCACAGACTTTGTTTATTCTGCATAATTAGCCGTGCGCTCCAAGGATGAGTGTCTTTTTACAAGTCTCACAGTTTCCAGCCACACACCGAGGCCAAGTATCAGATTGGAACAAAAAACTCTGTAGATTGTTTCATAGAGCCATTTACGATAATTTTGCCTAATTTGTGAAAGTGTCTCCTTTTTTATGTTTTTTGTGTCAGCGGCATAAAGTAGCTTCAATGTTTATCCTCATATTTTCGGTATCCTATGTCATACTGCGTGAGGAGAGATCAGCAGACAAAGATATGACTAGTACAGAAAAGTCATCCTCCTGCATATTAGCGTCATCTAATAGGAGCCTCATTTTCACCAGCACACAGCCACTTAAGAGCCCCAGAGGTCAAAGGTCACCCAGGTTAAGTATATGGCCCAGTTGTATTATTTGAGGATGGTTCACATTTTTGGACCTCTCTGTCTTCCATCAGAGAAATCTAGGCCAAATTCTAAATTGAGAGTTGTTTTGTTGACACGGATCAGATGGGAACAAAACTCATTTCCTGTTTTGGAACGGCACCATAGTAACAATCAAACGGTCAAAGATCAGCAGCTGAAAACAATGAAACAATCCATTTACGGTATTTGTCATAATAGCAATGGCCACATCAAGAAGGTTCCAAGTTCAATTCCCAGACAATTTGGTGTCGTTGTGTTTCCTCCCTGTGACTGCGTGCACGGGCTTCCTCCGTCAACATAGAACATGCACAGAAAACCAATCCTCCAGCTCGGTCCTGACCAGGATCTGATGCTCTGTCTGATGCGATGAAGTCCACAGCAAAAGTTTTTGACCATGTTATGAAATTGTTCCCTCATCAAAATCCTACCTGGAGTCGCATTTAGCCTAAAATAAATTGGGAAACACCAAAGTGACGTGACAACTTTTTTTCTAAAACATGACATGCCAAAGCAAAGGTGCTCAAAAGCATGTTTAAAGGGCCGTAACAATACAAATAATGTATAATATTTGTGCTGTAAAATACGCAGAATACACCAGGAAACAAGAGGGGAAAAGTTGTGTGCAAAAAATGACTAAGGCGTTATTAATCCACATATCCTTTTTTCCTATTAGTTGTCAGAGCTTTTTCCTGGTCCTTCCCAATCTTAAAACCCATCCATTCTTCCCCATATCAATCCATTGCAATGGCTGTACCCCGTTATTAAACTATTTATCATGTTTATGTCTAAAGCCGGAATAGCTCGGAAGAAATTGAAAAATGCCTTCCCAGAGGCTCTTTCCATTCTACAACTAAATACCTTCTCTCAATTATAACTCATGACTTAGCCCATGTGTAGCTCATTAGAAAACAACCTCCCAATACCTATCTGTCTTTATCTACAGCCCCCCTGACGTGAGCAAGACAGGGCAGGGATTAAAGGGCAAGTCTATGCACTGCTCTTTGAAGAAATCACTTACAACAATATGTGAGTGGCAGTCGATGTCCTGCAGAGTTGAAACAGAATGTTCTATGAAAAAACGTCGGTCATGTGATGACTTAGTTACCCGTAGGTTTAGGAAGTTAAATGACACATACAGTATTGGGCATTGTTTTTATGGTATGGGCTTTAAACATGCTCTTGAGAACCTTAACTTTGGCATCTCATGTTTTAAAACTTAAAATAATGTACGTATTGAAAACCACACATCAGAGTCGGTGTTACTGGCAGCAGAGGGGGAAATAAACCAAAAATAAATAAAAAATACCATTGTAATGAACGCGATTTGATAGCAGAAATGCAAAGAAGATTTATGGACTTAACAACAGCTCTGTATTTCTAGTACCTCAAACAAATGACAAATCTGGGAAATTTGAGATTTTCTGCACTATAAGGCGCACTGGATTATAAAGCACACTGTCAATGAATGGTCTATTTTTGAACTTTTATCATATATAAGGCGCACCGGACTATAAGGCGCATTAAGCTAAACAAAACAGTCCCAACCTTGTTCAATGGAAACACGTTCTGACACAGTCTGATACGCTAAATCAAACGTTGGCGTATTCACAGTAACTCAAAATTGTTCAGTCAACACTATAACACGTAAAATAAAATATAATACACCCACTTTTTCAGTTTATTCCTCGTCCACAAATCCTTCAAATTCCTTATACACACACTGTAATATTATGGTGACGCACAGTATCACTCCGCGACGCTCCTGGCTACGGTAACCGTAATGCTGCAAGCGGTGCGGCTTTGTAGTTTACCAAAGTCGTGATAAAACATTTTGACGGATTATTGAGCGCTGTGTACCACATAAAATCGATTCGAGGTCAGTAAGCACAACCAGAATTAATCCATATATAAGGCGCTCTGGGTTATAAGGCGCACTGTCATTTTTTGAGAAAAATAAAGATTTTTAAGTGCGCCTTATAGTGCGGAAAATACGGTAAGTGTTTTTGTGAGGCTCAGAAAAGGAGCAGAGAAGGATGGGCCGAGGAGCAGACAGCACAACATTGACATTTTTTTTGTAGTAGTCAAAACCTCTCTGCACATCATTAGCTTAAAACTACTCCTACGTGTTCTTGTTTTTAACTTTAATGTCGGTCCAAAATATACACGGACTGATTGCTGGCCCGTGAAGAATGGTTTTAAATGCTAAACGTGCAGTGCGGTAGGTCAGGGCTGGATGTGGTGAAGTGCTTCGTGAGAGCGCGTTAGCGTAGCGTCGTCAGCTGTCAGTCTGTCAACATTTTTTTTAAAACTACATTTTTCTCCACGCTGTCCAACTTTTAACTAACTTCGTGCACTCAGTTTTTTGGAAACTTTTCATAACTTTGTAGTAAAAGCAGGATTTTGTAATGAGCCAAATGGCAATTGTTTATAATTCTATGGATTGTATAAAGTTGGGAGATTTTTATAGCTTGAAAAAAGTAGGTGAGTAATCAGAGAGTCCTCACCATGCTTTCCACAACAAGAGCCTTCCCAGCGTTAGACAGAATGGTGAAAGTGGATACAGGCTCACACGCCGTTATTGTACGGAGGACTTTCAGGGAGCTGTGTTCTGAGATCTCACTTTACCTCAAACATAAACCCTGCACCGCTGGAGCACGTTACCCTGACATCTGATGAGTACATTACCAAAAAAAAAAAGTGAAATAAAAAGAGAAATCCAAACAAATGATGTCTAGTTGTAGTCAGAAGAAAGTGACTTTAGTCCACCAAATCTGCAGAACATTTTTGAGCCATGAAACTTGAAAGCAATTTTGTGTTCAAACATTAACCAAACCAAAAAGTAAATAAATTATATGCAAGTTTTTAAACACAAGATAATTGTGTTTAATTAGTTGCATATTATGAACTTTTAAATAATTTGTTTTATATATGGAATGACTTCCAATGACCTCTTCCATTTCAAAGGTCAACCACCAGACTTTTTCTTAACAATCACTAGTAACTATAGTCAAAAGACAATTCTGAATTCTGTGTTGAAGTCTGAAGCAAAACTAAACTAATGTAGCTCTAACAGGTCTAGAACCGGAACAAATCAGAACTAAATCAGGACTACACCACTAGGTGTGAAGGTTTAAAAGGGTTTAAACCGGGGCTGGATCAGAATATCTGACCAATGACAGTATAAGATCAGGAAAACCAACATTATAGACTTTTAACTCATCGACATGTATTTACTATGCTGTACAAGCACTAAACTTGGTCTGAAGCAGGACTAAACCATGACTAAATCTGCACATCAGACTTACTGTATGTGTTTGACAGTGTATCTCTCCAGGACAGGGTTCTTTGGGGCTTACCAGCTGCTGTTGTTTGGGCTGGGCAGGATCCAGGACCACATTCCTGACAGATCCCATTTCAAACCCTCGTTTTGTGGTAAAATTCCCACTGATCCCTCCTTTCTCTGTGATCAGGGAGCAGGCATGTCCAAGGAATTCAGGCTAAGTAAGCGCCACAAAACAGCAAGAGCAGTTTCAGGTTTGGAGATTCTAATGGAAAGGCTGTCACGATTGGTCTGAACTTTGGAAACCTATTACGTATTATTAAAGAAAATCTTACAAATGCATTAAATGTACAATACATTTCCAAGTACACCCTTAATTTGATATAGCAGTAGCAATAGCCTCAAATGAATGTTTAATTTGTGTTGTTGGTGATACAATGGGTCCCTCGGTTATCCAGCTGGGGTCCAAAGCAAAAGAACATGTTATTCTGTCATCTGGACAAAGAGTTAATATGTTTCACCACTCATCCAAGTAGCTTCTTCAGTTCCAGAGGAACAAGGTGATTTATATGGCATTTAAAAATCAGATGATAATCAGATAACCCAATCATTAGGGTTAGGGTCATCTGTAATATGGTGTGTGAAATCTTAACACCCAATACACCCAATACACCTGACATGTGTCAGTTCATCAATTTGTTTTTAGAGTAACTGTTGTAAACAATTAATTTTAAAATAACTTTTTCTTATTCAATGTATGCAATCTTTAAACTGTTATCTTTCATTTTTATCTTTGTCACATTAGTTTGCTGTTTTTGCATAATACTCAAAACCTCTGCAATTCAAAAGAAATCAGATTACTCACATCAGATGTAACTGTTTACTGTACAGGACATTTTGATAATCTGATAACTCCAATAATGATCAGATTTTTGTCAAATTGGCCACAAACTGCATCACTATATGTGAGTTTAATTGAGAAAAAAACAAGTCATATTCACAGGCCTTTCGCTATCCACAATTTATCAATCAATAGAAACATGAAAACAACAGTAAAAGTTCCTTCGGTGAGGCAACAAAACGCCTGACTCAAGGCAGAGGGCCTTCGATTATTTCTTATTTACAATCCGGCTTAGCAAAATGTAAAGGTAAGACCATAAACTTTTATTTATTTTGGCTTGAAATAGGCTGGAATTTGACTCAGTTGGAATTAATATTGATTAAATCAAATATGTCACATGTTTGTGTAAAGAATGCTGAAATGAGATATAAAGCACAACTCATTGTCTGATGTCAATCAGATTATGTCTAGGGTGCTCTTTTGGGTTCTTTCGCATTGGTAAATCTGACTCTGAAGAGAGTCACTCGGCATGAACCTCACTGCACATCACTGTGGACTAAGACTCTGTCCTCCTTCTGTGAGCAACAAACTGAGATCAGAGGCGCCATGACCTGATCACACTTTATGTGCCCAGAATTCATCTGGTCCCGTCTGGGATGTCTGCGATGTCCAGGACACCTTTGTCTCATAATTTATTACCCTGCTCAAAATTCCTGCCCTGAGAGCGCCTAACTCCTCCTTCCTGATTCTGACCAGTCCTCGTTAGGATAAGTCGGTGTAATCCCTCATTCGTCCAGGAGTGTTCCATTGTAGAAAAAGATTCAGTTGTAGTCATCTGGACTCTGTTTTAGAAAAAACAAAACGTTTCAACTCTCATCCAAGAGTCATTCTCAATCAGAGAAACAAGTCTGAGAACTCTTGTTTAAATCCTACTCTGTGAGAGCCCTGCCCACAGGGCGGGACCTCCTGATAATGGCCCATTGAAACTGGGATGGGCCTATTGTTCTATTGTTCCCTGCCTCGCCTTGAGTGCCTATTTAGCATCCGAATGCCCAGGGCGTCTCCAGGGTTTCAGCAAACCATTCTAAACAACTGTGAAGGCAAGGTTGAATCTTAAACCTCCATTACGATTTAATGAAGGATTCTCTTTTTTAACAAAGATGGCCTCCTTAACTCCTCTTTCAAACCATCTTTTCTCCCTGCTCAGAATCTCCACCTCACAGTCTTCAATAGAGTGGTTTGTGGCTTTAAGATGAAGATGCACAGCGCTCTGGGGTCCTGAACTTGCGTGTCTTCTGTGCTGATAAAGCCTCTTGTGAGCCTCTTTAGGATAAATAAAGTTATTTGATTTATTTCTTTATTGACACATTAACACAATTATAGTCCTACACTGATGATACTCTCTCTTCCTCCTTAAATCCGCTTGGAGTCCTTCTTCAGCCGTTTGAACCTGACAGAATCTATCTCCTCACGCCCGGCCTTCAATTCAATGTTAATGATTCCATCATGGAATTGAGAGAAGTTCCAGAGAAGTTTTACATTTACTTTCGCAAGACAGTTCTCTGGAATATGATCAAGACACTATTCTATTCACTCTTTGGCATTGGTATGCTTCCTCCGCAGCCAAGATGGGCATTCCATACAGTCCGGTCCGATTGGGCTATTTATGTCCCAAAATCAGCGTTGTTCGTAGCGCTCTCATCCTTTCTTAACTCCTTCCTTTGTGGTTCCCGAACCGGATTGTCGAGATGGATCCCCCACGTCCCAGCCATCGGTCTGCAGTTCGAGCCGCCATGGATCACCAGCGTTCATATCACATCGTTAAGTAATAGTTATTCGCATATCTTGTGGTTGCGTGGTCTTTGCTAATTAAATGGAGTTACTATGTTAACTGAGGTTTGTGAGCAGGACCACGCCTTCACCTCTGTCTTCGGACCACACCTCCATTACCCAGAAGCCTTCTTACACTCGTTTATCGCCTCAGTCACCGCCTGACTCTGTTCTCTCGACCCGCCCTCCCTCTCCTTGTAATTTGCTTTCTTCCGTATCCAGTCTTCGAAGAGGGAGGGGTCCCGAACCGGCTGGGAAGATTGATCCCCCACCCTGAGTCTCACGTCCCAGCCATAAGTCTGCAGTTGGAGCCGCCATGGCTCACCAGCATCCATCTCACATCATTAAATAATTGTTATTTGCATATCTGGTGGTTGCGTGCTCCATGCTAATGAACCATATATGTTGTTTTGATTTGGAAGACTTTGAAAGAAATACATTAACACTCTTCTTCTTGTCGTCCTGTCCGTGTGATTACGTTTGATTGTCCATGTTTGGAGATACCGTCCACACAAAAGGAATGCCACATCTCCATCAGTTTCCCCCACGATCCATCATATTTTCCTGAAGTCTATAATCCATGTGTTTTTAGGTCGGGGTCCAGACCTGACTTGGCGTGTGTCTGCTCCCCTCACGCTCTCACACTAATATGACACACTCACTTTTCCTGGAGCTGAACGTCCCCTTCCTTCCTTTCCTAAGCTCTTTGGGGCCAACAGAGACATTCCTCACATTAACGGGTCATTCAGATAACGCCGGCTTTCTTTTAGCGTCTGTGGGCTACAGGTCAGTGCGCTACTTCGACCAATGAAGTAAGAGTTAAGAGTTCGACATTTTTTTCCTCTTCCAATTTCTCATGGAAATTCCTCTCTGTATCTACGTTTTTTGTTATTATAATAACGTGCAACTTCCTCATATCTTTTAAAATGTTAGCCTAGTGTAAGCTTTTTTATGTGTTGTAACTTCAATTAGATGTTTAAATAGTGTATGTGTTAAATGTCACTAGATCTATATGATTTTTGTAATTAGATATTCACTTTATGTTGTTTCTCCAATTATATTTTTAAAATGTAAAGAAAAGAACATTCAAAATCAGGCAACGTTTATTATTAAGAAACATTTCATATGCATTGTCACGGATCAAAAGGCAATTCATTCATTCATTCATTTGGTGCCAACATTCATACAACATGATGTAGTTTAGTATGAGCAGACAAACCGGTCACTTGAACATAAGAGCACTGGAGTGTTTTTGTTTTGAAAGTTGATTTGAGCTGTCATATACAAAACAAACCCTGGGGCAGTATGAATTCATAAGATATAATTGAGCTATAAAATCACCTGTAATTTATGAAATGCCTAACAGATATGTTTAATGCCACACTATGGACCATTACAGGCAAAGTAATGTCATCTCCATGGAGACAAGGTGGCCCTCCCTCAGAAAAGTCATATAATTAAATTTAATAGTACTTTGCCTTCATGAAGTAACAGAACTATCCATCTTTATTTGAGTGCAGCCCTCGTTAAACTAAGCCCTGTCAAAGATGAGAATAAAGTGAAATGTTTATGTTTCTATGATTAGTCCTTAGTTTGGTGGAATAGAGCATGTTACAAATATGTTTTATAATTTTTAAATCAGTCATGTGGCAGTTCGAAGAAAAGTTTTTTAAAAAATGATAGAAAAATACAAGAAGAGCAAAGTTCAAATGAAGAGGAATCGATCAATGTAATCAATACATAAAACTCTTTAGTGCTCAAATAATAACTACTGTGTAAATTAGACAAGCCTTGTTTAAATGATGGTGATGGAATTACATCTTCATGTCACATCTGCTGCCCGTGTCCAACCAGGAGGTAAAATCAGATAGAAAAAGAAAACTTTACCTAAATTATCTAGGCAGGGTCCGCAGCAAAATGTGAGCAGTGAGGACCACAATATAAGGTTTGGCTGAAACGTGTGGACAGGGGAGTGTTACCTTCTAATGACTCTTGAGCTGACAGAAAATGACTCTCCTCCGGCAGCTGGTCAATTTTGACTTCTGCCCAAACTAAAACAAACTTGGCCCTGTGATTGGTCAGCCAATCAGCAACCGTGCTCAAACCTAACACCTAACATCTGGCATGAGCCAAGTTAGGGGGACTCTCCACGTTATGGAGTGTATCTTTGATCAAATGTGGATACCGTAAAGTTTACATCCATGTGCATGGTTTTTATGTTTCATTTTGCGTCGTTTTTCAACTTTCAAATCGTTCCAACCGCTTCATCAGTGTCACGTTTACCTGTGCATATCAAACACCACAACACACACGGCACAATGTAACATAACGCACAAGAGCTGAACTAAACCAGGACTAACAACTAACCTAGTTGTTATTGCTGAACAAGCATGAAATCAAGCATATCCACCATGGCCCTCAGATTAGTGTTGTATCAAACAAATGTATCCAATCATCTACTATTATAACCTCTTTCTAAAGTACATATGTCCTAATTCCAGTTGTATAAAAGTGTCTTGACCTGGTCTAGCCTTTACTGAATGCACCAATTTCACTCACTGTACTGTCTACCAATCCAATACGTCCCTCAGAGACTAAACGTTTGGACACCCCTGAGTAAACCAGGACCGACCCAGGACTGAATCAGGTCTAAAGAAACCTCAACTGACCATGCAGACTATGAACACCCCTCAAATAATCCTGGACTAAAACAGGACGAAAACAGACCAGGCAAACTCTACAAAGAAATCTACACATCTTCACCCTGCCCTCATTTGAACTGCTTGCCCGTCCATCCGTGCATTCCGATGGGCTTGTTACTCCACAGGCGCTTAACCTCAATTAAACCCACCGCCATCCAAGCGTTCAGATGACTGCAAACCACCTACTAAGCTAACAAAGCGGCTAACGAAGCAGCTAACGAAGTGGCTAACAGACAAGGAAAATAAGCACATCAGGAGCAATCAGGGCAGTAGAGTGTGAGGAGTTAATGGGTTTGGAAAGTCGCCAGGATTTTATCACATGTGTTTTCATAGACATCAACCAAATATATGTTAAAAATGCAACTGGGAAGCACTGGTTAGAGCCTAGAGGGGGGCTGGCCTCTGCGACGATGAGATGGATGAAGGGAAATACCCGTCAAATGTCCCGAAAAGATTAAGAACATTAAATCCTGGGACCACCACAGGCCCCTGGGGTCCCATACAGTGGACAGAGGGGGAGGAGGGGGCTATGATGGGGTTTGGGACAAGTTTGAAGAGATACGACCACAGGAATGCTTACCTCCTCTCGTCATGGGGAGAGGGGTTGACCACAGTGGAATAAACTACTCACTGATCTGAAAACAGCCTCCGTTTATTTTGGCTGGCCACTTTGAGTGAAATTGTTGACTTTTTAATTTAATTTTCAGTTGTTGGTCAAAGAAACTTGATATATTTGAGAGTGTAAGTGAGTATGAACAGTTGTGTTGATTTTCTACTTTGTACTTTGTGAAGAAAATAAATATGTTGAAAATTACAGGAAGTGAAGCAGAGTTTGATGGAGATTAGCCACATCACAACACAAAAGTTGTTGAAATAATTTGCATAGGTCTCAGGGTGTGGTCATAACGAGCTCTTAACAAAGCAGCAATTTTCAAAACAAAAAAATCATGGCAAACATCGTCAGATTTAGAAGGAACCAATTATGCGTTTGTATATTTTGTTTAGGTGTATGTATATGTGTACGTACATTTCACGGCTATCTTTAAAAATGACTCACCATTTCCCTTCACAAAATTATAATGTGACAGAAACTTGAAAACAGTTTTTCAAAACTTGTAAAGCCAGGGTTGGTGGGCAGCTCTCCCCCTGAAGTGTCCTTCCTCGGTCCCAAGGATTGCAAGGGCCCTTAATCAGTGCTTGCAGTTTAAATTGACTTTGTTCTTTTTGTCTGTCATAACGGCAAATTGAGGGTGTCCAAAAAGGACAAATTAAATAATCTTTATCTCCTGAGATTCTGGACAAAGGTTTTATAGAAGGATTCAGATGATTGAATATGGTCTTGTTTGGTTATTGCATTACTCTGTCTCGCATTTTATTTTATTTTTTTAATTATTCAGCTAGTTGTTTTCTAAGTTTCAATGCTAATAATTTAGGAAATATTGATGCATTCTCATAGTAAAGAGCATGTCTATCTATCTATATGTAGTGGCACGCACATCTGTTGGCTGGCTAATCACGTTGTCGCTGGCTGGCCAATCATGTTGTTGCAAAGGGAACTTAGTGACGTCTCCTCACCTGCGCCCTTGAATACCTCTGCACGCGCAGAGGTGTTAAGGGTCACCTCTTCGCTCCCCCCGCTCCCCCCGCTCCCCCGCGGTGTTTGCGCAGTTTAAGGCCCTCCGCGGCGCGTTTCACCATGTCTAACGCTCTAAAAGTTGGTCTATTAGCCTCTTTAATGAATATTATCATTATTCAGAGTGCCGAAGTTGACTATCATCAGCGGAGGAAGGAGGAAGAGGAGGAGGAGGGTTGTTTGCGATAGCGAAGCCGCTGTTACAGAATATACGCATATTCATTCATTGATCAGCCAAATACTATTATAACACGGGATTCGTAAATACCTTGAATATTGTCGCTGTTTCCAAGAATATGCCGCGATGATATGGTGACGGCATCTGAAGCAACAGGCGCTTAGTTTATTGATGTCGACAGCCTAAAATGCCATAACTATAAAATAAAGTTTGTCATAAATCCCTTGAACATTTACAATAGACCTACTGCCAGTGAGATTTTGCCGTCTTCTTTTACTTCCTCCGCAAAACGCCTTCACCACTCGAACAAACCATCAATGTTTTGAAGCATTGCCAGGGCCTCTTGTACGGAGAATCTCTTCAAATCCACTTTACCTTTAGCTTTGCTGTGAGAGACACTAAAGGTGACGCTGTCATCCGCAGCGAAAAATGACAATGTAATTAATAGAGCCATTAAATTGACGGGTGTGAGAGTGAGAGGAAGAATTACTCAGAACTCGTTTTAACGTTTTTATTTCAGTTGAATTGCGATATGGGGATGAAATACACGAAGGCAAAGAAAGTCAAGAGCCCATGAATCTGAAAGAGCAACGTAACCAGAGCAACGTGACCAGAGTAACGTAACCAGAGCAACGTAACCAGAGTAATTAGACGCACAAAGCTGAAAACTTGGGAGTTCTAGTGTTAAAGACCAGGTTTTATGTGTGAATGAGAGTGCATGGTTTTATGGTCTGCTTTTAGAATAGTCGGTAATCAAAATGTGTCTAACATAATAAAATACATTTAATTTTCATTTCCTGTTTCTGGTCCGTCAGTCCTTTTATTTTGGTGCCCCAATTATAGTGGGCTAAATTTTAGTTGGGTTTCCTGGACCCTTAATCAGGTGGCGTTGCACAGGATTTTATTGTGGGTAACATATTAGAGGGTAAGTGGGGAATTTATTAGTCTAAGCCAGGGGTGTCCAAACTATGGCCCAGGGGCCAAATGCGGCCCTCAGACCAATTATATTAGGCCCTCCGGCTTCCTGCTAAATTGGCCCAAACACAAAAAGTAGTACTTTTTGCTGTAAAATTGGGAAAATTCAAACATTTTGATGTTATACCAACCTAATATTAAGCTTCCAAGTCTTATGAAATGTGTGGAGGCCCATTGGAACTATGTCAAATGCATCATTTTGAATGAGTCACTTCATCGTCATGTTGTCTGTGGCCCTCTGCTCCGAATACATTTCAAAATGTGGCCCGCCGTGAAAAAGTTTGGACACCCCTGGTCTAAGCTATAACCCTACCTCTTGGTCGCCACATATCTATATGTATATCTATATGTATATCTATCTATAGTCTCAAATGAGAGGTGTGTAATCAAGCAATATAACTTTATAGATTAAGAATATTAATCTCATTTTAAGTAGAGTAATTTGAATGTTTTTTCCATATCAGACAATAGGTGAAAGTTGATATTACCTTCATATGTCAGAAGCGTCACAGTGGTTGGTGTGATGTATCTTAAGAGCTGCTGTTCTTAGGTGGGGTCTGTCAGGGCTATCAGACTGACCACGCCTAATCAGCACCAAGTGGGAGGCGTGGTGGACCAGATAATGTTTGGTTTGTGAAGGTGCTACTTTAAGGGCTGATCTTTATGTTTCTATGGGAGGACAAAAACAATGTCTCATATAAATGTATGAATGTGAGTGGATTAAATTAAATGATAAACCATTTTTAGGTGCAGATTTTTATGTTGTTTTTTCCTGTAGTATCGCATTATACCAGGATAATGTGAGTTGGGTGAGTTTCGCAAGACTTATAAAGTGATTGAAATGGATGCGTCTTAAAAGCTAAGAGTCCCCAAGAAGTCTATTTTTTTTTACACTGCAGCGTTCTGGAGCGGTTTTCAGGTGAGACGAGTGTTCTAGTAGTGTTCCTGCGTGTGCACCCTAGTGTACCAGAGTGGTGTAACTGGCTACAAGTGTGCTCAAAATATATGCTGACCCAGCCTTGCACAAGTATGCACCCGCCTTAAACACATATTGATAACTTAAGCCATTATTAACTGTTTTATGATATGGAGAGCCTTGGCCAAGGAAATATTATGACATAAAACTTCCAACCATCCACTGCTCCATAAGTCTGGCTGTAATTGGCATTTCTAAATAGTCCTTTGTGAATAAACTCCATTTTATTCAGAGGTTGGCTGACTTTTACCACCGTTGTGCCTTGTTCGTGTCTGACCCAGTGGCCCCCATCCCAGACTCCTGTCAAAATTACCCATAAAGCCTTGCTGAAACTACCCATAAACATTTGCAGTCTGGTCTAAGTCACAGGAAGGAACAATGGGGACTGTATTTGTAAGGACCCCTCTGGTGTAAGCTGTGGGGATTTGAGTTAGGCCCAGCGGGGAAACAGGCACAGTATGTGGAGAGAGAAGGGAGAGAACGATGGGATAGAGGGGGAGACAACGATGGGATAGAGGGGGAGACAACGATGGGATAGAGGGGGAGGAGAATAGAATGAGAGAGGAAGGGGAGAAAGAGGGTAAGAATGAGAGAAGGGGCAAGAGAGAACATGAGAGGGAGAGAGAGCGAGAAGTGAGAGTGGGGAAAATAAGGAGAAAAGAGGATAAAGGGGAGAATGAGAGGAGAGAAAAGGGGGCAAAACCGGTAGAAAGGTGGTGGGGGGTTTGAGGAGGAGGGAGACGAGGAGCGAGAGGAATGTATCCGTGGTGGAAGAGTGCAAAACGTTTTATGACTTCCGAGCTCCTGACCTGTGGCTCCGCACCGACCTATAATTGGACTAATGAGGTAGGCTCAGTGTGCACTGTTTTAACCAGGGACATTATTTAAGTCCTATAAATCATATTACTGACAAAAAAAGAAAAGTAACAAAAGATAAATTACTTGGATTTGGAATATTGAGGTTTAAAATCTGAGGAAAAAAGTGAAGTCGACCAAAACGATTTTAAGAAGCTATGGTTTTGTATTTGCAGTGCAGACATTTCAGTTCGTTTGCTTCTTTACATAAGATACAATATTTTCTATCATCAAAATTGTATTTGAGTTTCACAAAAAGTAGGATTTGTGAGTGTGATTCATTGGTTGGCAAGCACATGTTTTATTTTGGGGACTTTTTCTCGTTCAAAAGATAATATTCTGTTTTAAATTGTTCATTGCTATGCAACGGTCCTAATTTCTCATAATTCTGAAACCCATAGATAAATCTGGGAAACATTTTTAAGGTCAACATTTATGTAAACTATTTTCCTGTGCCTGTTAACCTATAAACCAAGCTGTAATTTTTCTTTAAACTATCATTTTTCACATTTTATGATATTCTGTGGGCGAGGCTAATCCCAATCTCCCTATTAATTGCATCATTTTCCACTTGACTTTTGCCCAAAAATGCCATTTGCTACTAGACAGAAACACTAAATACAATAGGGTGAAGATTGCTCGTCAGGCCTTGAGTGCTAAACCCAAAAAAGGTCATTATTGAAAATATTTAGGGGTTGAACCAAATTTTTTAAAAAAATATTTAGGACAAAAATACTCGCATAAATTTTATTTATTTTGCTACAACAAGTAAACGCTGACGCGTTTCGGCATGAAATGGAGCACTTAGTCTATTGTGGTGGGCTGGCTTTTGTAGGATTCTACCAGGTGGATCGGAGGCCCAATTGGGTTAAGTATTGTTGTTTTATGTCTTGTCACAACCAACACATCCAGTTTTGCAGATGTCCTCCAGCGATGGCTCTGCCTGAAGTACGTGCCAATGTTTCTTCAGTATTTCTTTGATTTATGAAGCACAGTGAATATATTCTGTGGGGAAACATATGCGGTTTTGATGATTTCTTTTTTTGACTTGGACTCTTGAGGAGATTGGCACGAGTAGTGTTATCAGCCCGTTCAGTGGCCTTCTGGACACAGGTAGGGCTTTAGCCTCTATCGTCAAAGCGGTCAGCCATTGTTCTACTTTGCCTCTCAAACTCGTCAGGATCAGAACAGTTACGCTTGAGTCTTAGAAACTGCCCTGTGGGAAGATTGTCCTGAAGATATTTAGGATGATTACTAGTTGCATGTAACAGGGAATTGTGCTCCATTTCTTTTCTGTGGATGGAGGTTTTGACATTTCCACATTTCATATTACTGCGACTAAGAACAAGATGTAGAAGTTCTAGTCGGAATTTATTGGGAGGGTTTGTCATTGGGTCTTAGATAGTTGGCAACTGCCTCTAAGGCTTCATTATGGGGAATGCAGCCACACACGTTTTCAACATCCAGAGAGACAAGTATCTCTGTCTAGATTGATAGGAAAAATAAATACATATTATAAATTGATGTCTTTTAAGATGATCAGATTGACTTTATTTGAAGTTCAGTTGTTTGTAATCTATCTTTATGGAAATCAAATGTGTAACAACACTTTGATTACTTGCTGCAGCCTATTTACATCAGTAATGAAAAGACCTTTTTAGACCTTAACCAAGCTAGATAAACCTGCTTTCTCTGCTAAACCCTCAAGTTTACAATCTACAGTTCCTATTTTGACACTTGGATAACCATTAACCCAAAAACAGTTACAGAGTCATAAACAGTGGAGCTATAAATTATATTGTGCTTCTGCAGTTCTCACCCTTGTCTAAAACTGTTTTTTAAATAAACACATTATGACAAATTGCTAACTCGTACCTGGATTAGTGTAACAAAATAGGCCCTTCTAGGAGCCTGGATTTTTACGTCTTTTACGGCGTTCATAAAAAGTCAGCTGAGGCAGTCCTGCAATGACACACGCTGTTAAACTCCACCAAAAAACAGACGAGTGCTAAAGACGCCAATAGGCCTGTTTTGAGGTGAGGGGCATTCGCTAATTTGAGCCAGAAACACTAGGTGCATATTGTACATTTCTGCAGAGGTCAGTTCTTTCGTAATTTTTTTACGAATTTGTCCTTATAGTCGTTTTTTTATGAGTCATATTTTCTTTAAAGACTTTTTTTTACTCTTGAGTCATATGTAACATAGGCTGCAATGATTAAAGGAGACGTGATATGCTTTTTGTCAGGTTCTGTACGATTGAAATGTAACATAAGCAGTACATTTTGCTCATTATAAACTTCAACATGAATCACCTTTAGTAATGGACAGGTCCATTTGCTTCCGGTTCAAAATTGTAGTCACATTTCACCGTAACAAGCAGCAGATTGTCATTTATGTGTTTTTATCTTTGTCTCAGTGACATTTGAGAACCAAACATGTATCACTTGCAGTCTTCATTTTCCAAATAAATATGACTAAAGTGCGGGGTTGTGGCCGGGGATAGGGGGTAGGTGAAAACTGGAATTCCCTGAGCGCTCAAGCCTCAGTTGCAGGACAATACAGGATTATTAAAACATGCAGGAATCAATCAAAATACAATTTAGCGTAAACTAATGATGAGCTATGAGAAGGATAAACGGGCATTAAAGTTGATTTAGCATAATATGTCCGCTTTAAATGTGGTAACTTTAATTAGTTCGAGCGGTCTCACCTCTCCACAGATCTGACTTGTCACTTGGCCTTGTGGCGTCACCTTCTTGTCTCCATGGAAATTTGATGGTAGTTTAATACTGTGGAACCTTCCAGGCAAAGCAATAACATCTCCACGTAGACAAACGTCACATATTTCACCTTTTAAATGCAAAGTGAATAGAAGCAAACTATTACTCCAAAATATATTCATCTGACGTGCGTGATCTCATTTCTTTCTGATCGTTCTCACCTGTGTGGGTTTCGACAAGGACAATTATGCAAAAAAGTACAGACTAGTGTGACAAAGACAACAATGAAAAAGAAAATGTAAAATTTTGAAAGAGTTATTCTAAAATTCATTATATTATGTCTTCCAAATACAACAGTTACTCTAAAAGGTACTGATGTATTTGGATTGTAGGATTTGTGTTTTGCATGTAAACACAAACCAAAAATATGATCAAATTATGGGCTTATCTGCATGTACTATTTATTTGATAAGTACGTGCCATGGTAAATGTACCCACTGAAAAGCATGCTGTCCTTTATTCATTTTGACCCATTTAATCTAGGCAAAAAAATATATATTTCTAAAGCTTTATAGAGGTTTTACTCTTATTACTTGCCAGCATTCAGTTTGTTTTGCTCACATGTCATGTTTTTTAGGAGCACATTACCTCAAATTCCCCTACAATAAAATAACATGTTGTACACTCAGTTATAAAGTCATAACTCATAAACCATTATCTTGAATGCTTTTGTTTTCAAAGAGGCTTTGAACTTCAGTGAAGGGCCAATCTGAGCCAAGCATCAGTTTAATCAGCGCTTAGCCCTGCGGTATGTAACTCATGGATCTACTTATATGCTTTGTTTGGCCAATGCCACCGCTGTAAGCAATTGCATTGTGTCTGCAAAAAGGATATTCTAAGGTAAGATATGCATTTCAACTTATACCTCCAGACAACCTAGATTGCATTATAAAAGCAGAGTCAGAAATACTATTTTGTAATTAACAAAAGTAACTTTTTTTTGTTCTGAGTATTTTTCAGACTGCATCCTTTTACTCTTGAGTAGTATGTTGTACACTGTAACAGTTCTCTTACTTGAGTAAACGTTTTGGTTCCTTCTCTAACTGTGGAGAAGTCTACAAGTGTCGAAAGCTTTGTTGACAGATTTGAACATTTGTGTTTCTTGCAACATTCCAGATGTTATTTGCTTTTCTGGTCTATTCTTTTAAAATTACACTTAAACACTTCAAATGTGCCCTTTCAATGAAATAACTTCAAAGATACTAAATTACATAGTTTTACTTTTCTCTTCTTTTTGCAATATTTTAGCATGTGCAATGCATTTTACTTTAGGTTTGGAAGGCTATAATGCTGAAGATTGCTTCCTTCCAAATATTTCATGAGTTACAACTTCCTCCGGGCCAGATTTTTTCTCTTTTCCCCATTCAAACGCTAGGATATTTCGTTTTAAATTGTGAATTGCTATGGCAGTGGTCGTAAATTTTCATTATTCTGAAACCCAATGATAGATATAGGACTATAATTAAAATCTGTTATAGCAGGGCTTCTCAAACTTTTTCTGGTGTGCCCCCCTCAAAAAATGTATCTGCTTTGAAGCTGTGAAGAAATGGCACAACAGAGCCTCACTGCTTTCTGCGCGGAGTTGACTCTTGCCTCTGGGTTTATGTTTCACATTTATTTAACACGAAAAGCGCATATGATCAAAGCGGAAAGGAAACTAAAGCACACAGACATGTTTTATATCGCCAAATGAGCGGCAAGTTTAAAACTAAGACTCGAAAAGTGGAGGGAGGAGGGAACCAGGACTGGTGCAGCCTAGTCCAGCCTGTCCTGGTGCAGCGGTAACAACCTGGAGTTCAACGCCCAGAAGACAGTGGAGATGATTGTGGACTTCAGCCCCCCAGCCCCCCCTCATCATGACAGACCCCCCCATCACCACCGTGGACTCCTTCCGCTTCCTTGGCACCACCATCACCCAGGACCTCAAGTGGGAGCCCTCCATCAGCTCCCTCATCAAGAAGGCCCAGCAGAGGATGTACTTCCTGTGGCGGGCAGCTGAGGAACAGCCAAGCTGCCAGTGCAGATGATGTTGCAGTTCTACACGGCCATCATTGAGTCCATCCTCACCTCCTCCATCACCGTGTGGTAACACTGGAGCACACAGCCAGGGACAAACAGAGACTACAGCGCATCGTGCGCTCTGCTGAGAAGGTGATCGGACTGCAGACTTCCATCTCTGCAGGACCTGTACGTCTCCAGGGCTCTGGGACGAGCAGGTCGGATCACAGCTGACGCCTTCTCAACTCTGGACATGGACTATTTGAACACTCCTTCAGGCAGGAGGCTACGGTCCATCCGGACCAGAACCTACCGCCACAAGAATAGTTTCTTTCCCTCTGCTGTGGACTCATGAACACTTCTTTAAACACCTGCCACTTTAACTGCAACTATTTCAAATTCATCACTCACTGCACTGTCACTTTCTGCACTCAAACTGTAAATTTAACTGTAATTCTCATGTACATAGTAATGTCTATTTTATTTTTATTTTATACTATAGTCATTTTAAATGATCTCTTAATGCATGCCCTTTTTGATTTCATATATGTTGTTTTTATTATTGCACTTTATGTTGCACCTTAATGCCGAGACAAGTTCCTATGTTTGGAAATGTTGTTCATTGACAATGGCAACAAACTTCTGGCTCTGATTCTGACAGAAGCGCGCTGAGAGACCGAGGGAGCGCATATTGCGCAAGGGGCCACAGCCGTGACTCGTTCAAAACCCGCGTGTGTGAGGGGCACAGAGGCAGACGGGTGTGAGGGGCACAGAGGCAGGCTGACCCACTCCCCCACTGCTCTCTCGTATTTAGAGATTAACCCTGTGTTGGCAATGGGCGTTTATCTGTTGCTCAAAACACGTCTGTCACGCGTAATGTGCGCACATTTCCAAACGTCTCGCGCCCGTTTTGCCCCACCCGTCCTTGCTTGATTTTGTAATTTCAAAATCGCTCAATATTATTATTAATGTATTTTTTAATGTGTATTTGCAATAATGATTGAGAATGTTTCATTATTAATTATTAACTCTGATTTATTCTCGATGATAAAAACAATTCCCATAAATCCTTGAGATGATTTTGTAACACTTTTATAAGGAGTATGCTAGATGTATCCGGTCATACATCACTTCCTGTGCCACCAGATCGACCTCGCCCCCTTTTGGAGAAAATGGTCAATATTTTAATTCAGTCCCGTGGGATGGAGGTGTATCGTGTCAAACAAAGTACTTTCATGGCTGCTGTGTCGCCAGTATCAATATGTTGTATTTTGGAGCAAAACGAGAACATTGTATTATATTAACTGCATAAGGCACGCCCCCTCTGCACGCGGGACGGCAGCGTGGGCATGACGAGACGAAACGAGACACGTAAGTTGTGTTTTGTCATTTCTCACGTTTTCACACGTCATTCAATATGAAGTGTAAATGAACGATTACACAGTAAACACAAGCTAACACAAGCTAACGTTTAGCTACACAAAACTGCTTTACTTTCTCCGTCCAAAATATTATAAGAGACAAATAGTTTTTATGTGTTGTGTTTTCTTCAGGTTAAGTTAAACACAGACCAAGGAAAACTAGAGAAAAAAACGGGGAAAGAAAGTTATGTTTTTATTATGTGCAATCAAAAACAATTGCCAGTAATTAAAATATATAATCTGGTGCAATGGGTAAGATCTTACGTATATAAATGTAAACGTATTTAAAAGTGAAGTGTACTGTGTTTAAACAGCAAAGCACACGCTTGTTTTCTATATGAAAGTCATGGATTTACTTCCATGGAATATGTGCAGAGATTTAGCAAACATGTCAGTTATGTTCTAACTTCAAAGGTTTACACTTATGCAAAAGTAAACAACTTTAGGTACTAGCTATAAACATGACTGTGAAAAGAGGTACTTCTGTGTTACAGACCAAAATGGAAATCTGTCATCAACATATTCCACTTTTTCTCTGTTAAATGTACACAATATAGCAATGTCTTCATGATTATCATTCTCATTCAGAGTGAAGCAGCTGAGCAGAGCTGACCGTCCTGACCAGTGAGTTTGGTCTCTTCGTCCTGTCTTTGCTGCCCACAGGGGAGCTGACCGTCCAGACCAGTGAGTTTGGTCTCTGTCTGTGCTGCCCAGCGCAGAGCTGGCCGTCCTGACCAGTGAGTTTGGTCTCTGTCTGTGCTGCCCAGCGCAGAGCTGGCCGTCCTGACCAGTGAGTTTGGTCCTGTCCTGCCAGCGCAGAGCTGGCCGTCCTGAGTGAGTTGGTCTCTGTCTGTGCTGCCCAGTGCAGAGCTGGCCGTCCTGACCAGTGAGTTTGGTCTCTGTCTGTGCTGCCAGAGCAGAGCTGGCCGTCCTGACCAGTGAGTTTGGTCTCTTCGTCCTGTCTGTGCTGCCCAGAGCAGAGCTGGCCGTCCTGACCAGTGAGTTTGGTCTCTGTCTGTGCTGCCCAGAGCAGAGCTGGCCGTCCTGACCAGTGAGTTTGGTCTCTGTCTGTGCTGCCCAGCGCAGAGCTGGCCGTCCTGACCAGTGAGTTTGGTCTCTGTCTGTGCTGCCCAGAGCCCTCATCAGCTGTCTCAAGTAAAGACCTGCTTTTCTACTCCAAAGCAAAAGATATTTTAGTAATAACTTGTGCATCGACTAAAAGTAAACAGTGAGTAGAGTCAGTACTTCGAATTCATAAAATGGCTATGCTAGTTTTGTTATGACCACATAGACTACATTAAAAAAGAAATACTAATTGTTCTACAAAAGAACCTTTGCTGGCTGCGTCACATGTGCTCTGTAAAGCAGGGTTTCGAGCAGCTTCAGGGACAAACATTTGAAGTGGCATGTTATATGACTTGTATAATCTAATGCTGTGACATTTTCTGTTTCTCTCTCAGTCAAATGATGGAGCTGAATGGTGCAGTTGACTGAAGTGGTCCTTTTCACCAGAAGACTGTGCAGCCCTGGAAACAAAGTCTTGTTTTCGCTTCAACGTAGAACTTCATCTACAATAGCAGCAGAAGCCTGTGTCCTTGTGGAAGTTTGGCTCTGCTTCTTTACAAACTGCAGTGATTCCCTCTTTAGCTTTTGCAATCCTCCTCGATTCTTCAGGAGAAAAAACCAAATGGACGGGGACTCTCAGATGTTATTGTGTCAGTGCATGGTGTGCATATATGTTTTCCTTGATTTTGTTTCCTCTTTGTACCTAGAGACAGCATCAACATCAGGACAGAGTGAGTTAGCGCAGACTGTTGTTGCTGTGCAGGCGATGAAGGCATTCCTTTGGCACGTTCTTCACTGTCGGCCCTCGAGGCGACCGCTGTTGTGATTTTGGGCGTTACAAAAATAAATTTAATTGAATTGAACCTGTTCGTGACTCTCTGAAGTTATATGCCACTTGAAGTACCAATTTTCCCATCACAGGCTCATCACACCGGAGCAGTTGTTTTATGTAAAGTATAATTTTGTTATAATTGATCCCAATCATCAATCAGAAGTCAAATCTGTTAATTTTAAAGATGAAGAATTTCAGGGTTTTGTTAATGTTGTGTTGTATGCTTGACTTAATTAGAGATATTCATTATTATTATTATTATGATTACTATTAATAATCATAATCATAATAATAAACAGTACACAGATGACTCCAACAAGACCTCTTAATAAGGGAGTCCCACATTGTAGCTTTAAAACTCAACTCAAACTGGCTATAATCAAACCAGTCATGTGATCATTTCCTTGTGTTGTAATCATTTGTATGTTGTATTGTTTTGTTCCCTGCCTTACGCCTGCAGCTCAAATTACAGTTGTAGCTATAATCAGATTTACATTTATTCAACAGAAGTTCATTCATGTTCATTATTCTTATTAAATAGACTAATAAACAGATTAGATTTGCATTTATTAAAGATTGATGATACAAAAAAGACAATAACGCACAAGAAAATGTAATATAATGAAATATTGCAAAACTATTATGTAACTTTTACATTTCTTCTCGTATGATGTAAATCGTACAGCAAAAAAATTGCAAGAAATCGATGCATATAGGCCAAATTATATTTTGTCAATCAATAAGTGAAACATTAATAACAAACATAAACATCCAAACCAAAAACAATAAAGTGATCTGGGCGGCGACCGTATTAATGGATCTAAATGGGCAAATGTAATTTGTTGTCAATTAAATCGGGCTTTTCATCTTAACATTTGTTATAATTATCTTAAATACTTAAATATCAGAGCTTTACAACATGATACCTTTATATTTGTAGATATAACAATTCATCATTATACATGTCGTAAACAGGCCATTTCCAGTCGACATATTCCCAAAGCCCGCGCTGATTGTCCTCAGTCTTCTACGCATCCTGCTGTCAAGCCAAAGCGACATGCGCTGCCGTCACAAAGGGGGGAGGCTCTGGCCCCCGTCCAGGAAGTAATGCAGACTTATGAAACTTTTTTGGAGACATGCGCCAATGAGCACACGCTTGAATTGGGCGCCATTTTGTTTTCCGGGGTCTTAGGGTGAAACGCTCATTCGACCCTAAAGCTAAACGCGGTAGCAATAGTGGCTAGCAAGGACCGCACCACTTCTATAGGGGAACCGCTGTTTACTAACTCGGCAAAACGCAAAGGTATGAGAGGAAACCCATTTCAATAACTTGAGAATAAATGTATACGCAATTTAGACTATTAAAACATAATCATAACCTGTTTTTTCCTCAAATAATTAATGAAACGGTGATCTGAGTTACGCAAACCCCCTCCTTTTAAAAATTGTGCAGCTCCTCTCGCCGCTACATGTGGTATATTTGGAAATGTACTGGTTGGCGGATAATATTTTGCATTTTACATTTTAAATCATGTTTGAATCATCGTTGCGAACTGTATCCGGGCTCGTTCGCGTCTCCGGACTGAAATGGTGAACAGTCAAGTCAAAGGTTTGTTTTTTAGGCAGGTCAATAGCTGGTTTTGTAACAATATTTGGTCACGTAATAGACAAACTGCAGAGGTGTAAAAATGCTTGAAATGACCTAATTTTACCTCGTGATACAACCAGAAATCATTTTATACTATATTGTATTGGAGTGTTTAATTTGTTTTTGCAGAATCTTTGCCTGTGCAAGTCCACGCTTTTGCATGTCATAATTACATTCTAAAAATTCCGAAATTGACAAAATTACCAGTTGCTCTGGTTTAAATAGTTTTTATTTTACATACACATACAACACTTATATTGTTTTCATGAACTGTCTTTAACGTATGTATGACAGGCAGGTTCTCCTGCTTTTCTAACTAAATGTGGTAGGAGGGTCCCTGTGGGCAATATTTGCATTTAAGTGC